>JAPMOR010100153.1:743606-923892 GCA_026543865.1 Argiope aurantia | reverse complement strand
TAATTATTAGTATTGTAAAAAATTATAAAAAAAATAGAATATTTATTTTTTGATGTTATCAATTAATAAAGAAACTCAGAATATAAAGACCAATCATATAAAAAAGTATTTTTTAAAAATTGTCAAAACTCAGGAAAAATTTATTGTATGACAATTAAATTGGTATTATTAAAAATGTAAATTTTTATATTTTTAAACGGGTGTAAAATTTATTTTCGTGCAATAATATTTTCGAAAGTTACAAGAAGATAATTCCAAAAAATTAGAAAAAAAACCGTTCTGAGTTGCATTCATCCTTCTCCTCCTTCAAAGCATATATGGCCAAATTTGGTAGCTTTAGGGTTAGGCCTATAGAGCACGAGAACCCCCCCCTCTCCGCCTACCCACTAAATGTAAAACATAATTTAATGATTCTAAATTCCATCCAGGTGCAGAACGAACAATTAATAATTCTAAACGTATATTGACAGACGCAAAATGAAATTTCATTTTTCTAAATCTTAATTAATTTATTATACAAATGTGTAATTTTTGATCTCGTGTGCATTGCCAGGTGCAAAAGAAAAATCAACACTTTTAAGCTTCGTATATATTTAGAAAATGGAAAATAAATCTGAAAAACTGAAAAATCATACGAACATTGTTAAATAGGAAAAATAAATCACTCTCAATTATCATAAGTTATAATTCATATGTTTAACAAAACACTTTTACGAAAAGCGCAAAAAAATTTAATCGTTAAATTAGTTCCGTTGGAGCTGGAAAGCTACAATTTATTGATGCAGAATCTGATTAAGTTTAGAGACACGAAATCAATCAATGGAACCGATTAATTACAGTGGGAAAATTACATTTACACACTAAAAGTAATGGATAATTTAGTGATTCTCAATTTCATCCAGGTGCAAAACGAAAATTAATAATTCTAAATCTCTTATACGTTGCGAGATGCAAAACGAAATTTTATTTTTCTAACTCTTACAAATTTATTATAAAGACGGGTTTGCACTCGGACAGTTATAAGACGGCTATTTGGCAGCACATGTGTAGAAAGGGACTGATTTATGTTTGCTACAATTTCATGAGATAATTCAGGCATTCTTTGCTTGGCTATAAATTACCGTTTTGGCGTCCCTGAATTTTTTCACTGCGTATCATATTAAAATGATGGATATTTACACAAAAAAAAACATGGTAAAATAATAAAAGTTCAACATACCTAAATTTGGAAAACTATAAAAAAATGGCAAATAAAATGAAAACACACACACACACAGCCTCGCATTAAAAAGAACAAAGAGCAAAGAAAGTCGGAATTAATCTACGATAAGGGATCAATTTTTTTCACGCCAATAATAATTATAATAATAAACCCAGTCAATTTTACAAACGCATGAGCAGTAAGGGGGAAAAAATACAATACAGCGACATGTTGTTGTTCCGCCAGGGCAATTACTTGTCATCGACCGAACAGCATTTATATTTCAGCCTTTCTACGCATGCGCTGCCTACTAGCCATCTTATAACTGGTCGAGTGTAAACCCGGTATAAAAATATGTAATTTTTGATCTCGAGTGTATTGCCAGATGGCAGACAAAAATGAACAATCTAAACTTTGTATATATTTAGAAAGAGGAAAATAAATCTGAAGAACTGAAAAAATTACATGAACATAGTTAAATACGAAAAATAAATCACAATCAATTATCACAAATTACGATTCATATATTTAACAAACACTTTTACGAAAGACGCAAAAAAATTGATCGTTAAATTAGTTCCACCGGAACTGAAAAGCTACAATTTATTGATGCAGAATCTGATTAAGTTTGGGGATACGAAATCAATCAATTCAGCACGCTTGAAGCAAATTTGTTTTGAATGGAAGCAAATGACAAACTTGACGAGCAGAACAGTTTACAGATTTAATTAGTCAGATTCAATAGAAGCGAGCTCAATTTCTACCATGAAGCATTTTCCACCATTGCACCAACGCCAGCTCGTCTTATTGTTAGGACTGATCAATAAAACTATTCAACTGAGGCGAGAAGTTTCAGTTATTTGTACAAATAAACGTGATTACTAAGATCTAAGAATAGGAACGAATCCATACAAATTAGAAACTGGTAGACTTTCGAAGGATTTGAAAGGTAAGCAAAAATGTACTGTGTGATGGCATATAACTAAATTAGAAAACCGTGCCATTTGTTTAATTTTTTTTTGAAATTGATACCATAGAAATAAACATATTGATAAACTTAGTAATTGCATTTAGAAATAACTTTTTTACTTTCTCTTAAATATGAAGTTATATAAACGTCGAAATATTCAACCCAAGATATTCTTGGTTTGGTTGGCTTGATGGAGTTAATTGGGGAAAAAACCATTTATGATTAAACTGCGCCAAACATATGGTGCGAGTTAATCTCATTTTAAAAAGTTTTTTTCTAAATTGCCTCATTTTCTAGAACATGTAAAATCTAAATTGTTGGATCTACATGTTTTTTCCTGAATCTGAATATGTTTCTTTTAACTAAGTTTGCCTGTATGCATTTGGAAAAGATGATTCAAAATAAAAGGCAATGAAAAGTACGATCAAAATTTGATATATGATCTTGATATCAAAATTGTAAAAACCTATCTAATTCTGAACAATGTTATTTTAGATGAATCTGTCTGTTCAAATGCATGAATATGATAATGCAAAAACGTAACCACCTAGGAATATGAAATCTGACTTATAATTTTTTAACTAGAATTGCAGAGCTGTTTCAGATTTTAGACTATTTCCATCAATGAGTTAACAAACTGTCGGTTTGTATATTCGTGCATATGTGAATAAGATTAACTCAAAATTAACAAAAGAACAAATTGAATTAATTTATGCTTCCAAATTACAAACCCGTGTAGAATTTGTGATCAAATACCTCAACCGGTAGATTCTCCGCCAGTTTGTGCGTTCTGATGTGTATGAAAACGATAATTCAAAAGCGAAACAAGCTACAAAAATCAATTTAATATGCAATTTTTTCGCCAAAATTGTGGGTTTGTACACAATTTGGAAGAGATGGGATGATGGGAAGATCGCCACAAAAGCTTATTCTAGTCTTTTCACTATATTTCGAAGCGAAACGTGCCCTATCGTGTAAGTGTACTATGAAGTCGAGAAAAGAGCACTTTCTCTGATTTTCTATGCGAATATCTTTCCAGTTTTATGTAACTACTATAATTTAACTATATATTTATTTTGAAATTCTGATAAAATTGCTGTTTAAAAATAAAATAATCATTGAATGAGTTTAAAATTTTATACAGTATATGTTAATGTTCAATGCATCAAAAACGAAAATAGTACTTTTTCCCAATTTCGTATACTGATATTATTAGACAATATTTCTTATTTTTCATTCAAATACTCATAGCATTTAAATGAAGAGAAGGAAAACTTTTAGTGTAATTTATTGGAGAGGGACAGTTATTTAAAGAATTATGTAAAAACTGTAGTTATGTTTTTTAAAAAAATTTTTTATAAAGTTTAAATTATAATTTAAAGCTACCTTGAAAATACCGAATTTCACAGTTTTACTTCCACAATTTTACATATCTAAGAAGAATTATTTTGCAGTTTCTGCTAATATTTGTTCTCCTATCGCATTTATTCATTATAAAAAATTGAATTTAAAAATTTTTATAATAATTAAGGATTTATAAAGGAGAAAAGAGGGATTTTATTTCCATCTTTAAAGCGACTTGCCTCCAGGTGATTTCCTGAAATATATTTACTCTATGGTAAAATAAGATAGAATCCAGAGAGAGTGTAGTTTTGATTCTTAATAATCAAATATTCAAAAACTATTTAAAAAACTATGCCCAAATCTCACTAATTTCCATTTCATTTTAATGATATAAATTTGAAACAAATTACAAATGGATTCGGGTGCTTTTTATTATGAAAGAAATTTTCGTATATAAGCAGGTTAATGTGTGTGAATTGTAAGTTCGATTATAAAAAATATTTTCTGCAAAATTTTAAATTTAACTTTCAGCAAAATTATAAAATAATCGAACTGAGTTATAATTATTCTACATTTATATATTACATTTTTTAAATATGTTCATTAAATTCTGGTTAACATTATAAACAAGTTTTCATAGAAATGATGTTAATCGACATTGTTAGGAATTTAAAATATATATTAAGTACAAGTAATCTATACTTAGGTTTAAAGGGAATATTTGTGTATTTATTTTATCCAGACAATTATATCGCACTCATGATCATTACGAAAAAATAAGCACATGTAGGTTCAATGATAATTGAGAGCATTCAAATGCCTGAAATGAAATAATTTAATTTAATGAAGTTTTAAATTTAATATTTAGTGCTGCTTTGTTTGTGCGTTTTTTTTTTCTGATAATCTTCGAAAAAGTGGATCACCATTCAATAAAGCATCAGTCTTATGAAATTTTATTAAAACTTTTTATATAATTAAGTGAATTTTAAGAACTTTTCTGGAAAAGTTAGTTTTGCCAAAATACTACAAGAATTTAAACGAAAATTATTAAAAAGGACTTTCTAATTTTGTTCCTTTTCATGAATTTTCTGTATAAATAATTCGAACATTTATCACTAATTTAAAACAAGAATGGTCTAAATACAATTGTAACTTCTTCGCTGACTAGGCAAGATGCCAAATAAGATGGTTCAAATAATAGTGAAAATTATTTTGGTTAATTTAAATCCTAATAGCCAGCTTTTCAAAGAAGTTTTAAATTTTTTTTTCCGTTTTAGAGCATTTTCATTTTTAATTTTTTGTTTCGATTTTTGTTGTTTGCAGTTAATCACAAGATATCATTGCTTCAAATAGAAATAAACTTGCAAAACTATTGTTGCTTGTTTTGTTTTGATTTTACTTTTATTTTATACTAGCCGCCTTTGGCGACCAGCCGGTTCGTCAGTATTACCTCTCGCTATAATTTTCAATTAAACATTTTAAGTAACTGGTCTCTTAAAGGATTCTCAAACAAAACATTTTTAATCTTCAAATTTTGACAGTCATACCAAACTTATACTGTTTAGCTCGTTTCGTTCAATTTACTATATATATTTTGATAATTTGTTGTCATTTCCGGCAAAACTTCAACTTTAATTTAAAATGTAAATGGTGAAATTACAATTAATATTAAGATATTTTTTAATAAAACCAAGTATTTTATTTTATTTATCATCTTTATTGTTATTTATTAATTATTATTATTATTGAATGTGAGTATTGCAAACAGAATCGCTCGGTATTTAAGTCTTATGTTAACTACAAAATATTTTTCATAATTTATGTAATATCTCAAACAATAATTCAACAAAAATTTCTGAGATTCAGCATAAATATCAGTTTTTAGTTTTGCTTTCAAAAGGATTGAAATGAAATCAATAATAATATTTTGTTCCGGCCTATAAATATATTTCAAAAATTATGAAGTCTAAATTTAATGCAGTAAGGTATCATATTCTGATAAATATTCTGGACACGCTAAATTTTAAATAAATGAATGAATGTTTCTATTTTCCACGATCAACTAAGACTTATTTATGAAGTTTTAAATGTTAAAAATTTAGAAAAACTCAACATTTTCATAATCTTAGGCCAATTAATCTTGAGAAACCTGCGCGCTGATTGGCGTATTTTCTTTGAAGCGAGCGATGGAAAATCTAAAATTATCCTTTTTTTATTGAATAGTGATATTCAAATTTTCATAAATCAGTCAGTTTAAGCGATTGGAAATTAACTCTTAAAAGTGAGTGATTTAGTTGATTGGAAATTAACTCTATGACCACCATAAAATCTGTGCTTTCTCTTGTGGTGTATGCATTCTCCTTAATATCCGCTCGAATAAAACATCACATACAAAAGTACTACATAGAACAAACACATCAAAAGTAAACATAACATTTCAATAGTTGCCAAAAACAAAAGAGAGAAAAATGCAATTAATAAGCAGACGATATTTAGAAAAGTATAGATATTTAGACTGGAAAATGAAATTATCTGAAATTAGCCACACGCGCAGATGATATTTACAAAATTAAAAATATTCAAACCTTAAAAGGAAAATATATGAGTTATTCCATCAATAAATGCCATAAGTTTGTTTATATCTTCATTATTTTATGAGTTATTAAACATCAAAATGGGTGCGGGACTAAATCAACACCCTGTATAGAGAGTGTAAAAGAACATAAAATAATTTTTTTTGAATGTATTTTTTAGAAAAAATAATATTTTTATATTTGTTTCATTTCCTACAAACACGTGCCGAAAATGATATTTTTGCAGATTTCATTTCCAAAAAGATTTAATTTATTTTTAATTGGAGCTTTAATCTTTGATGGCAACACTTTGAATAAAAGCTAATTTTTTTCATGAATGCGAAACGTGTTCGTGCAGCTTAAATTTCATTTTTATTTTGTACGAAAAAAATTGTTGAAAAAGCCAAAATTTCGCTTAATTTTGAAATAAATAAAATTCTAATTAAAAATTCGAAAAATAACCCCCAGGTGCACATTCCCGGCCCCCAAGGTATACACGTGCCAAATTTGGTAGCTGTAGGTTGAATGGTCTGGACTGTAGAGCGACAACACACACACACACACACACACACACACACACACACGCACACGCACACGCACACGCACACACACACACACACATTGAGCTTTATTATAAGTATAGATATAGATATAGATTATTGTGATGTTTTTTATTTCGCTGAAATTCATCACAGGCAATGTCGTGTAGGTACTGCTAACTCGGATATTTTTAGTTACTTTCTTATGTATTTTGTTTGACTTCTGAAGTGAAAGTTAGGTAGAGGAGGGGGTTCGATTTTCAAAGGTGACTTGTTTTGTGTACTTTAATACATCGATGTTAGTGTTCTTTCTGCCTTTCTATGTACATTAAGGACTGGTCTTGAAAATTCTAGCTCAAATTTTTCTTTTTCGGTAAATAATGCTGTAAATTAAAACTCGTCTCATGTAATTTCAACATCACATTTTAATCTAACTAAATTTAACTCGACAATGCAAAAAGTTTTAGCACTTCGGTTTAATTATTATGATAGCAAAATAAGAGAAACGAGTCCATGTTCTTCCAAAAGATTCCCACTTCCTTCAATTAGAGGACAGAATCTTAGAAAACACCAAACCAATTTCTGTACGATATTTTTAATCAGCTGACTTATTCGAATTACACGCTGCGTTAAAATAAAGTTAAAAGGTTCTGTCCCAACCTATCATAATCCAAACTTTACTTCTACAAAATAAAAGATGTGCGAATTCTCATAAAAACTCATAAAAGCAAAGTTTTTGCGAAGTATATCCACCGTTTTACCTTTTGCATTACAAATAAGCAGCACCAAGATTATTCTTCAAGTGCTATGTGCAACACGTGATGCTGTTGGTGTAGTGTTACATTTTCTTGGCACGTCGAAGTACATTGAAGCTAGAAATTTGGATAAAATCCAGATGTTTACTTTCTTGTTTTATTTTTTGTGTTTTTTTTATGCGGGAAGGAGAAAAAGTTTCGATTCTGTCAACGGAAATGGGAGCAGGTGGTTGAATTTCAGATCGTCCTATACTCATATATTACAGCTCCAGCAAAACGCTTGCCAAATTATGAGTAAAGGGTTTCGAAACTTTCTTTGAATATTTTATTGGAAGTTTCCTAACATTTATGCTAACATTTTTTGCGTTTCGATAAATGTTTTCTAGGAATAATAGAGCGATATTTTATTTTTTATATCATGGCATGTTAAAGAGTGTAAAACTTTAAATTCTAAACTAAGATTCTGTATCCCCGATCAAACGCATCAATTATTTATTTTGTTTATAAAATGTTAAATCATGTAATTAAGTTACGTAATATTTAAACACTTCTTAATATATAAAGTAAATATACAACAGGGATCTCCAATAATATCTCTTTTCATGCTAACAACTTTTCAACTCTACCGGAAGAACTATTATTCCTCCAATAAATATTTTTCAATTACTGACAAGTTTTATTTGTTTGGTTTCAAATACATGCAACGAGTACTTATACTGAGGTTTTAAAATAAGGAAAAGTGAAACCAATTATTATTATTTCAAAATGACAAAAAGCAGCTACACTGCAGTCATTGCACTAAGATCAGTGCTATAAAACTGAATGAAATTCTAATTTTTTTAATTTAATTTTTGTTGATGAAATTCTAAGTTTTAAGATGACGTAAATTTCATTTTTCTATGCTAAAAGCCCCAAAATTATTGTAAAAAGAATAAACATTTCATTCTTTTTATTAAATTACATTCTAACAATAAAAATTTTAATCTGAATTTTTGAAAAAATGTCCAAAGATGCAAGATGATATTCGAGATATAATTTAAAAAAATTAATAGAAATTTTTTTCAAAGTTGTCGATTTAGAAGGAAGTGACACTCCTGAAAGGATAAGCGCGAATTTAAAATTGTAAAATTGCGTGATTTCCTTCGATACAAATGCTAATTTTGTAGCCGAGAAGCGAGTAAATATTCGTTCTTGTCGGTGAAGCAAGTGGAAACCGGAATAATTTAAACATCTTTCTATTTCAGTTTATTTATACATGCTGAGTGTCATTTCCTTCTGAAATTCGTTCAATCGAAGAATCGTTTATACTGAATAATTTTCTAATTCGCTTTCCACCATCTCCATGAATTTTCGAGAACTGATTTTTTAAATTCAAAATTTCACCTTTAGTAGTGCTACGAGTAATTTCATTGGTTATAACACATCCACCGTTTCGAATGCATTCATATCCTTTTTATATTTGTTGCCATATAGATTAACAAATTACATAATTTATAATTTTGCACCGTAAAAATCTCTCACACTCCAAAAGACATTTTAATATTTAAGAGAATCAATTTAATGAAAATGAGGAATTCTTCACAGGAAAGCTACTATCTCTTTATAAGAAACCAGAAATGAAAGAAAAAAAAAATATTATCATAATATTTTCCACATTTTACCAACTTTAACATTACTTTTACATTATTTACTTTCTACATTAACTACATTTTTCTACATTTTATTAAATAATTTTTATAAAAGCAAAGTTTAAAAACTAAAAAAAAAAAAATTCAAATTTTAATTCGAAACATCATAGGATGATACTTATTTAAGATCGATTCCTGTATCTTAATATTATTTTAGAAAGTCATATTAAAATTATTTATAGACAGTGCTCAATAACTCTGTTACTTCGAGAAAGTTAAATTTTTCAAAGATTAATCCAAACGTTGACTAACGATTTTACCAATAATTCCATTTTATGTAATACTACTAATAAATTCCTTACTTGTTATTATTTCTTTAATGCAATCCCAAAAATTTTATTCAAATTAAAAAAAATACAATAAATATTTTTCCAAATTTGCATTTTTTCCAAATTTAATCTTGAACTTATATAATTATAATTATGTTTCGACAGTTCATTTTAGAGATCTTTTTACTTTCTCGTATACGTAGTATAGAGAAAATATAGTAATCGTCAAGGAACTCAAAATCGAATTTTTAATTTTTAGAATTGAATTTCCATGCTTCAGACCTCCCTAAAATTGAAAAATACATTTTCTGAAAATGCCCATTTGTCTCTCTGTCTGTCCGTGACAAACATAGTTCAAAAATGTTTTGCGCTAGATAGTTGATATTTGATATACGTCTTTACAACAAATTTGCAGATTTCTAGCAGATTTTGAGCAAAATACATTCGCAAAAAGACTGTCTGTACGGTTGTTCGAATATAAATTAACACGACAATTACAAAGCAAAGAGAGCTAAGTGGATAAAATTCGATATACAAGATTAACATCTATAGTGTAGACACCAATCAAATTTTGAGTGTAATCCAACGAAGAGTTCATCGTCTGTCGCTCTTTAGTTTCAAAAGCATTCAAACGCGACAACTGAAAAATGGAATGACTTAAATGCATCAGTTTAGTTTGCGATTTTCTGACAGCAAATGTGGTTTCCAAGTGTTGGGAAAAACGTGCCTAAAGCACAAATTCGATTTTGGGATACTATTAACCGCATGCCAAGGATCGTCAAATAGTCACCAAGGCTGACACGATAGATATAATAAAAATGCAAAATTCACGTCAAAAGTTAACATTTCGTAACTATTGTACCCCAATGCCATTCAAGGCGTTCTATGACATGACAAGTTTATTAGAGAGTAAGCGAGAAAGTTTTGGAGAGACCATTATCGCTAGTTAATATCTAAAACTTTTCAATATTCTACTAATAGCTTTTTATTTAAATGCGGGAAACTGGTAATCCTCCCCCCTCCTCTCTCCCTTCATTTGGTAACATATCCGAGTGCAAAGGCCTCTTTTGAATAACCAACTTAACAACTTAAAGCAATAAAATTGTTATTATATAATTTTTCCACGTAAAATTATAATTAGACTGGACTATGACAAACTTGATCTGAAATTTTATCTAAGCCTATTATTATGTTAGGAGGACCTCAAGAAAATTTTTACCTATTTAACTCGATGTGATTTTGAATTATCGTAATCGATACACACGGGTAGCTAAGTTTACAGAAATATTTTTTAAATTATGTTTATAGGGTGTCATACTATTTGCAAACTACAACAAGCATGAAATGACTTACATTATGCAAAAAATCATTGATAATACAAAAATGCTTTATAGGGCAGATCATTGTATTTAAAGAGTTTTGGCATAAGTAATTAATTTGGTCCAGAGTTTCGTCTTAGGTAATAGTTATTCAAATAAAGAGTTTTGTCGGCGTCCTTGCATAGGGGTAGCGCATCTTCCCCGTGATCTGGGCGTCCCGGTTCGGGCATGGTTGTTCTTCATCTGTGTTCTATCTGTGAGGTGTGTGAATGCCCCCCCCCCTTTAAAATAGGGTTATGCAAGCGAATGTGTGAGTTTCATCTTCATAGGAGCTAGAAGTCAAACTTCCGCCCTCGGGTGCTCGGGGTCTTTACCCTTAAAAGCTATTGCACTCCTTTTCCGTGGTAACGCGGACACTGCATCATCATCAATAAAAAGTTTTTTCAAAGTCTTAATAATTAGATTTTTCATTTTCTAAATAATTTTGGAGCTTATAATCACATTTCAGGCATCTTTAAAAATTAAAAAGTGAGATTTTTAATAATTAATAATTTTTATACGATAATTTATAATAATTCACTAACATATTTTCCATTTTTCTTCATTGAATTTATACTAACTTACTTTAGAGCAATATTAAATATTTTTTTTTGTGTGTGTTAATGCTACCGTTGCCATAAAATTAAGAATGAACTTTAAAAATGAAATAAAGATGGATGAATAAAGTTTGAAACATTATTATGCCACAATATTTTAGATTAGAGACTTGAATCTTTTTTGCATTTATTTCTCGGACTCAGAAACATAGAAATTAATTGTGTCTGAAAATGCTAATCTTTACGTCTATTTTTTAGCGAGAAATTACTTTAATTAATTTGCTCTATTAAAAATTATATCCCAATTATTAATTGGAATACCATTCGCGCAATGACTGTTGACAATCAAATTCAATCGCGCAATGACCGTTAATTTAAAAGTACTTAAGAGATGGAAAGAATTTTGGATAGCATCTCTTTCCAAAAGATATTCCATTGAAATACTAAATTCATATTATACTAGAAGCATCCAATTAAGCCTAAAGAATATCAATAAGAGCATGCTTTGCATTTGCTCGCTGTATTTAACATATCTTTACATCAGATGAATAATTACAATGTTTCCGAAATATTCTACGCTTTCTTCAACGTAAAACTTTTATTATGTTGTTAAAATTAACAAATGCAACAAAAAAGAACTTTATGGCATTTATCCAAGTCTTTCTAATAATGACTATTACAAGCGATTTCCATATCTTGAGTACAATTAAAGTTATGACATTGTATTTGCGGATGAGAAATGAATGAATGGACTAAAATGCATTTCAAATTTTGATAGAAACCGCAATGTAATGGCGCATTAATATTCCTTATTCATTTCGTTGGGTCTTTAGAAGTTTTAAATGAATATATAAAATCTTCACATATGATTACTGTTGATTCTAAAATACTTGGACTTTTGAAAGACAAATAAAAATATTAACTGATAAATTCTGATGGACTGTTACGTAAAAGGGATTGATTAATTAAATATAAAGGAAAGTTTTTTTTTCTAATTTCTTTTTTATTTTCATATAAGAATACCAGTTTTCATCTGTCATTAAAAACTCTGGTTTATAAGTCGATCAAAATGTTATGTGATGTATCTTGGCTATTGAAAAACTAACTGATTTCGTAATTTAAAGATTTTCTGGCATAAACTAGTTAATTAAATTCAAAAAATGTTTTTAAACATATTATTTTAGGCTTTTATTTTAGAATTATAAAAATAATCTAAGAACTGATACCTATTTGACTATTGTTCTCTGCTTTCTTAGAATCCTAAATTTTTCAAAAATATTTTTGTAATACTAATTTTAGAAATTTGCACCCAGATAACTGTATTTAACATTTTCATTGGATGAAATGGTAACATTTGCATTTATTAATGAAGTATTTAACTAGTGTACATTTTCTTAACACATGAGTAATGCAGTAGTAAATAAATATAAGTATATTAAATACATAGTTTAACACTCTGTTAGTCGCATGCTTTTTCCAAACAATCGTGGACGTGCTGTATTCGTCAGATACACCAATATACATATTGTTAACATTAGTAAAAAATATAACTTGGTAATAGAATTGTATAGATGTATAAACACAATTTAATGTAGACAAAACAAAAACACAATTAATTCTTTCCAAAACAAACCAGGACGATAGCAAAAAAAAAAAAAAAAAATATTTTCTCAGACATAATATTATTTAGTTATTGAAAAAAGAAGTAATCGTATATTTGTCAGATAACCCGCAACAAAAGGAGTGTTAAAATGTATACATTTTTATTCATATGACTTGCAGTGCATATATTAAGGATAAATTTAAATACTATATGCGGAATTTCAGTCAGTCAGAATCTCTATATATCAAATCTTTATTAGGAACTTTGAAATTTCATTTTATAAAAAATGTATGTATATCTACTAAAATTTCTAAAAAAAAAAAAAAAAAAATACAGAAAATGATTATGTGTGTCTATTGTGGTAAAAAAGCAGCCATGGATTTGGTGCATGTGAAATAAATTTAAAAGGAATAAAAGAAACTGTCTCTCCAATTCTCATTATAGTATAGAAATTTAAGAAAAAGTGTAACCTTACTAACAACAGCAAAAAAAAAAAAAATCAATTATTTCGTAGAATATAAACTTTTTAATTTGTAGTAGGATAATTAAATTAAATTCATAATTTTTAGTTTTATCAAACAACATGGTAAAATTTTGAAAGAATTTCATTTCATGTTAAGAATTTAACAGCTTAAAATGTCAGTAATGAGGGCGAGTTATTAATTAATGCTTTTATATATATTTCAAAATATTAGATGTTTCTTTTTAACATGATACTATCTTTAGACAGTTATTCTTTCTAAAAATTACGTAGTGTAGAAGTTGTTATGTATGTTATACAACTGCAGATGAAATTAAGCCAAATGAAAACAAGAGAGACGAATTAAGCCTAAAACATTAGCATTCTACAGTGTAGCTGATTAGAAATTCGAATCTCAATTAATTTATTTTTACCACGAATTATGAGTGACATGCTAGTGGATAAGTAAATAAGAAAAATTCCCAAAAGAATAAATATACCTGCTTTTTTTTCTGAACGAAAAAAAAAATATCCTTCTACATATTTGATGAACAAAAGCTGCAATTAAGTTTTATTATTCTTTCCACGAAGATAACAAAGAAGCATTCAAGGTGTAACATTATAGCATGAATGCTTTATGAATAAAATAAACTGTCTTGGAATTCTGAGGCATTGAAAAACATTGAGAAACAATTATGTTAATTTATTCATATATGAATTCTTAATAATGTCCCTCATAATTTAATCGCAGTCAAACTGTTTTTTTTAATTATAAAATGCATGTTTTTTTCCCGCAAAAAATCTTTTATAAAAAATTGTATGGGGAAAAATTAAAATAATTAAAAGTTAATTTTTAGATTTTTAAAGTGGTTTAAAAATTCAAAAGTGACTTTTAAAGTGATATTTTTGCATCATAATATGCAGTTGTATTAAGGCAATAGCATACTTTGAAATTTATGGGGGAAAATATCATCTTCAGCTTTAATTTTAATACCATTGTGTGTTTCTGCACCTAGAATTGCGAAATTACTAATCAATAAAGATCGATATACATGGAAGGTAAAAGTAAAGCAAAGCATTAAAAAAAACATTACAAAAAATACAACTGAAAAAAAAACCAACACAAAAATACAATGACCATAGTGGAATTTTAAAAAAATACACAGGCTAAAAAGCAAATCTTGATTGCAGAATGAGCTCAAATGTGAATTATATATTGAAATAGTTATAAAATAGTAAACAAAAAAGTCTGTGGATGAAAAGTTAAACAACAAAGGACTAGATTTCATTCATCGACTTGTTGAAGGTTTTTGGATCCATGGAGATTGTCTAACCTTAGAATATATAGGATTCATTACAACAGCAACAAACAAATAAAAAACAATAGCAACATAAAAATAAAACAAATCCCAAAGAGAAGTACAGATATAAATTTCTACTACTACAAAGATCAATGTATGTATGTGTGTCAGACTAGACCAGAGGTTCCCAAACTTTTTTTTCTCGTGCAGCACTTTCAAAGTTTTACTATTTTTGGTAGACCCCCTGCTGCTACATTTCTACTGTATTCTCAAAACTCCTAAAAAATATCACCCTAAATTGGGGGTGTTAAGAAGAAAAAAAAGTGGCACATTTTCTTGTGTCCTATGTATTAAAATAATTCTTGTGGTTATACAAAATTATAAACATTTATTATTACAAAAAATCAACAATGAACTCTGAAATGTAAATCAACAATAAAAAATAGTCATGCTTTTAATGAGATGGATGTACTTGATGAATTGACAGCAAATTATCAATATTTGGCTTCAGTTTTGTAAGAAGTAATCTCAAATCTCCCCGTTCACTGATGTTCAATCTGCTCCTTTTTTTCGTTAACAGGTTGGTAACGGCACTAAAACTTCTTTTGACAAGAAATGATGAGGGAAACGCTATCAAAAATTTTCTCGCAATTTCCCAAAGCCCAGGATAATTTTCGGGAATTTCTGCCTGCAGCCAAAGTGTTTGATAGCCTTTTTTAAATTTCACCTTCAGTTCCTCGTTGGTGCTGAGCTCAAGTAGCTCCTCTTGTAATAATTACCACAATCGCCTCTTCCGTTTCATCAAATGGGGTAATGATCCATGGTGGTATTTCCATCGTCAGAATATCTTCAAATCTATTTTTGAAGTCATCATACAAGGTATTTAAATGTTGAGCGTATGTCTGAATATCCTCATCAAGACATTCTATTTGTTACAAGTGCGGAATCTGGGAGAATTCGGGTCGACTAATATTTTGCTTCATTAATTTCAATTTACCAAGAAAAGCCGAAATTACACCCTTTGTTTTTATTAAATTAAGGCCGTCCCCTTGTAACTGCAAGTTAACGTCATTGGATTTCATGAACAAATCTGTTAAGTAAAGTACGCAATGTACGCTGTTTTTAAAACCTCTTCAATAGCGGGTAAAATTAACTCTTCTCTGATGGTGTGCGGTTTTCCAGATTTCGCTATAAGCAACGAAATATTGTAAGATGCCCGCAAGCCATCATCGTTACTTTGAGACGTTGAAGCAAACATACTATTTACGGTAGGTCTCTTTTCATATTTTTCTTTCAATGTTTGAAAGTATTTCAGATCTTTACCTATTTTTTTTAGGATGACACCTTCTTAGATGGTGTCATCCTGAGAATTCCTGAATTCTTCGAGCTTCGATGGTTTCATAGAGTCATTGCTCAGAACTTTGTTGCATAAAAGACACGTGGGCAATCGTTTGTCTGCCGTTGATGGAAGAAAACCAAATTTCAAATAATCAGCACTGTACTATCGACATTTCTTCTTAGATTCAACCATTTTCCGTATCAGTTGTGACCTGTAAAAAAAATGTTTGTTTTTGAGGCGATTTTACCAGAATATGGCTATTAAAACACAACAGAATAGAATTATTGCAATAAAAAAATGCCCGCGGAAACACCGCTCTTTTAATTAATTACCGTCGTCGCATAAATAAATATTTTTAAACAAAAAAGTACCTAGGTACCTAAAGTTTAATTTTCCCTGGCTTTTTGTTCTTTGATAGAAGTTTTGAATAATCTCTAGTATTTAATTTTTACTACATAACTACCTACTACACTCAAATAGTAAAACAAATATAATATGATTGATAAATTATAATATACAATAAACATATGTATAACAAATAGGCAGATACTTACTTTTTCCGGCACTGCAGACACTGACATCGATTCACTCACAGTCACATTTATGTTCAAAATACCGGAAACAAATGAGTAACGTTTTGTTCTTGGCATTCGTATTTATACTAATGTCGATTGCAAGCACAGCGGAAGTCGCATTTCATTCCTTTGCCGGTCTAAACAAGCATCCCGGATGAGCGGGCGCACGGGCGGCACTTTGCAAGTCTTGACATGTGGTGTATACTTGTACTATTATCTATTGTTCAATTCAATTCTGTGTTTGAACTGAGTCTCGAATATTTTTGAGTACCTACCTAGTGAATGATGCTACCTGTCTACGTTGATAGGTAATTCCAAGCCCAAATTTTTGTTCTTTATTATGAAAACCAGAAAATTTTTCGTGGACCCCCACTTACTACTTGTGAACCCCTGTTTTCTTTTCATGTCTACGTGGACCCCCGTGTGGTCTCCTATGGACCCCTGGGGACCACCTGGACCACTTTGGGAACCTATGGACTAGACCGTTTAACCTATAATTATCAAATTTGATTCATATATGCCTTGGAGAATGGGAATTTTTTGAAATTTTATTTATAGTTCTAATTAATTAAAAAATAAATTGAATTTTGACATTTCCCAGCGATAACTTCCGAACTTATTATTTCGTAAAAAGAATTTCAACAATGTGTTAAAAGTAAAAAAAAATGATGTTTTAATGATATTTATTCAATATTCATGCAAGTTAGTTTCTGATTTTCGACAATTAAAAATTTTCCTTTGCTCAGCTTCCAATAAGGAACAAAATATTTGTAAAACAATTAAATTAACTGGGCATTAATGTCTGAAAGTAAAACGCAGTCATTGATATGTAGCGATATCTAAACAATTTTATGAAAATTAACTATTCCTGGCAAACCAAGAGAGTGGGGAATTTTTATCATCTGGAAACATGATGTTGTTTTGGTGTGAGGTTTTTGAAGCCTCAAGATGTGTAGGCAACCAACAAATTGTTGAAGTCTCAAAATGTGTTGGCAATAAATTGGCGATTTATCGCTTTTACGGCATTAATTTTTCCCTTTTAGGTCTTTTTTTTTTTGGATTTAGAAAAAGTGGAAGTAAAATCCAAATAATAAAAAAAAAAGCAAACTATTCTTTCAAAAATTAATATTTTGTTATTTCAAACCAAATACAAAATATCTTGATCCAAACATGTTTTTTGTAGTGTTCTTTTATATATGTTGTATTGCATAATTTACAGATAATATAACCACTTATAAACATTATTGAAATTTTGAAATGTTTTTTATAAGAAAGGTTATCCTTATAGAGTCACAATGGTACAACTTACCATCTAATATCTGATTTCACATTTTCTAGCATTACATTAAATCTGTAATTCTTTTCTCAATTCTGACTAAAGATACCACATATAATAAAGAACTAAAAAAATACGGTAAAGTGACACATTAAACACGTGAACAACAGTTAACTCAGATTGAATCAGTTATAAAAAATATATCTTCATCTATAACAATATTCTCATATCAAATGGCAGTTATCGAACAACATACAAATACATTATGATGAATTTGATATCAGTGCTGTGTTTTATAGACTACCTAGACTCCTAAAAATTAGCCCTAGAGAACATATACACATTCTGTACAAACATAATGCATGGGATCTTCATGCTAGAAATAGAAGCCTAAGGCACTTATGTAGAAGCTAGACAACTTAATGGCTTACAGCTCTGCCAAACTATATCAAGATAGAAATAACAATTGTATGAAGTGCTATTATAGGAAATATAAGAGAATCTTAAATGATAGCGATAAATAGAATGGATTGCTTTATGATGGTAAATAATGGATTGTTTGTCTTGATGCTTTGCGCCATTTATGAATAGACATTTGTCAGAATTCATGTTCTTTAGTTGAAGCCCCAAATATTTAAGATGATAAAATCATATAAAAACCAGATTTCAATGAACATGGATATTTTATGTTCATATTTGCAAATCATAACTGAAAATTAATGGGTTTATTTTTTATTTTTAAATATCATTCCCAATCCTTTCCAGAATTTCAAAATAGATTTGGAGAAAACTAATTTAAGTTTTTAATTTAAAAACCATATCATTCCATTTTCTTAATTTTGGATGTTATTTTATACCTTAACATTTAAAATATAGACATATGTTTTTAAAAAAATGACAGATATTTTCAAAAATTTACAAATACTTAAAAATTGCAGATATTTAAAAAAAATCCCAAATACTTAAGAAAAATCACTGATAAATGACAGATCTATTGATAAAAATTTCCAATGCATATAAATACCTTACTTTTTATTAAAATATCGAGTTGGATAAAAATAGTTTATTTCCTCCTAATTTCATTATCATTTAAAGTATATACTTAATCGTTACTTTTTGCAAGTGCGTGCAACGCTGTTCAAATTACTGATATCATAGACTCCTCAAATTACTTTTATATTGTTTTCAGCCTTGAAAATAATTGAAATTTCTATTCTTTTGAAACGCTTTTATTTAATTTGAATGGCTTTAAGTAACGATGGAATTTCAGGAGTGATTTTTCACACACTTTTTAATGTGCGAGTAGTTTGAAATTTTGTATGCTTTTGTATTCTTGTCGAAAATAAATTATTTTAATGTTTTTTAACCTTAATTATCAATAAATTTAACTTACTTCATTCAATTTTGATTCTACGCATTTTTAAAAAATGGTTTTATAAAATAGTTATTTGTGATATAGTTTCGTGGAATAAAGTCATCATTTTTTAAATAATCCTATTTTTGCAATATATTTAAGTCTTAAAATATAAACAATAAATTTTTATTATGAGCTCCAATAAAACGATAAGCATTCATAATTCTAATTTTTTTATTCCATTCATTGATTTCCGTTTTTAATCGGAAATGGTAAAGCTGAATTCCCTAATAACTATTATTAGTATTTTTTTGATAAATGTTAGAGACTGAACTATTATTATTTCTATTCTCTTAGGTATTCATTTAAAACATTCAATTATCAATTATCTCCATGAGCTATTACCGGAAACTCGCTATTAAGATAATTAAATATTTCACTCTAGTTCAAATTATAAACGCTCATTATGATAATGAGGAGAAAGAATAAGATTAAAATATGCGAAAATAGATTTTAAAGTTTGCTTATAATTTGCAAACACAAAATGAATAATCACTAAATGTTAAATTCGCTAGTACGAATTAAATACATATCTTCTATAAAAACTAATCCGTTAAAGCCACAATCCAAAACGTCATTAATGAAAAAATTTAACATTTTGTGGCCCCAAGCAGAGGATATTTAAAAACCTCACTTTTAATAACTGGTCAATTTAGCTTTAGCTTTAAAAAAAAATAAATTTTAATAAAAAAGAATAAATAAAATTTACTCTGCATGTTAATTGTTCCTTTTTTATTTCATTTTTCTATTTTTATAATTTTGTAAAAGTGGATAAGTTTTTATTTATTATTTTACTAAGTATATCATGGAAAAAATTAATTCAAATAAGAAAAGTCTTAAAAAATAAGCTATAATTATGGGCCCAGTGATTTCCTGATAAACAAACAAAAGTACTTATTTATTATGAGAGATATAAGGAAATAATAAACTTCAAAACGAAAGTATCTTTAAAATTTGTCATCTTACAAGACTTGACGCAGTAAAATACAGTATAAACATTCAATGAGCAATTAATATTCCAATATAGAATATGAAATTAAATTTATAAATAATTAAATAAGGAATTAGTTATATTTTAATTTAATAAATATTTTAATAATTCTGTGTTAGCATAAAAATCCTAATATTTTATAAATACACGAATTTATGTTTTTAAATAAGTTTATTTATTTGACTACTTGGTTAAGAACAATTTTCAATCAACTTGCCTGAGCATCTCTCTAGTCCGTTAACCCTAGACAGCAGGCTAGTTTGCCTATTCGGAAATTCACCCCAGTTTCTAGTTATAAATGAATCATAATAGAGTTATATACAATAAAAAAAATCTCAAAAATAAAATAAGTATGTTTTTTTTATCCTCTAGTATATAAAGTCATAAATTTCGAAAGCGAGATTTCGATGAATAACCATGTATTAGACAACTCCAAGTTCGAAAAAAAACACATTTTTGAAATTTTTTCAATCTATTTGCCGCTTTTACTGCATATCTGTCAACACGATAACTCAAAACTGTTTGGAGCTGGATTGATGAAATTTAGCACATAGACTAATCATCACATTTATAGATTTCTATCAATCACTACATGAAATGAAATACATGAAGAGGAAGTCTATCTATCGAGCTGTCCGAGTACAAGTAATCATACTAGATACAAAACATAAAGGTTCCGGATAAAAAAAAAGGCGATACAAAGGTTTAATATCTCAAATGTAGATTCTTATCAGAATTTGAATCAAATGTGTCAAGTTGTTGGCCGTCTGTGGGTCTGTACTTTTGCATGCATGGAAAGGGAATTTAAAATATTAATGACTTTAAAATATTAAATTTGAAAAGTGGGCATCATCTATATCAAATTTCGTTGAAACATTGTTAGGTTAGACGATTTCGTCTTCAGAGAATCAACACACTCACATATTCACCTTTATTAGTAGTAGAGATAAACAAAGGAAAAAAATTACCACTAAAATAGATTGAGCAGAGAATCGTAAGAAATTATTAACAAACATAACAAGTCTTATTTTTTTATACTTTTCTAAAATCCACAAATGAATCTTGAGGCCGGCATGCAGTGTAATTTTTCTTAATCTCCCCTCTTACCTTCCGAATGAAGTATTCTGTTATAGTCCTTCTATTTTCTGTTACCCTATCTAGAATGCAGAGACAAATGTCCACTGACAACGCGGCTTCCTCTAAATAATAAATGCCTTCCCCACTCTGCGAGAGGCACTTCTTGTCCAGTGACACTGACAGTTTTCATTCCGCGTGTCACTGAGTTTCTCTTACTCTTTCTCTTCTTCAACCATTCATTCCGGAAGAATCCATCTACTCAAGTTTTCCTTCCTACCATTCGGGCGAGGTTAGTGAGGTGAAGCCACAGAACCTTATTAATGTTGATTATAGATAAAAAAAGGTTAGTGCTTGGTAAATTTATCACAGAATGCTTTTAGACTAGTTTTTGACAGAGAGTATGCTTTATTGATGGGCAAAACAAAGGCAGATATCTACTCCCAGATGTCAAGGCAACACATTATTTTTATGGCGAGGGCTCTTGCTGTTTTAAAGTTTCGTTTTAAAATGATTTATTTTTCATATACGAGAGAGTGGTATCCCAATAGTTTATATACTTGCACAATTTGCACCTTATACATTTCACTGTACCAAAGTGCATGGATTCATAAATAGATATCTTAACTTTGCAGGAATATTAAAAGAAAAATAACATCATCAGAAATAAAAAATAACAGTTAAAAGTTTAAATTCAGTACAGCTATAAAGGTTCAATAAAAGCAACTTTTTATGGCACCACTTCCAACCATCGTTAATGACATTAAGAAACTCTTATCTGCAGCCTTTTAGAGTGTAACTTCAAACAACTTTGAGAAAAAGGGTAGGAACTATCTTAACATCCTTTGTGTTTCATTAGAATCTGATACTACAACATTTATTATTTACTAGCCGCTTTTGGCGACCAGCTGGTTCGCCAATCTTAATGTTCGTTTAAATTTTAATAATTAAATATTTTAAGCAATTCGTACTTTAATAGATTCTTCATCAAAATATTTTAAAACTTCAAATTTTGATAGTCATATAATTCACTCATAATATTATAAAGTCTTTCAGTCCTAACGTAATATGTATCTCTCTAATTTTCTGTTGGCTCTCGTAGAATTTATGCTTTAAATTAAAGTGGAAAGAATTAATCTGCAATTAATATAATAATATTTTTCACTGAAACAAAGCATTTTTTTATAATATGATTACTGATAACAGAGTCACTGAGCGTTTAAACGTGATGAGCACTAAAGAATATCTTTCTTAATTTATGTAATATCGCAAGAATTTGTCAACAAAATTTTCTCAAGATTCATCATGAACAGATCGATTAATTAACAATGTTTAATTCTAAATGCATCAAACACTAAGAAAATAAAATGAATCGTTTAAAATAATCGGTCGAAAACAGGTTTAAAAAAACTACTTAAAAAACGATGTACTTAAAATGATAAGCATATACAAAAAATATATAACTAACATAAATACAATTTAATTACAAAAGCATGCAACTAACCTAAAAATAATTTAAATCAAGAATCATCCGTTGATAATATTGTCAACAATCAGAACACAATGCGCATGCGGTAATGCAAATGCGTGAATTTTTCTACGCCAGTTCTAGTAACGCTATGCAGATTTGACATTTTTAATTTCCTTTTTTCTGTGTTATTTTAATTCAAAATACTTCAGAATGAATCTGAAAGATCGATTAATTAGCAATGTTTAATTTTAAATGCATAAAACATTAAGAAAATAAACAGAATCGTTTGAAATAATCAGCCGAAAAATGTTAACCCTAGCCTCATTACTGTTTAGAAAAAAAAGAAGAAAAAAACTGAAGCCTTACTCATTTGGCGGTGGGGAAAATGGAAGATTTTTTGGTGGGAAAGTTAGTTTTTAATTAATAATTAAAATTCTAATTAAAAATTCAAAAAAGGGACCCTAGGTGCACATTCCCGACCTCTAGGTATACAGGTACTAAATTTGGTAGCTGTAGGTCAAATGGCCTGGCCTGTAGAGCGCCAACACACACACATACTGAGCTTTATATAAGTATAGATTATGTGGGAATTTAAATTTCAAAATCTTATTTTTGATTTACGATGAACAACGTGGCTGTACTTATATTTGTTTCCTTTTAATTGGAGTATTCATTTATGAACACCCTGTATAGTAAAGTTAATTCCTGGCAATCATATAACTTTGAATAAGAAATAAAATAAATAAAAATAAAAGAACTAAACAGAGATAAACAATTATGGTGTGATACTAAAGAATGATATATTACACTAGTAAATATTACAGAAAAAATTTCATCTATCTTAAATCTTTTACGAATTATTGTGATCATAGACATAATTCTGATATATGAAGTGCAAAAATTCGGAGATTCTTTACAATCACAAGATTCAATTTTTTGGATGATCGGAATATTTCTTAATATTATATTTTGTTTACGAAAAAATAAAAACGACAATCAAAAATAAGTCTTGGGATAAGAGCAAAGGATCAAATGGACGGTCTGTCAGAGTTTCAATACTTTGCAAATTCCATATTAAAAAATAATTTATCTAAAATGCTCTTTCTACTGGCAAGAATGTTGGAAAAAGAGTTTCTATTCTAAACGGCTATTGATTCTACAGAAAAATACTATATCCGTCAGTATTTTATTCCCAATAAAGATAGGTTTTCTTGCTGGTTATCCGATATGGAAAAGAAATATCTGAAAGATTTTCGGAAAAAGATGGAAGATGTCAGTTGCTGAAGGAGTAGTTTCAGGCGTACTTTGAAGAACAGGAAACCATTCGCTTTTGGTCTGATGTATAAAAAGGAAGTTATTGAAACAATAAAACGTAGACTTCTGTATCCATTTGAAAAAATATTTTTTGGAACATATTCGCAGGACAGAAGCTTTCAGACGAAATGGAGCATTGAAAGGCAATCAAGATTATTTTTTCAAGTTTACAGCTTTGAAACGCATGGACAGATATGAAGTTGAATATATGCAGGTACATGTGTATTCAATTTGATACATGGGTCTTATTTTTAAAATATTGTTTGTTAGTATGCTTGACAAAATGAAAGCACAAAACATCAGATTTCCAATATTCATCTAAATTATTGGAATACCAGAAAACGATCTAATATAAATAAATAAAATGTTCCAGTGATCTAATATTTTGTTTAATTTCCTGTACTTAATTAAAAATGACACTTTATACTATCATTTTAGAAAAGAAAATACTTATTTCTACAGAATAATAAAAAATTTAATTAATCTCAGTCATTCCAAACGGGTGATATCCTTGTTGTCAAAGCAATCGTCCATCATTATGGCTACGCAATGACGATTAGAGCTATAACTTATAACGACAAAATCTGCGCTCAACGCACTTCTGAACAGACTGAAGAGTTGTCGAATGATACCTTGATAAGTCTGTCTTAGCGTATTCTACAAGGAAATTTCCTCAAGAACTCAAGATAATGTCAAGATAAAGCAGAAATTCAGAACCACTGTAACGCTGGTGCAGAAAAAAATCGGAATTCGACGAATGACAACATGAAAGTCTACTGTTCTAGCATGATTAGCGTCATGCTAATTGCTCCTTCAATGAGCTATTGTGAATGGAACAGTTTCCACATCTGACAGTTTAATCTCTGAACATGGTTTACATGGAAACTGTGGTACTTCTACATAGGGACAGTTGCCAAGACGTATCTATTTTATCCATTTCTTTTGGCAGTTACTGCCATATATTTGCCATTTGCGGTGTTGTTACCCGGAGACCAACCCGTCTAAGGTGTATTTATATATTTTTAGAGCAGCTATTATTGTCTAGAAATGATAGATAATGCATTGCCTAGTTTTTCCATCTGCACCAGGCTACATTATAATCTACTCATTATTTTTCCAAGTAAAAAAATATAGTTCATTTAGAATTTTGAGTCATATTTACTCGTTTACGGTAATGTTGGGTTCACTCCAAGTTTTGAACTTCATAACATCACAGAATTAAACACTCTCCCACTATTAAGTCATTTATGAGACATTTTCTGTGTAATCTAGTTTCTTATTCTCCTCTGAACATACAAAATAAATTTCGACAAATTTGGTCAGTCAAAACTCTCTGCTACGCATAGAATTCTGTTCAAGAAAACAAATGTTAACAAAATTAATACTAACTTAAATTAGCACTTTAGCACTACTGTAATAATAGTGTTTACTGACTTTTTTTTGGTTGTAACATGTCCTAAGAATTAAGGTCTTTATTTAAATGCAGAAAGGAACAAGAAAGGAAGATTGGTAGTCTTTTTTGAGACTTATGCTTAAACAAATGAGACTTTTTCGAAATAATGTAACCGCAACATATGAGATGCCTTTCACAAATTGCCAATATGCAGAGCCGGTCTTCTTTATAAAGAGGCCTGGGTGCAAAAAACCATTTGGGGCCTTAAATTTTTGATAGAGCAAAAAAACAATTGCGAACATATATTACTATTGCATGTTTATTTAATGCGTGATTTTATCTTTGCTATTAATTACTTCAGAGAAATTAGAATTTTAATACAGCAAGTACATTTAAGCGTTCTGCACACATGCTTGACCGAAGACAATTCTTTATTAATTTTAATTTGCTGAAAGAGTGCTCAGCACTTGCCATAGTAACTGGCAACGTAAAGAAAAGTTTTAACACGGTTAATATATTTATAAATCATTCACTATAATAATTATTTAGTATGTACTGCAGTATATCTTGTGTGTTAGTTACATCCCTTTTATTCGAAATCAAATCCCACAGCAAACCAATTTCTTGTATTAGGTTTACATTTACACTGTTATAAAACTTAACAAAGTTTTTGGAACATTTTTCTAATTGGTTAACTAAAGTTTTTTATCAGTGATTTTTTTTAAATACTTTAAAACCTACTTTCTATCTGTACAATAGCAGTATCAATTACAGTGCTAAAATAACATCTATCATCAGGTTTTCTCTAACTTCATCTTCAGCTATTTCGGAATATAATCTTTTACTTTTTCGAATTCGATTTTTAGGAAAATGTTTTAAAATATTCGCTTTGTGTGCTATCTCTTTTGTGTCATCTAAAACTGTGTTAAATTTTGGATCTCAGTTTTAATTTTATTGACCAAATTTAATTAAATCAATCAAGAAAAATTTGTTGTTGAAATTGTTTTTGCTTGAAATAGTTTAATCTATTTTGGCTTCCCAAGAATTCGTATAATGTTTCAAGAGTAATATTTAAATGTTTTTGTAAGATATCCCATATTTTTGTAGATGCAGAAAATAAACAATAGAAAAGTTGCAATATCAAAAAAATTACAGCATATTCTGCGGAAGCAGCATCACAAACTAATAAATAAAACAACAAAAAAAATCAAAAGAATGTGATAGCATGAAAGTTTGGAGCAATTATTCTGTATTGTACACCTTTATATTTCCCTTTCATGTAGCAACCTTTGCAGTATACTTATCCTCTACAATTCGTTTTTATTCAATATCTAAATCAAACTCGCTTAATATTTTTAATAGAATTTTTGCCAGTCTTCCTCCGGTTACACCAGTTACTTATATAAATGACTCATTTATAAATTTTTTCAAAATTTCCATATCTAATAATGACTGACCTTTGTTGCTTATGGGAAATATCAGGAGTAGAATCCATTCGGATACTATAGTACATGGCTGCTTTCGAATCGTCATTTTAGTTCTTGAGCCGCACTCCCCAGATGGCCGGCCCTGCCAACATGTATCCAGCTATTTTCGATTAGCAATAAAGACATCAAATGTTGTTAATCAACACATCAGAAATAAGGAGGGCAAGAACTGCATTAAAATGAACCTTAGAATTATAATTTTAAAACATTCATTAAAACATAATTAATGAATAATTTATTTAAAAAGCTTTTTAGGAATATGCAAGAATTAAGAAAATACAAATTCACCGTAATAAATCAATAGTATACTATCTAACTTGAGCAGGTTTAATAAATTAATCTTGATTACTTGATGTAGAATCATAAATTTAGTTTGATAAAATAATCATAGCAATTTATATTATAAAGAATAAAATATGCACTGAAGTTAATTGTTTTCAGAAAACTTCTTCAGAACGTTTTGAACAATTTTTCTTTGAATTTATAGTGTGGGACAGTCAAGTCCCTGCTATGAGAATAACTAATCTAAACCAAGACAATTACTTATCATTATCTTTGCATATGATAAGTATTCTAGAAAATTGCATTATGCATTTCTTTTAATGTGTCAGGAAAATATTATTTCTTTTGTCCTAGTTTTCTTTCTCTAGACTGAAGCAGGTCATCGGGGAAACCAAGTCTGATGCACAGAGCAATTTACTTCAGGATAATGCATCTTGCATAGGCTGTGATTATTTTTCCTTTTGTGCACCAGTTATCAAAATCTTTCCAAAGTGCACGTATTCTTCAGAGATATTTAAGCTAATTTTCTTTCAAAAGAAAATCTAGAGAAAGACTTTACATTAAAAAATGACTTACAGAGCTCATGTGTTGAATTTTAAATGGAATTTTTTGAAATAATTTCTTAAAGGGTCTTAATTATTTTTCTCACATACAAGGGATATTATTTCCTTTATTAAAGGTATGTGAGAATATGTTAATTTTCTTTTATTATAAAATTCATAAAAAGCCTTTATACTAAGAAATGACCAGATGGAAGCCATGTGTTGAATTTTAAATAAAATGCATTGAAATTCTTTTTCAAGGATTAAAAAAAAAAGACTTATTTAATTTTTATATATTAGAAAAAATATATATAAAAAGAAATAAACTCATTTTATTTAAATATGGCAAAGTTCAAATTAGTTTTTTTTAATGGTTATAAAAATACTTTTGAAATTATAAGAATTTTCAATATCATGTAAGTAATTGCGTTTTCAAAGAAAGTAATGTTGTAATAGAAGGAATATATGAAACTGGGTAAAGTAAAATTTTATCCTTTCCAAATTATAAACATTGAAAAATAAGTGAATACGAAATATAACAAAATTTTTAACTGAAATACTTTTAGCATTTTTTATTAAAAAGTAAATTTAGAACTAGATAAATTTTCCTTTTGAATGCTTATTTAAAAAATAAAATGTTTGGCCGTTTTTTGGCATTTATTTTATAAAGTTAATTTTTGTAAAAATTATTTTATTAAATTTTGACTTAGGAATGTATTAAATTTTTAACTTAATATGTTCATTGTTATTTCTATTTATACAAGAAAGCAAAAATCGTCTGCGGGTATATAGTGGATCTAAGTGAATTTTGTCTTTAAAATTAATTAATATTAAGACTTAATATTTAAATATAAGAAATTCTTCAATTCAAAATATGTCATTAACATACTTCGAATTGAAGAATTCAAACAAAGAAATTAAGCATTATTCTGTATTATTTGTCAATACTTTTTCATGAATCTTTTATAAAATCATTACTATTTATTTATAAGTTTTAACTGATATAATGCATTTAACAATTCATATACTTAGTTGTTTAAGTAATTATCTTTTTTTTTTAAATTATAAGATGATATTTTAAATGAAGATGCTTACTATTTCAGATAATTTATCCTAAAATGATGATTTAGTACTTTGGCTTTGAAAACATTTCAGTTAATTGCGTTATTTTGGGGACGTGTTATGCGATACAGCACAGCCTTAACTACTCAAAAGAGTTAGATGAGCACTTCCTTTAGAAAGCATATAATTTCTTAATGATTTCGTTGAATATTTCGAAGAATTTATGGTATCAGATTAGATAATAAACAGAAAATGTTCTGTCAATACATAATGTTGAGATACATAACCCTTTTCTCTGAAAAAGGGTTATGTATCTCAACTGACTGAATATTTATACTTAAGATTTAGGTATGAATATACAGTGTAATATTTTGCCACAGCGAATCATTCCTCAAAATATTTCAGGAATATTTCTAAATTTCATTCAGTTATTTTTTATAATTTATTTTTTAAATAAATTATTTAGTTTTCAAAAGTTGCAATAATTTCTTAATTAATTCAAAGATAAGAAATGGTAGCCTCTCTTTCATATATGTATATATATAATGAAATCGGAAAATAAATGTAAAAAATTTATCATATTATTTAAAAAATATTATACATATCGCTTTTTCTCGTTATTATTCATTTATTTATACAAACAAAAATCGTTTTTTTTAAAAAAAATCAGGAATATGATGAATTGAATTTAATGATTTAAATAGATTAAATAAGTAAATTTTATCAGGAATTAAATTTTGGAATATCAGATTTTTACATTGTAATTGTTCCCAAAATTTTATCAAACCAAATGAAATCTAAAATTTGCTGTATATTGTGAATACAAATCATAAGAACATTTAATTTTTACATTTATTAAATTTTTTTAATGAAATAAATGAAAATTTTAGGATACATTTTAAAGAAATCGGCTTAAATAATGAATAGTTCTCAAAATGGCGATATAGATTTAAATTTTCCCAACGTGGCATGCTTCGAAGTCAGTAATGAATACTTCAAGAAAATGAACTAAATTTAATCTCAAAGAAGGAAGATGATGGAACTGATATTTGCTTTTATTTTTAAAATATTAAAATTCTTGAAATTCCTTAATTTCGTCTAAGTATAGTTCTATAAAATAAAAAAAATATATATATTAAGTAGATTTTAAGACATCCAAAGTAAAATAAATATTGATCTTGAAAATGACGTTTTAATTAAAAATTATCATCTTAACATCTAATCACTAATCTCGAAAAGAATTATCAGTTATCGAAATGGCGACATAAATTTAAATTTTCACCATAACGTAGTTTATTTCTATTGGATATTTCAAGAAAATGAACTACAGTTAATTTGAAAAGAAGGAAGATAACCAACTGACATTTGCTTTTATTATTAAAATATCAACATTTTGGAAAGAATTTTCGCTAATTTCGCTTACTTATAGTTCCATAAAATACAAAAAATATATATTATAGATTTTAAGACATCCAAAGTACATAGTGATCTTCAAAATGGCATTTTAAATCAAGATAGTCATTTTAACACATAATCACTAGTTTCGAACAGAATTATAAAAAAAATCAAGATAACATTGAAAGAGTTACGCATTTTTAATTTAAAAAATAATTAAGATAAACTATATTAATTTACTTTTATAATTAGAACATTAATATCTTTTAAAAAATCCCCAAATGGTTAGAAGATATAATCTTATAAAAAAACATAATCTTGATTTAAGAAAAAAGAAAAACTCCCTTAACTGTGCTTACCGGAATTCCTAGTTATTTCATGATGAAATCGTATCTCATTTTAAATAGATATCTCTATGATGACGATAGCAAACCCACAGAAAGTATAATCACAAGCAGATGCAGATTTGCAAAAGAACCCGTATGAAGAATAGCTTTACAGCGAGCAGGAGAAAAAAAAAAAAAAAAAAAGCTTTTTTGGTTCGCGAATCTGTAGTTTTGGTTTGCATTTTCGAATTTCTTGTTTTGGTAATTTTGTTTTTATGTATAATGTGTTATTGATAACAGAAATCGTTTTCCTGATACAATGAATCGTATTTGTTATTTTCTGAACGATTTAGATTAATTTCTTTCTTGAACTGAATATTTTTCTTAATCTTATTATGAATATATTTCTAAATTCTGCTTCTTATTCAAATATTGAATTTTGGATTGAAATCTTATTTTAAAATAATAAATCTTCATACGGATATAATTTATTTTTGAATATAGGACTTGAATATTTAAGTGGAATACTAAAAGTTCGAAGTATTTTTTATTTTTGTAAGAAATATTTTTTGTTTAAAATTCTATTTAAATATTTACATAATTATGACTTTTAAAACAATTTATGATTTTTTTTATGTTGCTGATATTTTTTCACGTTTTGTATACTTTGGAAAATTAGGTGCAAAAATCGCAATGGTGTTAATATTAAAAATTCAGAATAATATGCAAAAATTAATATTATTAACAATAAATGCTCATAATATTCAATTAAGTTTACAAACATATTGATTAAGATTTATTTTTAATTTTTTTTCATTATTCTGAATTTTTTTGTCTGTAATTCATATAAAATAGTTCTCATATATATGCCTCCTTATACAGTGGCTCAAAAAATTGAGATTACACCTTACTTTTACTTGACAAATCCGACTTACAATATGAATAACATATTACCGGTAAGTGCAAACATGTTTTTATTTTTACGCATAATTTAGAGTAAAAATAAAGAAAAATCAACGGAAAACTTCTAAATCGAAAGTTTCAGAATCATTTTAAGAATCATTTAAGAATCAGAATTTTGCCTCAAAAAATTGGGAATACACCTCTTTTGGCTCTTATAATGGCCTTTAAGCGTCGTGATAGAGATAGATCAATTTTTGTTGGTATCTGAAGATAAGTTTGCCCCATTCTTCTTGCAACACTTGTTTTAAATGGGTTTTGTTTCTAATTTCGAGTGCGGCCCACAGATATTCAATGATATTGATGTCGGGGTACTGTGGTGGTGTGTGTAAATGCTATTTACAATGAAAAAGACACCATATTTTGACGTTACGTGTATTCTGTTTGGGGTCATTGCGCTACTGGAAAATGAAAGTTCCATCTAAATCCAAATTTTTAGCACTTTCCTTTAGATTCTGCGAAATATATCCAAGTTTAGTTTAGTTATATTAACGTCCCGTTTTGAAGCAACACTAGGGCTATTTTGGGACGAACCTCGTAATTTTGAACCGCGGTCAGATGACGAGGACGACACCTGAGCTGGCACCCCCCTCTCCACACCAGCCGGAGGACGTTTGGTCAGGACGGATTTAACGTGCAACAGACCCCCTTACACTAGGGTTCTTTGGTGGAATCAAGCCTCGAACCTGAAACCCTCCGGTTCCGAAACCGATACCGCGGTCCGCGAGGTATATCCAAGTAAATCATATCGTTAAAATGACATCTATAAAAATTAAATTTCCTATCCCTGAAGCCATGTAACCTCAAATCATGATAGAGTCACCATCATGTTTAACTGTAGGACTTAAATTTTTGGGATCCAAAACAGTATTGGACTTTCTCCATACAGTACGATGGCTGTCACTGCCAAAAATGTTGAGTTTTCTTTCATTACTAAATATAGCTTTCTTCTAAAGGTTATTGGTCTTCAATTGATGAGTTTTTGCACTTCAAATTGAACTTCAAATGCATTTTCTGAATTTGCAAACTGATGAACGGTTTTTCTCTAACACTGTGACTTTTATATCCAGCTTGTATAATGGCATTTAGCACAGTTTCAGCACTTACACTTCTGCCTATGATTTGAAAAATTTCTACAACAAGTTGTAAGTATATTCATGGGCCATACTTAAAAAAGTTGTTCAAAAACACAAAATTAGAAACAAGACCATTTAAAACAAGTGTTGCAAGAAAAATACAGTAAAAAATCTTCGGATACCACCAAAAATTGGTCTAAATCTGTACCATGACGCTTAGAGGTCATTATAAGAGCGAAAAGACATGCAATTTAATAGTGACACTTTGTTTCTATTTCTTTGGTGTATTCTCAATTTTTTGAAGAAAATTCTGCGTATGTTTATTTAAACTGCTTCTGAAACTTTTCAATTTAGAAGTTTTTCGGTGATTTTTCTTTATTTTTACTCTAAATTAAACCATTTGTTAAGTGTAAAAATAAAAACATATTTGCACTTCCCGGTAATGTGTTATTTATATTGAAAGCCGCATTTATCAAGTAAAAGGAAGGTGTACTCTCAATTTTTTGTGCCGCAGTATATGTTTTGTTATGAGAAATGTTAATAAAATTTCTAAATATTTTGCAAAGTATTATATGTATCTTCCGATTTTTTTTCAAAATTTGATAAATAATTTCAAAATTTGATAAGTATTAAAAGAATAAAATGTAATTCTTTTATAAGACATATATAAATTGCTATTGAAGTTGATGAAATGCAAGAATCATTATGTTTTTTACATTTCGAATTTGAAATAAGGCTCGAATATTTGTTATTTTTCGGGAAGTCCTACAGCATTTAAATAAAACAACAATAAAAACACAATTGATAGATGTACTTTTATTGTATTTTAAGGCAGTTTGTTACAAAATGAAAAAGAGGTGTAAAAACACGCGATATCTCATCATATGGAAAAAAAAAGAATTGCATATGTTTTTTATCATCAAAATTTTTTAAAGCTACACTTCTTTCATTTAATTTAATACCTTTACTTTTCCTACACGAGACGCAATGTAATCTATCATTGCAGTTTATTCCACATATTATGTGAAATAAGCTGCTATTATATTGCTATATATTATCGCAAAAAATATACTATATAATTTGCATATTCTTTCGCATGTAATATTTTAAAAACTGTCATTGTTATATTAAAATTTTGTATGTCAAATGTGCAAAAATTTGTTTAATGCAAAACACTTATAAAGACTACGGCATCTTCTCTTCTGTTGTTGAATGTCACATGATTGTTGTATGTTGTCACAAAATGGTATGTGTCGCCATGAGCCCAACTTTTGATGTAACTTTTTCCATCACATGTTCGTCCAACCGATAAGATGACCTTTCGATTTATAGGCATCTGGAGTGTGTGACAACAACAAATAATAATAATGAATAGTAATAATAATGAGTCCATCTACTGTATCGAAATTTCGCATATTTTGCTGTGTATAACATTTGAACTTAAGACATTTTATTATAACAGTAACGAAATATTATCTTATTATTATTAAACAATATTTTCAAATATTAAAAATGACATATAATTACTATATAGGAAAACATTTCTTTAAATACTTAAAATTATCCTGAAAAAATTAAAGATGAGGATAACTTTATAATTAATAGTAACGAAGAAGTTCTGGATTTTTTAAAAGGTAACAATATTAACAAACGTAATATTTCAGATTTTGAAAATTTGTACATAAATCTATCTTATGAAAAATTAATAGATGTCTGTATTTTTATATATGACGAATATTTAAATAGAGATTTTATTACAAAAAGTAACTGGTTTGAATCACGCAAATTTAATATTTCCGAAAATTATGCTTTTAACGGGATTAATTTTTATAAACAAACAAAGGGAATTCCAATGGGAACAGCTTTTTCAAGTGCTTTAGCCAAAATTTTTCTACATTACTATGAGAAAAAAAATAATTAAATCTGATTTAATAATCGGTTGGGGATATATTGCTGATTTACTTTTGTTAAATATAGATAATGCTAATGTTGCTATTGATTGTTATCCAAAAGATTTAATTTTAACTGAAAAGAACGAAAGTCAACACAAGGCTACCTATCTGAATTTAAAAATAGAAATTTCTAATGGAAAAATTTTACTAGGTATTTACTATAAAAGGGATGAATTTAACTTCAAAGTAATTAAACTTAGTAATTACCCCTCTAACTCTAAAATTCTTGAAAAATTAGATTTTCTCACAATTTAACAGGATTCAAAAAATTGTAATAACAAAATTTCTTATATTGAAACAATAAACAATCTCATTAAAAACTTAATCCTCATGATTTTCCCAAAAACTTTTGCAATATAAAAATTCTAATAAGAAAAAGTTTATCTATTTTTTAACATAGATTTTATTATTTTCTATTTTTTCACAACTAAAGGTTTGCTTTCAAGTTTATTCTTTTTGGTTTTTTATTCCAATAGATGGCGCTCAGATCGTTCAATATATTTCTTAAGATGACAAGGCATTTTGTTGATTGTTAGCGTTGTAGGCGTGTTCAGCTTTAAACGCGGGAAAGTTGAATTTAGTTTGTTATGGTCTGCACTTATAGATTTATAAAAGTTTTTGAAGTTTTTACTTTCAACTGGTATGTTCTTTGCTTTTATGCTTTAATGGCTTATTTTAGTTTAATTTGATTCAATTTTGCTCTTTGTGTATTCTTTGCTGTATGCTTTAATGGTTTTAGTGTAGTTCGGTTTGATTCAATTTAACTGTGGTCTTGTTTAGATTCGAATTTTGAAATAATATTTTGATTATCATTGTTGCGAAATATATTGTCTTTAATTTTGTGATACTAATTTTAACTCCAAAACCTCGATTTCTTGGGATTTTCGGGTCACGAGGGGTGAATTTTTGGAGGAAAGCTGGATCTCTCACAGAAAAAATCTCTAGTTTGAGTCCCTGCCTCAGCTCGGATTCATCTTTTCTTCCCATTTTGTTCCATTTTTACATTTAAATTTAATGTTTATTTATAATTTGGTTAACCATTATAATCTTATTTATTTCGAAGCCTTTTAAATCTGCATCTTTTCTTTTTTTTTTTTTAACTTTGTTAGTCGTATTTGATCATACCATATGTGCCCCACTATTAGCGGGATCATTAGGTCCCTCTGATGTTCTATATTAGCAATAGAAAAATAGCGTAGCATTTATAACAGCAGGCATTTATTTTTTAGGTTTGTTTACACAGAATGCCTATAAATTAATATCATATATTATAAGCTGCAAATTATAGTTTGCAAATTAGACTTTGACGACATAAAGTTTTTGTTCCTTTTCCTATAACTTTTACTGAATCAGTAAAACAATATTGAATAGGTTTTAGATTCAGTAAAGTCCTACTAGTGTTTATATTCTACTTCGTAGGACTTATGTATTCCATTAGTAATTAATGGCTAAAGTAGATAAAATTAATTTAGTTAGTTATGGAGCTGTTACCTTCCAAGCTCCATCCATTTTAGAAAAATTTCAATCGACAAATTTCTATTTACAACTTATTCTCTTAGTTCGCATAAAAAAAGGGGAAGCAAAACTTAAAAAATTCCGTTGCCCATAGTTAAAATGTTCAAACAGAACACATTTTTCTGTAGTTTCTTAATATCTATAAAGGAAAAAAGAAAATCAGAAATTATATGTTTTTTATTTACATCATTATAATGTAATCAAATTTTGCGAGATCGAGCAAAATCAAAGTTATTTTACGATATTAGGCTTCTAGAAAATGCTTGTAAGTGATTCAAAAATTGTTACCATGCCAACCAAAATTCCCGTTCGTGACTTAAAAGCAGTCTGAAGTTAATGCGATATACACTTGAGAGTTATGTTTGTTTTCTAATTCTCTGCATCCATTAGTTTCGCTGATGAGCTTAATGCTTCTTCAGGTTTCCACCGTTCATTTCACTCGGGAGAGCTAGAGACGAATTTCTTTCGCTTAAAAATCTCTTAACAACATCTATTTTTGCTCCATCCATAAATCGATTTATTTTAAAAATGCCTTCAATTCTTTTTAATCTCATTAGCTTTGAAACGAAAACATAAAATGCTTTGTCCTTTCACATAAGAATGACTGAAGTATTCACGAGATGGGACAAAAATGAAATGATGCAAAAGCAGACGATAAAAAGCTAATAGAAACCTGTATATATAGTTCTTTAAAAATTGATATGATAGTTTGATAATTACAGCTTGACTCGGTCAAGTTGGTGGATGTTACATAAAAATTGTGAATTCTATAAGATGAGTCAATTTTTATTAAGGGTAGGACACATCTTTAATTAAATTATTCCAGTTTTTGATTGCGTTTCTCTGACGCTCAGTACAGAAATATGAAGAAATCAGCGAAAATAGTCTCCACAAAATTTCCTCGAATTTTCTCTAATAAAGCTATTATCCCATAGAACGCATAGCACTGGCGTACAATAGTTAAGAAATATTAACGTTCGGCACGAATGTAGCATTTTTAATGAATATACCATGTCCTGCTTGGCGAGTTATTTAGCAATGAATCGCTGGCATGCGGTAATTAGTATCTGAAAATCGAATTTATCTTTTAGATGCGTTTTTCCCCAGACGATTGAAACAAAAATTTGAAATACAACTACAATAATTATATCAAAATTCCATACCAAATTTGATATATTTAAGTCATTGCGTTTTTCAGTTACCACCTTTACATGTTTCTTAAAGTACAGACCGACAGACGGTCAATCCATTTATGGATTTGGCTCAAAGTTTGGCAGATGTCTACATTATAGATGATAAATCTATGTATCAAATCTTATCTATCAAGTTTTTTTTATAGTTTTGTAGTAATTGTGTTAACTTGTATTCGAACAGATGGGCGAATTTGCTCCAAGCGAAACGCATTTTCCAAAAGTGCCTTTTTCGAACTCGGGGGGGTGGGGGTCTAAAACGTGAAGATTCGTTAAAATCTCGTTCGAAATTTTTGAGGATTACTATAGTTTTTCTATACTACATATATGAGAAACTAAAAAAATGGTGCTGGGTTTACCGCAGCCCTCATTTGATGCAAAATATCTATTCATTTAATACGGAATATACCCAGACTAAATTTTTCAAAAAATTTTTTGGCTGGTGTTACCCATCTCCATACTATCACGAAAGTTAGAAGTTAAATGATCCGTACATAAAAGCTTTTATAAGCGGCTATGGTGCTGTGAATTCGGTCTCTATTTGAATGGTTCACGTACGTAATAAACAGAACTTAACTAAGGCAAGTATTGTTTTAATGTCTGACAATGTAAGAGAAATCATGTGCATGAAGTTATATCTAAGCGATTTTACTGAGATTAGATATAACAAATATTTACGCAAACTAGCGAATCGTCAATTGTGATTAGCAAGTAATAAATAAACCATGGTTTTATTATTTACCAGCCGACTTTGGCGACCAGCCGGTTCGCCAATATTAATGCTCGTTAAAATGTTCAATTAATATTTTATGTAAATTGGTCTCATAATAGGTTTTTTTAGAAAAATAATTTTAAGCTTCACATTTTGATAGTCATATTATTCATTTATACTATTATGTATACCTTAAGCCGTTCTATTCATTGTACTACGCATTCCTCTCTAATTTTCTATAATGCCTGCAAAATTTAATTTTAAATTAATGTGGAAATAATAAAACTATGATTAATATAAATACGTATTTTAATAAATTCCAGCATGTCTTCAAAAAAATGAGAAATGAAAGCAGAGTCGTTCGGCATTGAAGTCTTATGAATTATTTTTATAATTTATAAATAAAAATCATTTAACAAGGGTCTCTTTGATGAATGGTTAGTTTGTTGACTCATACAGATATTATGAGCATCAGACATATACGGGACCTTAAGCAAAAAGTAAATCGTTTAGTATGTCAATGGTGCATCCGAATCAAGCAATCCCAGACTGAACAAAACAATTGGCATTATCAGCGCGTAATGTTCGATAGCAGGAATAAAAATGCTATACAGAAACCTGGAGCAAATTTTCTTGAGTTTTTTTTACATGTATCTTACAGATTATGACGCTAGATTGGTTCTGTTATTTCTCGTAAAAAATACTGGAAAATAGCAGGATATCTAATCGTTATAACCTTTTTTTAACCTTCCAAGATCCAAAAATAGTTAATACCTTTGGCTACGATCCCTACAAAAGAAAAAAGAAAGATGCTGAGTTCAATACCATATTCTTTTTTGGGTCACGCCAAGAGGTACTTAAGGGTATGTTACTTCGCAAATTCTAGAAGTACTCGCCGTAAGTGCACTTCTAAAGGTGTTTCAAATATACCTAGCATCTTCCAGTCTAGGAAGATCTTTTTTTTATTTTTTGAGAGGGGTTTAGCTAAGCTTTTCTTTTCATCATTTTCTAAAAAGATCTTTTTCATTTCGTCGAGATTTTTTATCTCTGAGATTGGGGATTTAGATAAGTATTTTGCCGAATTGCGGAATTTTTTTTTCGCTGATCTTAACCACAGCTCAACTGATAAAAGAATCGATACGATCAGAACGACGTTGGAGTATTATCGCAAGTGCTAATTTTCTTTCGAGTTTTCGGATTTATTATGGAATAGCCTTTTACTTTTTATTCAGTAATGGCACCTATATAGAACAGGCACAAAAATTGAGATATGATTTGATTCATGCTCAAAAATTGAAATGTAATTGAATAAATTTGTGGTCTTAGGATAAGGTGTCGTTTACTTTACATGGCATTAGTGAACAATAATTACGAAATCTTTGGCGCGAATCCAGCATATTTATTGAAATATTATTTTATTTTAGCTATGTATTTTAAACACATTTTTGCCGGCAGATTGATACTGAAATTTGACACAAAAAAATGAATCGAAATTTGACTGCAATTGTAGTCGCTCTATGACATGCCGAAGTTCATTGACTTTAGTCCTTGAGTTATTGACCAGCAGATGGTCAACGATAAGATTAATTTGTTTCAAAATTTGATTATTATTCATATTTTAAGGTGTACGTATACACTAGAAAATTTTTTAAAAAATTTTAATTTTAAAAATCATTTTTTACAGTAATTCATTAATATATGCTTAACCTCATTTCAATGAAAACCCCCATATTACACTAATTATTAATTAATATTTAATGAGCTAACTAGCATATTTTTTGAAACATGATATTTTAAATTCTAATTTGTACAGACACACAATTCTAGTTGGAAATTATGCCTAATATTAGTCTTCACGTTGTTTGCCTCATTCAAGTTATAAAAATATATAGTTTCTTTTTAAAAAAATTTTTCATCAACAATGAATTGAAAAAGCGAGATTTTTTCTGTAATTTTAACTTTTAAAAAGCTATTAAAATTTCTATAAATATAATTTTGATTGAGGCACAAAACCTCCATTGTTTTATACAGATTATTTTGATATATAAATAATTGTATTTGATTAATTTCTTGTTGGGTTATGATTCTTTGAATGAAGCAACATAGTGGGAAAATATCATTATTCAAAAAATGAGGTAAAAAACCGAAACTAGAGTTTTTAGTGAAAGTACCTCAATAAAAAATAACCATAACTCGAGAAATATTCCAAATATTGACAACATCTTAGTATCGTTTGAAAGCTAAAGGATCAGAGAACATTTTCAAACAATAAAAAAAATATCCGATATTTTGAATGATTTTCGAAGTTTCAAGTGTGTACGTACACCTTAAATGATAAACCTGTGTATCAACTTTTGTAAACCTAGTTCTTTGCTTTTTGTAGTTGAGATCATTTGCATTCGTACAGCAAGATACAGACTTCCTCAAATGAATTTCGTGTAACATTTGAAGGGATTTATTAACTGATCGAAATTTGATGTACCAAATTTGTCTTGTGTCTCAAAGTGTTCTTGAGTTGCCGTGCTCACAGACAGACAAACTGACTGACTGAGAGGCAGACATAATTCCAAAAATGTGAGCTAAAAACAGAAAGATCTGAAACGAAGAGATTCGTTAAAATCTCGAGTTTGAGTTTTTTGAGTATTACAATATTTCTTGTATACTTTATTCTAGAAAAAGTAAAAATTGCCGAAATTCAGGAAACAATATTATATTTTCGCCTTCCAAATTATATTTCAACCAAATTTGGTAGCTTTAGGTCAAACGGTCTGTTCTGTAGAGTGCCAATGCGCACATGCACGCACGCACACACGCACATACACACACAATTCTTTGAATTAAAATTTTGGAGATGAAAACAAAGCAATAAAGTCGCATAAAAATATTACTTTTAGAAAATAAATCTAACATAAAAAAAGTATAATTTCTAAATATTCGTTACAAATATATTATAAATTTGTTAAAATTCCCTTTTATTTGAGCAGTTGAACGGCATTGTACCTTATTTTTGAACTTTTTTTTAACCTTCAGTCTCTTGATAAAGAATTTTCTAATTTTTAGAACACTGATGATAACTCGCTCAAAATGTTTTTTAAACTTTTATTTTTGTAATTACACTTGTCATTGTGTATATGGTTACTATAGTTTTCAAAACGCAAGAAGAAGGCCGTGTAAAAGTAGACATTTGGAGCGGAAATAAAAATCGTAGATCTACTTGTAATTTTAGACTAAATTTGTCAGTCGGAAATATATATTCCCTAGAAAGCCCACTTTTCATTTTTTGTATGATTGATTTATCTACATAAGAAAGCGCCAAATATATTAATTATTTTTTTTGCTAACGCATAGTCATTTATAGTGAATCAAATTACGAGATTCATTTTTAATTATTCCGTTTTTTATTTGCTCAATTTTTGCATGTTTTTACCTCCTATTTATTTAATTATTATATATATTAATTTTTTTATTTACCAAATTATTGTATATATTAATAAATAATTATTTATTTATCTATTGCATTTGTTTGAAAGTGCTATTTTGTTTGGGAAAATAATTTTTCAATCACGTACTCAATAATAATCCATTCTTTCATTAAATTAAACATGCTTGCACATGAATTTATTAATAAAGTTTGGCAATACTATAAAATTTTCATAAACTATGAAAGCCTTTAAATCATATTTTGGACTACAATTAATAAAAATGCTTAAACGTGACGTTAGAGATAATAATTCATAGTGAAATTAACATTCAGCAGTACTGTAATGTTCAAAGTGTGACATTATTGCTAGTTCAGAAGATATTTATCATATGGAGAGAGAATTATATTACTGATAAATTGTAGTATTTCCATTTACAGTTCCATATATGCATTTCATTTGTAGTTAAAATCTAGCTTCATATGCAGACCATGTAATTCCGGAGGCTATCCGTTAATTAGTCAGTTGGGAGGAATGTTTGTGAAGTAATAGACTTGCCTAATAAATGTTGTAATGCATCATGGGAAATAATTTAGATAGGAAAATGAGTTTTAGTTTTCATGTAAAATCAATTTATGATTTTATTTTCCCATTTAAAGGGATCATGAAATATTCCGAAATACTTCATATGATGGATAAATACCAGTTTTTAAGAAAGAATGGCAAACTTGAAGATTTTGCATTTGTTATGTAAAGTGTTATTGTGTTATGTGTTAGATTTGAGTACTAGTTAATTGCTAAATTTTATTAACTTTTTACATATTAGATTCATTTTTTTCAAACAGCATTATTAAATTTTATTTTTATTTTCTCATATACGAAATATACAAAGGGAAATAATTAAGTAATCATAAAAAAAAAAAAAAATCTGATCTCGAGATTTTGATGAATCTCCACGTTTTAGATCACTTTGAGACCGAAAAATACGTTTTTGGAATCATTTCTTTCTTTCTCTCTGTCTGTGAACATGTTAACTCAAAAATGCTTTAATCTAGACTAATGAAATTTCTTATGTAGATATTTCTTCACACTTGCAGGTTTTTTCAAATCCAATTGAAGTAATTCTTACCGGCAGTTCGAGTGCAAGAGAACAAGGTAATTGCAAAATGTAAAAAACTATATATATATATATATAAAATTTGGTATATGGTATCTAAAGATTCTTATCAAATTGGAATTTGAAGATTGATCTCTGTCGGTGGGTACCAATCTCCGGGGGGACACCTCGAAAAGAGGATGAGAGGCTTCCGGTATGGTGGTTGGATCTCGCCACCCTGGATGGTACACAAATAGGTGGGATATGGCTCCTCCCATCAATGACGGGACATACTTCCTTCGGGAAGGGTTGTACAGTGGCCGGTGATGGCCCTTAGGATTCAACCACAGTTCCAGCCATTGTTGCTGTTGCGGCGGTCCGATCATTCAGTATCCGTGTGCCGGTTGGAGAGTCAGTGATATGACTCTGTCGGTGGGTATATTTGCATGCATATAAATGTAATAAATAATATGCATGAAAAATTAATAATCCAAAATGTAATGGCTAAAACAAACGAAATTTAGTACGGGAAGTTGTGAATAAGATTGTAGTTCTATGTTCAAATTTAGCCTCAATGGTTTGAGGAAAAAAGCTATTAGGAATAAAATTCGATTTTTGGTCTTGTCTATTAACTGCATCACCGATGCTGTGAATACTGAAGACGATGCTGATAATACACAATTGCTGTTATAATTATTAAAAAAATCGCTGCAAATTGCACATTAGATTCAATAGAAATGCTTGCACATTAATAATCTTCGTATCTCTTTAGATATAAAATTTTCCAGTCCTATATAGTAGGAATATGTTTTTTACATAATAAATTTGTTTGTAAGACACATTATTATTATTTCTTCTATATTAAATTCATCTATGATATAAGCAGTATTATTATCTTTTTGAATACGAGATATATTATTTGCATTTGAGATATATTATTATTATTATATATTTACTTATTAAATTCGTCTAAGATATATATCATCATTATTTCTTCCATATTAGATTTTCCCCGGTACACAGCACTATTATATTTTCATAAATTAAATTTATTTAAAATATATAGTATTATTCTTTTTTTGCAAATTCAGTTCGCTTATGATAAATGATATCACCACAAGCCTTTGGAGGACAGTTGGTTTAATGGGAAAGTTTGTTAACATTTAATATTTAATTCCATATAAATCTCTCGTGCATAGTTTGTTCATGGGCTCCTGAACAAAGTATTTTAAAAATCAAATTGTAATAAATATAAAAACTTGTTATTTTTAATCGACTTACACCTATTCTTTTTAATGTTCTCACGATCCTTCCAAATAAAGTCCTTCCGATCTCACGATCCTTCCAATATAATCATAAAGCCATTAAAAGAATGGCGGTAATTTATTTTCTAACTGCATGTTGCTTTTCGCGGTATTCGAACTTCACTGTCATATATACAAATGTAAATTGCACTGAAAATTAATAAAATCTTCATTAGCTTTTAATAAACGAAGAGTATCATCACATGATTAAATATCTGATGAAGCAAAGAAAATCAATTTGTATTTCAATACAATAATGAAACTACAACTGAAAATTATTAAAAAATATTGTGGACATTTCTTTAAAAGTAAAATTATTAGCAATTAGATTTGTGTGATTAATTGCTATATTGTATGAATACTTTTTTCGCATAATAAATTCGTCTTTAAGACACAAAATTACTAATTCTTCCATATTAAATTCGTCCATGATAAACAGTATTATCTTTTTAGATATAAAATTCTTTTGTGATACGCTATTATTATGATTATAGTATGTATATACATATTACATTTTTCTAAAAGATATAACATTATTATTTCTTCCATATTAGATTCTCCCATGGTACGATTCATAGTACGGTTCATTTAATCTAAAGCTACCAATTTTTACACAGATATATTTTTAAAGATGGAAATGTACAGCTCGGATAAAATTTTGGGTAATTTTATTAAGAATGAATCGAAGTTTTATGTTTTTCGTGATAATTTCGGAAAATGTTGCAAATGAAAAGAATTTTTGCTTTTCAGCTTATAATTGGAAAAACATGTTTTCAGTGATACAGACATCTTCCTGAAAAGTTTTTCTTTCTCTACTATTGATACAAGGATAATGTACGTGTGTCTGACTGTGAATATCAGTTGGCGCTCTACAGGAAAGATCTTTAGATTTACAATTACCATATTTTGCATAGATATAATATGGAAGGTGACATCTTTAATCTAGAAGTGATTTTTTGAAAATTTAATTAAATATTAAGTGAGAAAGGGGCATTTTCTCTTGATTATTTCCAACGTATCATAACACAAAAATAATTTTTACATTATTTTAAAATAAAAATAAAATATTTTCAATGATTTTTTAAATATTTAATTAACTTAAATTCATTTAAAAGTTTGATTTAAAAAATGTTTATTATTAAAAAGGAAAAACAAATCTTCGAAAATGATTTATAGTCAGAAACAATGACCATAATATAGCATATTGAACAAAATTTGTTTATAATAGAAATATTTGATAATTTTATAGCTATTATATAAAAAGTCAAATATATTGCCTGTTTATAATAAGGCGAGATTCTTCAAGGCGCAATATATTTTTCATTTAAAGGAACTGAAATAAATAACAATACTTTTTTAAACTTTTGATACAATCATCCTTTGACTGAATATAATCTTCTTTAGGAAGGTAAAATATTTCAGAGATTGGCAAACGATTGTCTCCGAATCTAGATATTATGGATTTTAGACAGTAATAATTAAAAAAAACTTCTCTCTCTTAATTCTTCGAATGTTAGCGTTATTTCTCAGGTGTTCATTACATATACATGAACTTTTGAAACAACATTATATGAACAAATAATAAGCGATGATTAAGTATGAAAGTAAGTTTTTATTTCAACTATCACTTATTTAATAGACAAGTTCAAATACTTCTGGAATTTTTCGAGATTTTTGAAAGTTTGGTCCTGCTATGTCCCAATATGTATATTTTTAAATAAAACGAAATGATAAGAGTTTAAAATAGATTCTGATTAAAATTCGAAATTTAACCTATTCAATTTGATGCTTTACGAGAATTTTAGCATTTCATACGCCGAAACTCTATATTGCAATTTAATAAACTATATACAATTTTAATAACCCTCTTTTTTGTCTCGAAAAATAATTTTAGATATCACAGCCAAGTTAGTTATTGAATTCCTTAAAAGGATTTGGATTATAAAAAAAAATTTCAATATTCAACTTTTCTCTGTTGAATTCTTTAATTGTTACTTGAGTAACAAAATCTAAATGATAACAATTCATTTCATATTATTAAAATTACAATGATTACATTGTTAATATTACATTTAAAACAATTACATACTATTACCCGATGCAACAATCAACGAAAAAATGAAACAATTATCATTCGGTTTTTGTTAAGAATCATTCTGTATTTTGCAAACAGTGAGTTTGTGCGATTTTATATTTTATAGATTTTTAAGTAGCTACAGCTATGTTTTGGATTTCAGAGATTTGTCTCTATTTGTTTTATTGCGCCTCTAAAAGCGCTTTGACAGGCTACTTGCCTTTATTATTTGAAATATTCGTGTTGGTGGCGCTTATGGAACTTTTGAAAATCATCACCTTGAATAAGACCATTGAAAAAGCAAACAGAAAGCCCTTAATTATCGAAAAGAAATTATTCAGTGAAAATTATCCGACGCCTAAAGTAAGATCATTTATGGTATGGAAAATATGTCTTGCTCTCGACCTAAAGGCGGACTTGGATACTGGTAAATATTTTGGACGAAACAAGAGACTCTTTGAAATAAATAAGCACACCATACTGCATGACTCAACTAAGATTCCCACTGTCCAATCGCTGATGGTACTGAAAATCTGTCAAGCTCTAAATTTGAAGGCACAACTGGAATCATCAAATGACAAACTGAATGCCCCGCCAATTGTATATTCAGAAATGATATGGAAAATGTGCCGGGCCGTAGGAATCGAGGCTAACTTGGTGTCATCCCAATAAGGAGCGAATACAAACAATTTAAAAATCTCTGCCATTATATTCAAACGTAAATATCAATATTAAAGACGTTTCTGGACAAAAAGTAATATATTCTGCATTGAAAAATCAATTACAATATGATATGTCAAGATTAATCCATGTGGTCTATTTGCCAATGATCTTTAAAATATTTTAGGTTTTGAATTTGATATCAGCACTTGAAATATCTAATATAAAACTTCAAAAAGATTGAAAAAAAGCAAAATTAGAAACAAAAAATGAATTGTGCATTCTGAAGTAATATGGACAGTGTGCATGAAATTAGGAATCACAATGAAATTAATATCGATGCAATAAGGTATCAATATAAATATTTTGAACATTTCTACATTTAGAATTTAAAAGCTGCTAAAATATTAAAAAAAATCTGGATAAAATAAGAAATTCTCCGAAGTGGAAATTCATATACAATCCGATATATCAAAATGATTCCTGTGTTTCCATTGTCTGATGTCTTCAGAAACGCCAAACTATGAAGTTAAGATTAGAATCACCAAATGAAGAATATCTAAAAGATTCCGCGAATGCAAAAAAGAAACCAAACCTTTACTCTTATTATTGATTCTGAAGCAGAAATGGATAATGTGCCTGGCTATAAGACTCAAAGATGAATTGGTATAATCGAAATAATAGGCAAATTTAAATAATCTGAAAATCTTAACAGAGATATTAACAATATTTCTGAACAAAAAATATTCCTCAGCATTGAAAAGTCAAATACAAATTTGTGTCGCAGATGTTTCCTGTGGTCTATTTGTTGATATCTCTCGAAATATCCTTTAATCTGAATTTGAAATCTAGACATAAATCACTGAAACAAGAATAATAAACTTATTGCACAAAAAACGCGACGATTAGCTAATTCTACATTGTGAAATAATTTGGAGAATGTTTGTCTTTAAGAACAAAACAGAATTGGCATTCCGTTTCTGATAACAGAAGACTTTGAATAATTTAAAATTCCTTCAATACGATTTAAAGGTGGTGTTAGATACTGAAAAATATTCTATATAAAATAAGAAATCTTAGCACTAGACAGTCAAATCTAATCAGATGTCTCAAAGATTAGTTCCAATCGTAGAAGATCCTCGAAACATTCTCGCATCCGAATTCAAGAATAGAATAATCAAATAAGGAATGTCGTAAAAATTATTCCTTGAAAACTGAACAATATACTACTGATTACTGATTCTGAAGCGGAATGAAGATTGTATCCGACTAAAGAAATCAAAGAATTTCATTATCACAATAACTGACAAACACAACTATTATGAAATTCCGTGCAATGAAATATAAAGTTGCAAGTGAACATTAACAACATTTCAAAACGAAAGAAAACATATTCTGTATGGAAAAGCCTCATAAATTCTGATATGTCGCCGGTTATCTGTGTTATCCGTCCGCCGACTACCTTCAAAACACCCTAAAATCTAAGTCTGATTAGAATTATCATTTAAAGAATTTGAAAAAGAATGTAAAAAACAAAACGGCACGATGCACCAGATTTTTATATTGAAAGGACATGGGAAATGTTTCTGGTCCTTGGAGTCAAAGTCAAAGTGGCGCTATTTTAATGACAGAGGAATTTAAATAATTTAAAAAATCCTTGCAGTGAGATTTAAATATGGAAAGGAATTTTAATGGTTTCCTAAATGAGTGGGAAAAGAAATCTTTCAATATAAAGAGATATACAACAATTCGCTAATGATCATTTCTAAGGCGAGTTCGTTGACGAAGTTCCAAAAAAATGAAGCCACGATTGGACTCATCGAATGGAGAAAATATAATTGAAAAAAATTGAATGATGCATCGATTATTCATTCAGAAATAGTGTGGAATGTGCACCTGACCTTAGAAAGCAAAAGCAAATAGGAATCGTTAGAATAATTGAGAATTAGAAATAATGTGAAATGTTCTACAATGAGATGTAAAGTTGTAAGATAATTACTAACAGAATTTTTAGACAAAGGGAGAAATGCCTCTGCATTGAAAGGTTATTACAATCTGATATATCGACAACGATGCCTCTGATCGATCCGCTGATGATATTGAAAATACGAGAGGCTCTGAATCTGAGTCAATACTAGGGTCCTGAATGAGAAACTTAAAAATAATACATTTTATAAAAGTTGAATGATGTATGAATTTTTCATTCAGAAATGGCATGGAATGATCTCCTGAACTTAGAATCAAAGACAAATAGGAATCATCAGATTAATTTGTAATTAAAAACGTGAAAAGTTCTTGAATACGGCGGAGATGGACATTTACAACATTTCTAGACAAAGGGAAAAATTCCATGTATTAAAATGCCATATAAAATTTACTATATCGACAACGATTCCTGCGATCCATCCACTGATGATATTGAAAATGTGAGACCCTCTGACTCTGAGTCACGACTAGGACCGTGGAATGAAGAACGTAAAAAACACACTTCATAAAAATTAAAAGACGCACCGATTGTTCATTGAGAAATTTTATGGAGTGATCGTCTGATCTTTGGAATTAAAGAAAATTTAGAATCAACAGAATAGAATAATTGGCAAATGTAAATCAAGTGAAAAGTTCAGCGAGATGTAAAGTTAAAGATGAAAACTAACAACATTTTTATGCAAAGGGAGCAATTTCCGGCATTGAGATGTCATATATGATCTGATGTATCGACAACGATTCCTGCGATCCATCCACCGATGATATTGAAAATGTGCGAAGCTCTGAATCAAAGTCACAACTAGGACCGTGGAATGAAGATTGTAAAAAATACATTTTATGAAAACTGAAAGAGCACTGATTGTTATTCCGAAATGGTCTGGTGTGATCGCCTGACTTTAGGAATGAAAGAAAAACTGGTATCATTACAGTAACTGACAAATATAAATAAATGAAAAATTCAACAACAAGATACAAAGTTAGAGATGAATATTTACAACATTTCTAGACAATAGAAGAAATCACCTGTTTAGTAATGTCATATATAATTTAATATATTAACGACGATTTCTGTGGACCATCCGCTGACCATTATAAAGTTGTTAGAAGGTCTGAATCTGAAGTCACGTTTAGTAAAGTCATTAAAGTCACGAAAGGGTAGATAGAATGATGAAGACTCCAATTATATACTATCTAATGGTCTATCGGAGACATAAAAGCAACTTTTTCATCATCTTAATATGGATAATTACAAGTGATTCGAAAAATAACGTTCTAAAAAAATTCACAGTATGAAATATTCTTCATTCTTCTGTAAAAGGATCTGCCAGTTTATACAAATATATTTTGAGAAAGGCAGAAATCTGCGTACTGCTATTGAATTAAACTTTAATGATGAATTTTAGAATGATTTATATTGGTCTTAAAAATAATATTTTGATGCCAAAAATATTGTGGAGGGTTATTTTAAACATTTCTTTCCAGTGAAAAAGTCTCTTGATTGATATAGAGGAAAGTGAAAATTTTCTTTTGATAAATTGTTTGCTTCAATAAATTCAGTTCAATCCTCAAAGAAAACGTGGCTGTTTTGTTCGATTTTGCATACAATCTATTTCTTCAGAAAGTATTCCTCATAACAGAAAATAGCATATTGTATTAAATTTAATTGTATTTTATGTTAATGTATATAAATCTGAAATAAAGAAATATCTTCTTTACAAATTCAAATAGTACGAGGAAAAGTTTATTTACTATTTAAATCTACACACACATTCAGATACATTAGTTCCTTAAGTAGAATTTATTGCCAATTTTAGAACTTAATAATTTGGGAAGATCAATTCATATCTTCAGTTACATTACAAACTAAGTTTTTTATAGTTCTTTTCGGTTTTTAGAGTTAAAGGTTAAAAAAAAATTATGAAATTTATCATTCTGATTTCAAAAATTTTTCTCGATTATAACTGGATATATAAAGATATAGCTAAAAAAATACAATGAAGAAAAACGGTGTAAATTTATATAAATTATTGTATGTCTATCAAAATATGAAGTATACACTATTTTGCTGGGGAGACCGTTACGACCAAGTTGAATAAAAATTCGAATGAAATTTTTTATAGTTATTAATTTTGGCGAATCAATTAATATTAAAGCCGGGTAGTTTTTTAAAAAAATAAAACTTAGTTTCAGCATATTTTGCTACAACATATTTTAGTGTTGAAGACAAACTCAAATTGTTCATTGTTGCTACTAATGTTTAATCCTACTAAAATTTTATTCTTGATGGTAAAAAAAGAATGAAGATTTTTTTTTCCTATTGAGTAGGTTTTAATAATAATCATATTATAATAAATAATAAAATATTTGAATTTATAATAACTTTTATAATAAAATAATAATTGACTTTATATTAAAAGGTTTATAATAAAATGTTTGAAATTCTTTTGCGTTTATAATAAATGTTTGATTTCTTTTGCGTTTATAATAAATGTTTGATTTCAGAACTAATCAATGATAAGCAATTTTTGCAATCTATCCACTTTTAAACACTGCTACTCTCGCCTGTGATATAATTGATGTATAATGATCTAAATTGAAAATTAGGCTTATCAGAATAAACGGTGCAAGACTTTTAAAATATCATTATATATAATATGTGTGTGTAATGATATTTTAAACTCTTAATTTAATCCAAATTAATTTACAAAACTTTAAACCTAATTTAGTTCATAGTAAAATATGACCAACTATCTCGTTATAACTACTTATTCCAAAGTAAGGATCATCTTTTTATGTTTATCTATTGATTTGTCCGTTTCAATAATCGAAAATCTATCACTTATCCTGTTAAAGCATAAGGGTTTTTGCTGAGGATTGTCCATTATGAACGTATCACTTAAGGCAATTTCATAAATGTATAGGGTGTGGTGGTTATTAAAAATATGTTACTAAATGATAACAGTAGGATAATGAAACTATGGAACAAATGTGGGTAATTTCCATACGAGTTTGTGTACCGTGTCTGTCATGTGTCACGACAGCTTTCCGCGAATAGAATGAAAAGATAAAAAACGAAATTCATCAAGAATGTATGTCTGTACCAGTGATGGAATGCTGCTGGAATACTTATTAAATATTCATAATCAATTGGCTTTCATGGACTTTATTTTTATTCCACTGAGATGTCATTCTGAGCGTGTTTTTAAATATTTTATCAAAACGACCCATCAATAAAATTAAAGATCTTTTTGGATTTCGTTGTGAAATGTACAAACTCTATCAATAATGCTGTTTTTTTTAATAATATGGTTTAATTACTTTGAAACATTTCTTATGACATTTAAAAATGTTATGATTATTTTGGATATAATTCCTAAAATATATATTTCAAAATCATATTGAACATTGAACCATTACATTTTTTAATCCTATATTTTTTAACTGTTAAATATATGGCGGAAATGTGTTCTTTGTTTTATACGTTGAATCCTGTTTCCTTTTATAGCATATATATGAATAGTTTTTCTATTTATTACAAAAGTTTGCTTTTTTTCTTGAAAAATCTTATGAGTTTCTCCGATTGCTTGTTTGAATTGTTAAATTTTTCGTAAACATTGTCGCAGTTTTAACCAAGTATATACTAGTTAGTTCCATCATAAAGTGCATGTTTTAAAAAGCCATGCAGTCTGTTTTAATTATTCAAGAAACAAAAAATAAAATAAATATTCTAGGTGATTCATGAGACTGCATTTGAGTTTATATTTGATGAAACCCTATAAACAAAAATATGTTGATAATATTTTTTATGTTTTTAATCAGTTAAGAATATTTTAAATATCTTAAATCTGATTTTTAAAAGAATTAAAAAAAGTATGATGGTTATTTATTTGATTTGTAGATATTAATAAATTAGTAAAAATTAATGGGGTTAAATCTATATTTGACTGGATAAGACCAAGGCATACAATTACAAATAATATCCAATAGAAATTGAGACAAACAAATAATATATAAAAAAAAAATTAAGTCAATTCCTACTTAGGTGAACAATTTTTTAAAATTTATTTTAGTTACTTTTTATTAAATAATTGCAATTAATATAAATATGTATATACATATGACAGAATTGAAATATTAAGTGGCTAAATAGAGCTTGGTGATCATTTAGCCACGTGTCGAGGAATTTGGCGACTTTGGCGACCAAATAGAAATTCTGGACAAATTTTATTAATTAATATTTGAAAAAAAAAACTGTATTGACATCAAGTGTCATCACTACAAGTTTAAAAAAATGTATTTTAACTTGAGTGGATGAATAAAAAGTATTTTATTAAACGATTGAAAATTTGAACAAGATATATATAGAGAGAGTGTAAGCTAATAGTAGAAATTGAAAAAGAGAAGGAAACAATAAAGCTCAGTTTCTGTCTATAATATTGTTAAAACCCTCGAAAATAAATATTAAGCTTAAATTGAAGATATTTATATTAAAAAATGAAAATGATATAAACATTTGTATTTAATATATTAAATATTTTATAAAGCAATTTCAAATATGAGTTTATTTGAGTACTCTTTTTAAAATGCTATTATGAAATATTTCTCTTCAAAGAACATTTGCTTACAAGAAAGAATTAAAACCTGCAATAGGAGTTCATTAACTTTTAAATATAAAGGTTTAAATCGTTGCCAAAATATTTCTGAAAAAGTATAATTCAAAAATATCTTCACTAAATACAGAAACTTAAACTAAGCGGATTTTTGAAGATAAAGAATTTTGACAGACCTCAAAATCGTCTGCATATATTCATTCTTCCTTCAATTTTTCACTTTCTTATATTTTGTTTTGGATTATATTTTATATCTTATATTTTGTTCCATCTAAAGTGACGTTTATGTAAAATCCAAAGGAAGGATTTTTGAAATGGAATGGCATTCTTAATATTCAAAAATAGTTTTTTTGTGAAAATTTTTTTCTTAAAAACATTTCTTAGCTAAGAACACATTGCTGTCAATCTTTCGTATATGGCAAAATTTAATCTTTTGTTGAATTTTAAAACAAGGCTGTCTTTTGCATTCAGTGTAGATTTGATTTTGGGAACATTTTCGTTTTTGCTACAAAAGAGATTTTACTTTAATCTTGTTTTATTTATATGAAATATAATTGGATTTTTAGTCTTTCAAAGAATTAACATATTTTTGTGAAAATGCATCTTATTAAGAAACACTTGTATTGAATGAATAGAACTTGTGAATTTTTAAGTATGCGGCCGCGTTTGGGATGAAGTTTTTGAAAAAAGCCGAAAATAGCTATATTTTTGAATATATGTATCAAAAAGATAAATATAAAAAAATGTTTGAAACCAAAATATACTAATTAAATGCCAAATTTTTTAAAAATTGGAAAAACGGACATTTTTTCTTGCTTTTTGGCTAAAAAGATGTATAAAGCAAAAATTTTTTAGTTTAGGTGTTTATCAAATGATTTGTTTAAAAGTTTGCAGATAGCTTAAGAAATAAATATATTGTCTAGTTTTCCTGAACTAAAAAATAAGCTTATTTTTACCCGTTATTTAATTATTGGATTTTGACTGTGTTGTGTTTGACTGGACATTGTGAAGCACCTAAACAACTATAAAATATTTCTAAATGAATAGATTACTTATTCTGTAGTTCAAGAACTGTAGAACATATCGAGAAATTACCATACCGAATTTGTACAAAAAATATGCATTAGATTTTATTAGGTTTTTTTGTTAGAAAATTCTCCCAAAGATTAGATTTTGAGAAAGCAGCATTAAAATTTACGTAAATGTAAATAGAAAAGTCAATGTAACTTCCCAAAAATAGACTTAGAAACAAAATTTTAATGTTTTTGTAAAGAAACCGGTTGAAACACTAAAAATATTAATAAATTTTTATCATTTAGCCTACTTTAAATAAGACTTTAAAGATAAAAATTTTAATATTTTTCTGTAATATAAAATTATAGTGAAACTAATAAAATGAACCTTAAAAATTTTTAAGAAAAAATGGCGTCAAATATTTTAGCATTCAGAAGCATTTTATTTAAAGTGCATATTTTTACTTGAGACCCATTTTTGAGAGTGAGACTTTGATGCATTTAATATAAACTCGCAAAAACATTCTCCCTGCATCTTTCCCGTGCACTTAAATAATCTTCTTCTGTACTGCTTTGCATTTCACAGAACATACAATGGGATTGGGGTAGTGTAAGGAAGGATTCAGCAAGCCCTAGAAGGTCATGACAATTTCCAGTCTTGAATGTATCTTTATTCCTGACTTTCGTGTAATGTGGCACAATGTGGCACCTTTTGACTCAATGTGTGTGTGTGTGTGTTGGCGCTCTACAGGCCAGACCATTCAACCTACAGCTACCAAATTTGGCACGTGTATACCTCGGAGGCCGGAAATGTGCACCTGGGGGTTATTTTTTTGAATTTTTAATTAGAATTTTATTTATTTAAAAATTAAGCGAAATTTTTGCTTGTAATGAATAAAACAGCGTACGGGTTTTAGAAACCTTCCTTTCCGCCTTCTGAGAGAAACCGTGGTGGTTTGGTGGGAAGGACTGGGCCTTGGGTCTGGAAGGTTTGAGGTTCGAAAATCGATTCCACCGAAGGATCATCGTGTAAACGGGACTGATGCACGTTAAATCCGTTTGTGCAGTGAGGATTCTTGGAGAGAAGAGTGCAGCTCAGATGCCTTCCACGTTATCTGACCGCGTTTCAAAGTTACGAGTTTCGTCCCAATATAGTTCTGATGCTGAGTTAAAAACGGAACGTTAATATAACTAAAAAAAATCCACCAACTGAATAAAAAAATTTGACACAGATCAAGAGTTTTTGCTACAAGATGGCATATCAAATTTTAATGATCTAAGTAGTTGCGGTTTGCGCCATATGACGAAATCTAGCTGATTTTCTCTATCCTGGTTTCTTGTTTTGGAGATTTTGTATGGTTTTTAATGTTTCGATGTAAATTCTTGGCACCAAGAGAAAGTCAAAGGCTCTGATATCTATCTCGAAAGACGTTCTGATATCTCTCTCTAATAAATGCAATAGAACGATGTCATTCCCTCATTTGCTTCCAAACCTTCTGCAGTTAAAGTGCTTCAGTAACCAAGAGAAGCGCACGTAAACGAGATATAAGTTCTGTCTCCGAACTTTTCCACCAATATGGTGAAAGGCCCCTGATGTTGTTGGGCCATCATTAAACAGACAAGCCCTTAATACAATTGCTCTGTCTGCGGTATTTGCTGTTGTGTCTAGTATTTACTTTTCATAGCATATTAACATTTTAAATACTTATATCTGACTCTCTTAATTTCACCAACTTTTGAATTCGGTTGTTATTTTTTTTTAAAAAAAGTGTGGTGGAATGTAGATTATTATGATCCATGCAGTGGAAGCAAGAGAACGCATGTTTTCGGGAACATTTATTTAATAATCACATTTCACACAAAACAAACACAAATACGAAAAACAAGATATGAAATTAACGCGGATACTCCTTAACAGAACATCGTATCTTCTCATTATATTTACAATCGCAATGCAATATGGGATGCTTACCTAATCAAGCATCGCCGTCTATTATCCAAAAAAGAAGATAGAGTATAATGCAACTGCTATAAATTTATAATTTCTTTTTTTATACTTGTAGAATTCTCTTGCGATATAATTTTATTTGCTTCTAATAATTGCCTTTCTTTTATAAGCATTTTCCTATTTCTTATAAATATTATCATGCGATAATTTAATTTATAATAATGTAGCATTCAAGAATTTTTACCTAAAATTATTGAATTTCACGAATTACCACAGATTACCTTGAAATTAAAGTAACTGCTCTTTGAACCATGGCACAAAGATAAAATTCAATAATGGTGAAGAGCAACTTTTCAGAATTTTATAATAAGAACAAAATTTTAATTAATTATTGATACATTATTTTGGATTACTTCATTCTGATATAGTTGAAGAGCTCCTTTTTAGATTTTCAAGGAGCATTAAATTTAAGGTTAAAGTTGTTAAAAAAAGTTTCAAAAGACATTTGGGATAACATTCAACAAATTTTATTGAATTGATGTACTTTTATTCATGATATCAAATCATTCTCAAACGAAATATTCAATTCTGAATTATTATTTGTTGATTTTTGATCAAGGAACTTTTATGATTTGAGCATGCAAGTCCTTTCCAATTAAATTAATTAGCTATTCAGATACTTCAACTAGTTTCCCAACATTTTATTTTCATAAAGGAAACCCCATGTCAATAATATAGCTTTGAAAATTACTTATACATAATATCTTAATTTATTTTCTTACCATTTCTAAAAGGCGAAAGATCGCACTAGACTGATACAAGATGATAATGTGGTGTTTTGTTATGGTATATGAAAGGCATGATATGTATAAAAGGAAGATCTTCATTTCATAATGGAATTTTGTTTAAATAATAGTTGCTGCTTTCGAAAAGCAATGAATTAAAAATCATAACAATTTTCATAAAATCATAAAATTTTTTTCAATATATTGTGTAGTTTTGAAATAATTTCCCAGAAATTCACTAGATATTGTAACAAAAATGTGACACTAGAGAGGGGATAAAAAAGTAGATTGATTCCCTTTAATTCTTTCTAAATCTAATTCTAAATCTAAAAGTTTCTTCCAAAATTATCAGATTTAAAAGAAGGCATGATTTTATATCCTAAATATGTGTTCTTGTATAGAAATATTTGCAACATTATTTTTAAAGAAATGTAGTTAATATTCAAAAATCAACCTAAGTCATTAATGGTGAGTTTGAGAAACAAAGTATCACCTTTTAGAACATAGATTTTATTTAAATTAGATTTAATCAGCTTATTTACCAGATATAAATCCATGTGAGTTTCCATTTTGTGGTCAGGTTTATGAAGAAAAAAAAAGCTGAAAAATTTTATTGATCTCACAGATACTTTAACCATCTCATTTGCAGGCATAAAAAACACTTGAATTTATATTTGGAAATATTTTACGGTAGTTATATTATTGTGTTTAATGGTTCTTACAGTGAAAACGTTATCCTTTAATTGTCTTTTACATGTTCTTTTCTATTCAAAAGTTTTTAGTGCTATCTACATCAATTCAAATGTGTTTCCATTTCAAAGTTTCTGACTAATTAAAATTCACTCTGGAATTAAATGTACCTCTTTTGTTTAATACAAAATATATTACCGTATCAAATAAGAGTATAATTCCAATAAAATGCAGTTAAGACTTCCATTAGTGCACAAATCGTTTTATTAGAATATTCCGTTGACAGATTCCTCATCCAGTAAAGTTCCTTATATTCGAAAATCTAACACAACCTTGTCCATTTTCTATTTCTTTTTCTCTTTTATCCTTTCCATCATTTCACACAAAATTTCACTTACTTGGTTTCAAATTCCTTTTTATAGCTTTTGAATATTTTCTATCTTCTCAAATGACTTTCGTATCCATCAATATCATTTTCAAAATCTCCGTTATTCCAAATAAAATGCGCCAATGCAAAGCAACAAAATGATTTTGCTTTACAGTTAGAGTTTTATAAAATATTAGCCGAGAACGATCTAGCCACAATGGGGAAACATTTTTCAGGAAATATTTATGGTTCACGTTTTATCTGAATTCGTTAAAATTATACAATTATTCTTTCCTTGTTTTGTATTTTATTCTGCCAGTCTTAGACTTTTAATTCTTTAATTATTTAAATGTAAGAATACCTTTCATTTGAATTTTGAAAATTTTTTCGATTCAAGTTTAGTAATCAGTATTTTTTACACCAAAGCAAAATATATCTTAATGAATGAATTATTCAAGGTATATATTTTTATCTACTAGACGAGTGTTTGATAAGAGGTTGTAAAAATTGTATTAAAACATGCTTTGGAATATAATTTTAAACAAATTTGTTTTAAAACTTCCAAATTTAAAAACAGTTTCCAATTAAAATTTTCACATGGAATTCTTTGAAAGAAATTAAAATTTTGTATTGTAAAAATGATAAAATTCTGTTCATCTCTTTTTCTCAAGACATATTCTAGAGTTCGAATTTTAGTACGGAATAGCCTTCAGTTTTTATTTGGAAAACGAGGAGTTAAAAATAAATTTCCAATGTTTAAAAAATATGTTTGTTGCATGGCTCAACACTATATTTATTGTTAGAATAAAATTCAAGTCGTTTTTTCAACAAACATTTAATTATTGATTTTTTACGACTATTGAGAGCTTAGGAAGAAGATTCTACTTATCATCTAAAAAGACTCCTACCGGGGGGGGGGCACTTCAGATATGTGTATAAGAAGTTTCTGGCATGTTGGTTGGTTCTTTCCACCCGAGTCGATATAGAAATGGTGGTGTTCAACTGTCTCGTACCGATGGCGGGCCGTGCTTCCCACGGGGAGGGTTGTGCCGTATCAGGTGATAACCCTTAGGGTTCAACCATAGTTCCCGTCAACGCTATCGTTGTGGTCCGTTCATTCAAATTAAATTCATATCCTTATGAGTAAGTGGGGCGGAGTATTCTAACGATTTGGATCAAATTTTATATTTAGATAAGGTTTTGTTTTTTAAGTTTATCTATATAGGTGTCTTTTCTGAAAAAAGATGTTTTCTTTTATAAATAAATAGTGACATGCGGCTATATATGACTACATAAACATATTAGAGATGGAATAGTAATTAGAATTTCGAACTCCCATGCATTTTTTCCCATGTTCGATTCCACGTTTGCAATTCAATTAGATTTCGCTTGTGATTTTAAACAAGTCATAAGATAGGATTTTATTTATGACTTTGCAAAAAAAAAAAATGCCGAGTGAAATTTGGTGTTTCAAGTACTGAATGTTTTTGCGCAAAATAAGCAGAAAAAATACAAAACTATTAAAATAACACGTCTTTAATGTCTGTTACAATTTGATGCTTAGCTCTTTATTTGCGGATTATTCAATACCTGGTCCACTGGAGTATTAAGTCTTGTCAGTTTTCTCTTGTTACTCTATTAATATTAATGCTTTGAAACCTATTGGAACTTAGAAGTGCACCTCTATGAAGCTCATTTCTCAAATATTGGATGACAGAACAAATTTATTTATATTTGGAAGCTTGGTAGAAACAAGTATGTAAAATGATGCAAGGCCAAGATAGATGCTTAGAAGATTGTAAATCATCTAGGTGCTTGCATATATAAAATACTCATTTGTTTTGCATTTGATAAATTATAATTTCTCTGCTTTCTTTTATCAGTTTGTTTTATGACTTTTATATTATCAGATAATTATTTAATAAAACTATTGTTCCACTTTTTGTATCTTTCGAATTACCACTGAAATTTCAAATATTACCACTCGATATAATATTATTGATATAAAAATAGTGCTTCCGCAAATTCCTATCAGAACTTCGATTATTTTAAATATAATTAATGACCTTGATGACTTATAATAAAAATTATGGGCTGCTAACTTGTATGAATTAAATATTTAAAATATATCTAAAATTATAAAATGTTTTAAGAATTAAAATATTTTGTCCATTCAATTATGACCATCAAATTATTTCAGATAGATTTAATTTAAATTAAACGCAATACTATTTCTGGTAAAATAGCTAGTCTCTAAAGTCGACTAATTTGATATAAAAGTCCCTTTTATTGAAATATGAAGCATAACTTTTATCAAGAGCAAGTCAAACCCTTAATATTCATTGATCATTTCATTTCCTTTTACATTCTTTCAACTGTTAAATCGTTTGACAAATTTAGCGAAGAATTCCAAAATTCCTATACAGTTTGATTCATTTCGAATACAAATCCGATTCATTTATCCGATACAACTTCACTCGCAATCTCTCTTTTCTCCTACATTGTTTTCTAGATAAAATTCCTCGGGGTTTCAAATTCCCTTTCTAACTTCAAAATACTTTTATTGGATACCATTAGAATCTGTCGATGGTGCATTCCGTGCCTCCATCATTCAATGATACTTCTCCAAACCTGTAATCAGACGTTGCTGCTTTGTAGTTCTGTTTCAACGAGCGAAACATCTTTTGACAGTAAGTCAACAGCGATGAAGAATCATCTTTCAGAGAGCGGTTTGTGGTTGACGTTCTTTCTTAACTTGTCAGAATCACTCAATAACTCTTTCTAAGCTTGGTCTTTTATAAGTAGTTGTCAATGAAATTTTTAATTCTTGTATTTTGACATTGATTGCAATTTCACATTGATTGATAATTTTTAATTAGACAAGGCTGTCTTTATTTCAAATTTGAAATTCATTAAAACCTTTCTGAAATCACAACTAAGAAAGATATTTGTAAATCATTTAGTTTATTGATATCTTTATATTTCTGTTGCCTCACATATGGAAAATTATATTTATATTTCTATCTATACTAATTAAAGGTAAATATGTGGGTGTGTTCGCTTTCCATAGGTCAGACATTTTGATCTTCAGCTACTAAATTTGTCACACGTATACAATGTGAATCTAGTAGCGAATCTTTTTAATTTTTAATTAAAATCTTGATTAATTAAAATTTAAGTTAAATTTTGGCGAGTGATTGATTTCTAGACATTGATGAATTGAGATATTTAAGACTGCTCTGAGTCCTGAATAACTATTTTTGCTATTACTTCTGCATTTTTTTCTGCCGCTGTGTGTGCGGTTAAAACAATTCAAAAGAACAAGGCGCAAGATGAAGGAAATTTGAAATGAAGTCTTTTTACCAAAATAGTTGATAAGTTTAAAAATTTAAACCAAATTTATAAATGGTATGATATAATTTTTGAAAACAAATAAGCAATTTCTACACAGTAATATACAATTACAAAAAGGCAAAATATTTTTAAAGATATTTTTTAGAAAAAACATTGCTTCATAAATTGAAAATGTTAATTTCAATACATATTGTGTGTAATTGAGTTTATTTGCTTGCATATTGCCAGTCACATCGCATAAGAATTTTTTTATTTACTATCAAGAGAGTTCGTACACATGTACTGAAGTGCTGCAGACCCAAGATTTTTTTTATAATGTAAATTTAATCATTAATCGATTTTTTTTGCTTCAATATGTAAATATATCAATAACCAAACACAGTATCAATTTCCCATTAAATTATCAATCTTCTAGAGAAATTGAATATAAAAAAACTGAAACAGAAGAAAAAGTTCCTACTCGAATTTTTTCACTTTCTGAAGATTGTACCTCTTTACAAAGAGAAGAAAATAATTTCTCGAACCAGCTGTGATTCCTTCAAGTGCCGAATTCAGCTTCCGCACATGCGCAGGTGCAGTCTGATGTAGGTTTTTCCTTCCTTTTCTTATATTTTAATTTGAAGAAGTACTGCGAAAGTAAATGATAATAAAAATAGAATTTTTAACTTCATTTCACTAAATTCTTCATCAACTTAAAATTTGAAGATAGTTAAGGAAATTAAGGTAATAAACGATAGATAATAATTGAATTGATAATAGATTTTTATAGTACTTTAAATTTTAACCAAAATTCTGCAAACTTATTGAGTGTTTCAATAATTTTGGTTTACAAATATTGATGAATTTAACAGAAATTACCACAAACCTAATATTATTGCACGTGATCTTATGTTGAAACATGATTCATAACTTAAAAAGCCTTGAATTCAAATAAAACACAGTTATTTCAAGAAGCCAATTTTTTTAAAAAATATCTATAATGTATCCTTATTTTAAAATGTCTTTGTTCTCTATCCGGGTTATATAATAGAATCAATCGATCATTTTTTTCCCCATCTTGGCAGTTCTGTTATTACATCAGACTCTGAACTGTGTTTTTAAAAATTACCAAAGAATAAAATATTTTTTAAAGCACGCTATACGAAATGAGATGATTACATATAAATGCTTTTTTTTCAATAGATAAAACATTTTTCAACGGTCCTTGAAGCAACAAGGTAAGAGTTTTTGATCTTCTCGATAGAAATAATATGAGGAATATGAATCTTATATTTAAATAATTTCTAATTATATAAACATTCAGTTTTGATTATGCTTATTTTTGAATTAGATATATGTAAATTTTTCCGGTTCAGTGATAAGAATGCTAATTTTATCATTCATCATACTGTCATTTTATTCTGCAACTGTATCTGTGTAAATCTTTATAAACGTGGAAAAGAATACAAAATTCGTGAGAGTTGTTTCCTCGAAACTCTCTCATACACTCTCAAATAAATTATTCCCTAAAGGCTGCGAAAAAAAGAATCTGTTAACCGTGGGCAAGGCTGTTAATACCGTGAGTGCTCGAACTTTTATTTGTAGAGTTTTAAATAAACTAAATCTGACACATCGGATATCATCTATCAACAAATCTTTCTTGAACACCGGCAACATTATGTTGACTTTATTCCAATTTATACAGATGGATCTAAATCAGCTAGTAGTGTATCTTTTTCAGTCATTTTACCAAATAATGTGCTTTCTTTTAAAATTAATTCTTACTGTTCAGTGTTCACAGCAGAAATAACTACAATTTTATATGCATTGGAGGAAATTTCTGATAGTCTGCAAAAGCATTTCATCCTTTACGCAGACTCCATTAGTGTATTAGAGTCTCTTGAATCATTTCATCCTTAATCTCATTATCATCCCCTGGTTTTAAATGGTTTGGACATTTTAAATAAACTAGCATCTCGAGATTTTAATATGCTGGGTACCATCCCATATTGGGATTGCGGGCAACGAAAGAGGAGCAGACAAGGCTGCCAAATTGGCGACTGCTCCAAAGAATGCTACTACACCTTTGACAGACTTGAAAAAGCACATAAAAATATTTCTTTTAAACAAATGACAAAGAGAATGGGGTATTGAAAGCGAAAACAAGCTTCATGGAGTTAAACCTACTGTCGAACTTTGGCCTTCTCAAATTAAGAGGAAAGAGGATACAGTTCTCACCAGATTGCGATTGGGTCATACTCGATATGCACATCGTCATCTGCTGTTAGGAAAACAAGCTCCAATGTGTTCTCGGTGTAACTGCACTATGTCCATCCAATGTATACTTTCTGAAAGCCTAAATTTTTATACACAGCGTTTACAATCTTTTAAATCTAATAATATTGTTTTATCTGCTTTACTTGGAAAAACTCCACATGATAACCTCTTACCCTTTCTAAAATCAATTGGTTTTTATTCACATATGTAGTCTACTGTCCTTTCTTTTTTTTGAAGGTTAACTACTATTCATTTTTATTCCACATTGTTTCCTATACCAAAGAATTTCGAAATTTTAATTTGAAAGAGTTTTATCTAGTCTGGAGCAGCATGGCCAAATCTATGACGTTTGTGCCAAAAAATCAAACGAAACCAATCCGAAGATGAGAATTATATTCTTCGTAGAAGAGTAGAGAAATGAGCGATTGAATTTTAGATGTTGCTTTTTCAACTGACTGACACCAAAGTCTGACACAGAACTACAACTTTGTTAACAATCATATTAAATCCTATACCAAATGTCATAGATCTAAGTCATTGCGTATTTGAGTCATCGTGTCAAATGTTGTGAATATACAAACTGAATAGATTTTGCCTCAAATTTAATAGGAGTCGGTAAACATACTGCGAAGACGAAATATTGAATTTCATCCATCAGACTCGAAGCTGGTTAATTGTCTTGTTCGTAGACTAACAGACAAAACAAATGCAATTAATTAATTAATAACAGACGAAACTTTTTTTTTTGCTTTCAAGGAAGCCTGAAATGTGAGGAGACAAATTTTGTGACGTTTACATGTTTATTTTGAATCTTCGTATATATAAGAAAAGAAAGTGAGACTAAATATATTTTTATTCAAATTAATTAGGTAAAACATTTTTCTATTCGAGATAATAAATAAATACTATAATCTTGTTAATTAAGAATTATATTGATGGGGAAAGACTAAAAATCACTCTCCAATGAAGAATTAGAAGTTATAGAACCCTGCAATTATATTATACGAGACGCCATTTTCATTCATTTACATTATAGTTACGATTCTGTGCTCTGAAAGTATTCAATACATTCATTTATATCTAAACTTTGTTGAGGTAATAGAAATACATTATTAATTTGAGAAATGAATAATCACCAAGGCAATTAAATAATATGTATTGTTTTTATGAATTACAGTATGTCCACGATAATAATTCTCTATTTTAATATTTTCAGAGCATTATAATGAATAATTTATGTTAAAATTGATTTAATTATAAACTAAACATATTTAATTTTGATTCGAGGCGATAATGTTGCCTAGTAACGAGTGTACGGAACAATATGTTCAAATACTTTTATCAACAAAAGCTAATTTTTTTTAAAGTAAAAAATCTGCTTATTAACGAATTAATAAATGTTTTTAAGGCTTTCATTAATACACTTTAATTTTAATTTAAAATACTTTTGTTTTATTTTGAATAGGAAATTTTAAAACTGTTGCTTGTATTCAAATGAATTACCAATCGAAAATAATCTTATAACTTTAAACGAGCAATTCTTGTGTAATAAATATATAATGATTTAGATCACAATTTATATTTAGATAAGGTTTTGCCTTTTAAGTTTTTCTATAAAGGTGTCCTTCCTCAAAAATACGATTTTATACACACACAAATTTTTTTTAATAATTAACTATTAAAATAATTTTATTCATCTTCCACCTCGAAGGGGGGGGGGGACAGTACGATATAGTGGTCAAAACATCGTGAAAGAAGCGTGGGTTGCAGGTCCTCAGTTCGAGTCTCGCTTGTTGCTTTATTTTTTTACTTATGTATTTATCTATATCTATATCTATATCTATACTTATAATAAAGCTCAATGTGTGTGTGTGTGTGTGTGTGTGTGTGTGTGTGTTGGCGCTCTACAGACCAGACCATTCAACCTACAGCTACCAAATTTGGCACGTGTATACCTTGGAGGCCAGGAATGTGCACCTGGGGGTTATTTTTTCGAATTTTTAACTAGAATTTTATTTATTTAAAAATTAAGCGAAATTTTGACGTGTTTCTGCTATAACTGCCGAAAATATTACCGCACAAAAAAGATATTTACATGAAGTTAAAGATCAAAAATTTATCTTTTAAATGATACTAATGATTTAATCTTAAAATTAAATTTCTATTTTTAATGAATTTTTAAATAAATATTTTAACTATGTTTTTCAATAATTTTTTTCGTAAAAAATAAAATTAAAAATTAAGCACGTTTCGCATTCATGGGAAAAAATTGGCTTTTTTCAAAGTGTTGCCATCACATTGATTAAAGCTCCAATTAAAAATAAATTAAATCTTTTTGGAAATGAAATCTGCAAAAATATAATTTCCGGCAAGTGTCTGTAGGAAATGAAGCAAATATGAAATATTATTTTTTCTAAAAAATAATTTCAAGAAAAATTATTTTATGAACTTTTACACTCTCTATACAGGGTGTTTATTCAGTCCCGGATCCATTTTGATATTTAATGACTCATAAAATAATGAAGATGTAAACAAACTTATGGCATTTATTGATGGAATAACTCATATATTTTCCTTTTCAGGTTTGAATATTTTTACTTTTGTAAATATCGTCTGCGCGTGTTTTTAATTTCAGATAATTTCATTTTCCAGTCTAAATATCTGCACTTTTCTAAATATCGTCTGCTTATTAATTGCATTTTTCTCTTTTTGTTTTTGGCAACTATTGAAATGTTATGTTTACTTTTGATGTGTTTTCTATGTAGTACTTTTGTATGTGATGTTTTATTCGATCGGATATTAAGGAGAATGCATACACCACAAAAGAAAGCACAGATTTTATGGTGGTCATAGAGTTAATTTCCAATCAACTAAATCACTGACTTTTAAGAGTTAATTTCAAATCACTTAAACTGACTGATTTATGAAGATTTGAATATCACTATTCAATAAAAAAAGGATAATTTTAGATTTTTCATCGATCGTTTCAAAGAAAATACGCCAATAAGCGCGCAGGTTTCTCAAGATTAATTGGCCTAAGATTATGAAAATGGTGAGTTTTTCTAAATTTTTAACATTTAAAACTTCATAAATAAGTCTTAGTTGATCGTGGAAAATAGAAACATTCATTCATTTATTTAAAATTTGGTGTGTCCAGAATATTTATCAGAATATGATACCTTACTGCATTAAATTTAGACTTCATAATTTTTGAAATATATTTATAAGCAGGAACAAAATATTATTATTGATTTCATTTCACTCCTTTTGAAAGCAAAACTAAAAACTGAATTTTATACTGAATCTCAGAAATTTTTGTTGAATTATTGTTTGAGATATTACATAAACTATGAAAAATATTTTGTAGTTAACATAAGACTTAAATACCGAGCGATTATGTTTGCAATACTCATATTCAATAATAATAATAATTAATAAATAACAATAAAGATGATAAATAAAATAAAACGCTTGATTTTATTAAAAAATATCTTAATATTAATTGCAATTTCGTCATTTACATTTTTAATCAAAATTGAAGTTTTACCGGAAATGGTAACAAATTAGCAAAATATATATATTAAATTGAACGAAACGATCTAAACAATATAAGTTTGGTATGGCTATCAAAATTTGAAGATTAAAAATGTTTTGTTTGAGAATCCTTTAAGAGACCAGTTACTTAAAATATTTAATTGAAAATTGTAGCGAGCGGTAATACTGGCGAACCGGCTGGTCGCCAATGGCGGCTAGTATTTAATATTTTTGCTTTTTATGTTTATCTATATAAATGTCTTTCCTGAAAAATCCCTCCTCCCCCAAAAAAAAACGATTAAAAAAAGCTGCAGTGTCAATCTCAGCCTTCCACATATTAACAATCCAAAGAAAAGATTTGATATTTTAAAGATTTTGTTAAAAAATAAATAGAGAAAATTTAGCTAATTGTCGCCAATGGAGTTGGCAAAATTATACAAGTTTCACCCTTATTTGAATGTATTCAGGAGAAGTGAAGCTGAAAACTCCATTATTACCTCTACTACACTCATATGATAAATAAATTGTTTACCTTCAAATTTCCATATTTTGATAATAAATTCATTTTAGAGATGACACCTGAAAAGAAATTATCAAATAATTAACATCTATTTAATAAATATGTAATTTATTGAAATTAATTTATGACAGTATGACGATAAACATTATTTATGATATTTTCTTTCATTCACTTTTTTTAAACGTTTCATAATTGGTTTCCATACCTCATGGGATATTATTAGTTTTCAAGTTATATTCGACGACTTTTTCTCTTGAGAGCATTTTGAAGAAAATTGAAAAACAACAATTTAGTTCAAGGGTAAAAGAGCAACAACAAAATAATCGCATGAACAAGTATAAAATGCTTTTTTTCTGCTTTAAAGAAAAGTAATTGTTGATTGATTTTCCCCAAAGGTATAATTGTCAGGTTTATCTAATATATAATTCATTTCTTTCAAACGACACTGACGCTTTAGTTCACGATTTTCAGTTCTTTTCAACGTTTTTAGTTATTTGATATTTCGAAATAAAAATATTATTTTTCTCTAAAATATCGTTTGGCATCAAGGATTTGCAATGAGGTTATCTGAATGTAAGTTAGAGGCTTATATAAATACGTTTGTAAAAAGAAAAAAAAAAGATTTCAAATAAAATTGTTTTGTGGTAGCAACAAGATTAATTTAAAAAACATAAAGAAACTTTGAGTAGAAGACAAAGTTTCTAAACATTTCACAAATATGGACACACGGGCAAAGAAGGAAATCATCCAAAACAATTGTTTTAAAAATGCGCTTGTCTTTCAAGTTTTGCAATGATTGTCATGCAGCATTTAATAATTGAAGCTGTCTTGTTCGTCAGTTTTCTTTTATCTTTACTATCTTACATTTCAATTTCTTCATAAAAAATTTGGAAACTTTAGAAACTGTTTTAAAGTTTGAACTAGAAGAGATATTAAGGGATGATTATTTCATAACTTCGTAACGTTGCTTAATGGGCGAGGAATCTGTGGATACCTTTGTAGTATTCAATGTATGAAATGTATGAATTCAATGTACAGTTTTGAAACACCCTGCTGTATTTACAAATTGCTAATTTAATAGATTTTACTATCAAATCAAATTCATTCAATACTGAATATTTTTAAAAAATCTCCTAAATATATTTCTAAACTTCTTATGCAGTAAATTTTATTAATGCCATTGATTTTTAAAATCTCACATTAAACATATTAACAATTTAATTTTAACATTAAAAACAAAGTTTCTATTCTTTTAAGATTTAAAACGGTACCGACTTAAAATCGCTAAATATCGAAAGTTCTTCCCTATTTCTCGCACAATTTACCAACATTCATTAGATCCGGGTTTAGTCAATTGGCTATTAGATAAAATTTCTAATTATATATATTCTAGAAGATTCCATCCATAAATGGACAATGTCGAAGCTAATAGCATGACGCCGTTCTTATTATCCACTTGTCTAAAGATTAAACATTTGAACAGCTGCATCATAAATTTTGCATAGCAAGTTATTGGGTATTACCGGCGATGTTATTATGGGTTCAACTTGTAGGGAACATCATCCGGAGTATTAATACTTCCTGTAAATATTAGATCCAAAGATGATGGAAGTCTGTAAATGAAATGGTTCCAATAATTCAAGGAAATGTGAACTGATCTTGGAGATACAGATCCATTTTCTATGCTCTTTAGTAGAGAGCATTTGTTGGAACAGCTTCATGAAGAGGTGCGTTTGCCTGTTGAAATCTGTGACTCTCTGTATGTACCAGAGATTTTAATTCTTGTTTGGGATCAGCTCCTCTCAACATGGGTTGCTTTTGGAAAGTTGAAACTAAAATGTCTGACAGTTGAAAACACGAAAAGTGATTCGAGATTGAAAAAAAAAATCTGCCGTATTCAAGCCATTCTATACTGTTTTATTTATGTATCGACGCATAAGCTACTATATACACATTTACCCATTTATTCCAACATACGATGAAAGATATTTCTAACGCAACGTTTTTACCATAGGCGCAGGATAGACTTGGAATGCACAAATGTTATTTAAAATTTGGTAAAAATGTGCTATTTTGGTGGAACGCTTCCTTACCAATTTTCAACTGTTTAACTTGAGAAGTTTTATGAATTACCATTTCACATACATACAGAAGAATATAATTATATGTAGGTTAGTGAAAAAGTTAGTAGCACTCGTTTATAAAAGTTTTCGGTGAAAAAGTATTTTAAAACCTTATGGAAACGCTTCATATAACTATTTATATCATGTGACCTAGCAGCAAATTCAGCTTGAATAACATTGAGCGGGATTTTTTGCAAAAGACATTGAAAAATTTATGTCACATTGTTACCGAAGATAATTACGATGAAAAGTATATTGTTCATGGAACTTTTCCATACAATTAAAGCTATTATAAAATTTCGATTCTGATTTGTTTTATAAGCTGCCCAACTAACTTTCTGACTGATATTTGAAATTATTCAATGTCTGTCATCTGAAAGTCTTTAATCTCGTAATTTTTTTTCAGATTTTTTTTAAACGTGAAGATTTGCCCAAATCTCAAAGTCAAATTTCTAATAATTATAATATTTCTTCGGTTATGCTTTAAATATAAGAAAGTTATAAAAATGAATAAAATATTGATAAAAAAATGTATTTTTAATTTTTTTATCTTTTTAATATTTTTTATGAAATATTTTATAAATTCCAGTCCTCATAAAAGAATATATTATATTGTCCTTTCTCTATCAACTGAAAACATAGTGAATTCTTTTAAAAACCTAAAACAAGACAAAATCGAAGTCTAAATCTTTCCCAAGTGTATCTCCAGACGTCTTTCAATCAGGATCGTTTAACTGCGTTTCAGACACAATCCTGCATATATTTTAAACCGAAGCCTGTTTATTACCAACTAAACATTTGAGACTTCAGATGCCAACAATAACTGCATCCTTTCAATTACCCAATTCTCCGCAGACTAAATATCTCAGAATCTGATTCATAAATCTTGCAAAACCAGACATTGAGAATTACTTCTCGGTGTTATCAGAGTTCAACTTGTTGAGCGAAACTTCCGGGATATTTATACTTCCTGAGGAGATTAGATCCTAAGATGGTCGATGAAGTCTGTTAATTGCCAGCTTTATCAGAAAGAGGAAAAGCGGTTTCTATAGTTCTAAGGGGTCAGGAATAGCATTGAAGATTTAGGAATATTTTCTGAACACGTTATTGGCGAATAATCAGTCGAGCATTTGTGTGAAATTATGTGATTTTTTGTTGTTTGTATTTAATAAACACGTCAGCTTTAAGAAGTAATATAAAATATTTTCTGAAAACTCTTATACATTTGGAATATCTTCTAGAGTTAATAACTAAATTTCCAAGCTAAAATTAATTAATTTGTTTACCTGCCATCTTATCTAACTCTCTAATTAAAAAATAGAAGTTATAAAGGATATTTATCTCTTACTCATATTAGAACAACAACAAAAACAAAAAAAGGCGCGCAAGATATTTAATAACGTCCAAAATGATTATTAACTATCTATTAAATAAATTGCTACACTGAGCGTTGCACTAAACTAGTCGCGTATGGGACATCTTGATTATTAGTTGTATTTAATTTCAATTAATTTCCTTATGCATTACACCAGGCTCTTGATTCTCTATACAAAGAAATTTCAATATCAACTCGTGATGCATACTAAATCCGCATTGTTTATATATTTTGCTCTTATTTCATTCATTGTAGGTATGAATATTTCTATTGAAATCGAGTCCCACGTTATCATACGTTACATTAAAAATACGTTAAAATAATTATTATTCGGAAAATCTATATTCTAATTGCTAGTTTTTTTTTTGTAATTTATGACTTCGCCTTCTGATTCCGTCTGTGAATTCCGATGGCAATGAGCAGAATCGTTGCTTCTCAGCTTTCCGCATTGGAAGAAATTCATGCCATTTGAATATTTGATGAAACTATGAAAACTGTTTTCATAAAGGTTTCATTGAAGGACATTATGAAAAAATTCTTTTAAATAATTTTCAAAATCCAGGAAAAATCTGCGTGATAGTGTAATTGATATAATTTCTTTATTAATTGATAAATTTAAACAAAAGACAATTTTTTTTAAACTTTTGCGTAAAAAAACCCTTTGGTGTTTAAATAGTTTCAGAAGTCTTCAAGGAAAAAATTCTAAATTTCTCTTGACTTTAGGGAATAGTTAAAAGTTAGTTATTAAACGTTTAAAAGTTTAATAACTAGTTTTGTTTAGTTAGTTAACTTTTTAAAATTGCTTAAAAGTTAAGTTATATCTAATAAAAAATAAAAATATTCTTCCAGGTACTTTTTCCTATTTTCTAAAGTTTATTAATATTGGTTTACTAGCTCTAAACAAGCGGTTTCAGCGACTGAGTGCAGATACGTACACACACACTCAAACAGAAAAAAAAACATCTTTTTGATTAAACAAAACTTAAATATGAAAAATTTAAGAATTACATGTAGTAAAAAGTTTTATTATTTCGTATATGCATCTTAATTATAAAAACTATACATTCTTAAATGACGAAATATACATTAATATTAATCGGTATTGAAAAAAATCGAAGAGTTTAAAAAGCACGAGTAAAATTGTCTAAATTTAAAAACCTGCAAAAATCTATTTGGAGATTTTCGTGAATGCATTGCATTTTCAATTTATAACGGATTCGCCTACTAGACTGTGATTGAAGGATATTAAATTATTTATAATATATTTAAATATCAGCACATGAGCTAACAACATATTAATAATAGATGTTATGAAATTGTTAGAACGAAAAGATTTGATGAAATAAATGTTTTTAAAAAGAAACCATTGTTTGACCTATTGTTCTGCATTCCACATTTTCTCGTTGGAAATGGTCGCTCTACACGTTATTGTAACTTGTAAATATTATATGGGTTTCGATGTTAGAGATATTTTCTGAGGGTGTTTTTTAATACTCTCAGATTACTTGAATATATTAAGGCCAGACTGTCCGGTCTTGTTTTTTTTTTGTTTTTTTTTTTAAATTTGCGAGTGATTTCGGCAGATATTTATGCCTTAAGCCATGCAAAAGAGTTAAAATAACATGAGATATATTTTATTTAATTAGCAATCTTCTAGATTACTTTCATCACCTAGGAAAATCATCATCACCAAAAAAAACGTAGAGAGAGATATTTTGCAATCAACTTGTATTGCAGTTCAGCTCATACATATTTTCTCCTATATTAATCGATACAAAATTTCCTTTCATTGCTGGAATTTATATCAATTTTATCATTCTCAATCCCATCTTATTTCCTTTATATTCCAATACCCCAACAGCTGGTATTCAAATGCTCAATTACTTGATACAAGTTATTGTTTCGATATCTGTTTGATTCGCACGTACAGGAATATACTACATAAAACCATTAGAATACTCTATATGTAACGCGTGTTTGTAATATAAATGTTAACTCGATACTCCGTAGAAATAAAGTGATTATATAATTGGAAATATTGGCGATTGCAGTGCATGTTATGTATGCAAAATTGCAACACATTTCGTTCATTTATATTTTGTAATTAACGGGTTCACTTGCATTTTAACGTGCAATCAAATTTTTCTTAATCGATTTTGCCACAAATTTGATGAAAATCTACAAATGGTGCAAAGACCACGAACTCAATTTCATCTGCCTAATTCTCCTTCAGGAATGTGGGAAATGCGAAGCAATGAGTTCGAATTTTTTGATGATTGCAATATCTTCTCTTGGAATAATTCGTTTATGAGAAAATAGAAAGAAATTGACAAACATATTTCGAGCTTAAATATTTTATTAAAATTAATTACGTAAAATATTTGTGTTTGAAATAATTGAATGTCAAATTTAAAAAATAAATAAATATTACTCATTGCTGATGGGAAAAAGATAAAGAAATCACTGTGCAGTGAAGAATGAAACATTATAGCGTCCCTAAGCACATATTACACGAGTCACCATCTGTTAATGCATTCATTACATTCACGTTGCCATTCTGTACTATGAAAATATTTAATGCATTTATTTGTATCTTAGTTGTAATAATTAAAATATGTAATTAATTTGTGGAAATTAAACAAGATTTATAATAATAATAAGGCAATTAATTAATAGCTATTTTTATAGCATTATTCAATATGTTTTACTTTCATTTATATTGACTTATTTCATATTGGTTTAGACAGGATATTGTAATTGAGTTTTTACTATCTTCCCTGTGTGTTCCCGAGGATAATAGTGTATTTCAACAATTTTAGAACATTATTATCAGTTAGTCATGAATCAAATCAATTTTATATGCATTCGAAGGAATTAGGTTGCCTAGTAAACGAGTGTGTGAAGAAAATCTGTTCAAATACTTGCGAGCAAAAATTATTTTTAAAAATCTTTTATTAATTAATCTTTTTATTAACATAAGTGCTTTCTTAAGGATTTTTATTAAAACACTTTTATTGCAATTCAAAATAATTTTATTTTTATTTTGAATATGAAATTTTAAAACGTTAAATGATGAACAAATAAACTATCATTCTAAAACAATGAAAATAAGAAGAAAAAATTCGAAGTTTTAAAGATTAAAAAAAAAAACTAACTTGAGAAAATTGTACTAATTATCACCTAGACAAGCTAAATTGGCAAAACTATACAAGTTTCATCTTCACTTTCATGTATTCAGAAAAACTGAAGTTGGACATTTCTATTATTCACTTTCTCCACCCCAATATCCTAAACAAAATATTTTTCACCAGATTTTTATATTTTGACTATAAATTCGTTTTAGATACGATCCTTGAAACAAAATTGGCAAATACTTAACATCTTGCCTATCAATCTGTAATTTATTGAAACTTATATATGATACTAATACGAAAAACATTATTTATGATATTTTTTATTTACGTTTTTAAAAATTTCATAACTTATTACCATATATCATGAGATTTTATTTTGTATTCAAGCTATATTCGACGACTTTTCTCTTGAGAGCTGTTTGAAAGAAAACTGAAAACAACAATTTATTTCAAGGAAAAAAACACGCAAAGAGCAACAAAATAACCGAACTAACAAATAAAAAATGTTTTGTTTTGCTGCAAAAAAAAAAAATATATTGTTGATTGATTTTTCCCAAAGGTGTAATTGTTGGGTTTGTCTTGTATGCAATTCATGTCTTTCAAATAACAGTGTCGCTACATTTAACAAATTTCACTTATATTCGTTGTTTTTAGTTATTTGAATATTAGTAATAAAAATATTATTATTCTGTAAAATATCGTTTGGCATCAAGGTTTTGCAATCAGATTATCTTAATATATATAAAAGGACTGTAAAAATATATTTGAGAATTAAAAATTGAAATAAAAACCATCTCCTTGCACGTGCAAAATTTATTTTTAACAAAACACGGTGCAGAAGACGCAATCTTATAAAAAGTTTCAAAAATATGGACATACGAGCAAAGAAATAAATAATCTAAAACAGTAAATATAAACAACAGTACATAAAACTTCGAAAGAAAATTGCGCTTTTCTTTCGAGGTTTGTGATGGTTATCATGCAGTATTTAATAACTGAAGCAATCATTTTCCACAGTCGTCTTTCATACTTGCTATCTTACATTTAAAAAATTTTAAAAAAATCTGTAATTTTCGAAACTGTTTTATGATTCAAGTTAGAAGAAATATTGAAACAATTTATAATATTCCTTAACTGAAGAAAAATCTGAGGATACCGTTGTAGTGTTCAATGTATGTATACACTTTTGAAACGTCCTGCTTTACTCATGAATTGCTATCTTCGTAGATTTCATCTTTTAAATCAGATTCAATCAATACTAGATACTTTTTAAAGCCTTCTAAATGCATTTCTAAATTTTTTTTTTATAAAGTCAACTTTATACAGTCTGTTAGTTCTGAAACAACATTATTCGTATTAACGATTTAATTTTAACTTGAAAAACAAAGTTTCTATTTTTTATGATTTAAAACCAACATACTTCAAATTCTTAAGTTTGAACAATTCTTCATCAAACGACCTTGCTTAATTCTCGCAGAATTAATCAGCATTCCCCATTCACATTTAGCCAGTTAGTGATTAGGCACAATACCTTATAACTTATTCTAGAGGTTTCTGTACATAATAGGGCAAATATTTGTGGTGCACGAAGCCAATAGCATGACGCTGTTCTAATACCCACTCATCTGAAGACTAAACATTTGAAACGCTGCTTCATAAATTTTGCAAAGCAAGATGTTGGGAATTACCGGCGATGTTATTATAGGTTCAACTTGTAGAGAACAACATCCGGAGTGTTAATACTTCCTGTAAAGATTAGATCCATAGACGGTGCAAGTCTGCTGGGCAAATGATTTTAATCGATTTTGCCACAAATCTTGAAGATTTGAATTCATTTTCTGTACTCTTTAGTGGAGAGCATTTGCTGGAACAGTTGCAAGAAGAGACACGTTTGGCTGTTGATATCTGTGAATCTCTACATGAACCAGTGATTTTCAACTCTTTTTGGGGATAAACTCCTCTCAACAAAAGTAAATCTTGGGAAGTTCAAACTAACAGGTCTAAGTGTTAAAAACAGGAAAAATGATTGAAGTCAGAGGAAAAAAAAAAAAAAAAAAGGGTACAATTCGAGTTTTACGGCGACCAAAGAGGGCAAAGAAAAAATTGTGTCAAATTATAAAAATATTATTATAAATGCATTATTATTTACTATCCGCCTTTGGCGACCAGCCGGTTCGCCACGCTTTTAATGTTCGTTAAAATTTTAATAATTAAATATTTTATGTAACTCCTACTTTAATAGCTTCTTCCTTAAAATATTTCAAAACTTCAAATTTTGATAGTCATATAATTCGCACATAATATTATAAAAGCCTTCAGTCATAATGTAATATGTATCTCTCTAATTCTCTGTTAGATTTAGTATAGATTTAGAGTTTTTGTTTCGTAGAATTTATGCTTTAAATTAAAGTGGAAATGATTAATCTGCAATTAATACAATAATATTTTTTACTGAAACAAAGTATTTTTTTAATAATATGATTACTGAAAACAGAGTCACTGAGCATTTAAACCTTATGGGCAGTGAAGAATATATTTCTTAATTTATGTAATATCTCAAGAACTTGTCAACAAAATTTTCTTAGATTCATCATGAACAGATCGATTAATTAACAATGTTTGATTTTAAATGTATCAAACACTAAGAAAATAAAAAGAATTATTTAAAATAATCGGCCGAAAACTATAAGCATATACAAAATATATATGACTAACATAAATACAATTTAATTACAAAAGCATAAAACTAACCTAGAAATAATTTAAATCAAGTCCGCAACCATTGAAAATAGTTTTCGACAATCGGAACACAATGCACATTATGGTACAACGCCAGTTATGGTAACGCAAATGTGTGAATTTTACTACGCCAGTTGGGGTAACGCTATGCAGATTAGACATTTTTAATTTCCTTTATTCTGTTTTATTTTAATTCAAAAGTACTTCAGAATGAATCTGAAAGATCGATTAATTAACAATGTTTAATTTTAAATGCATCAAACACTAAGAAAATAAACAGAATCGTTTGAAATAATAGGTCGAAAATATGTTAAGCCTATCCTTGTTCGCGTGGGAAAAAAACCCTGAAGCTTTACTCATTTGGCGGTGGGGAAATGAAAAGATTTGTTTGGCGGGAAAATTAGTTTTTAATTAATAATAAAAATTCTAATTAAAAATTCAAAAAAAAAGGAACCGCAGGTGCATATTTCCGACCTCCAAGGTATGTATGTGCCAAATTTGATAGCTGTAGGTCCAACGATCTGACCTGTAGAACACACACACACATACACATTGAACTTTATATAAGTATAGATTATTAATAATTTTAAGCGATAGAATCACATGCTATATAATTCGACGACTGAAACTGCTAAATTAGTGAAATTTTTTCTTGGCGCGTTTTGGTCTCTGTTACAACTAACAAGTACATAAAAAGAATTCCACATAATTCTTATCATATTTTATTAATGTAGCGTCGTATGGACTACTGTAGTCATATTTACTCCGAAAGATATTTACAATGTAATATTTATACACATAGACGTGGGATAGACATATAGTGCACAGATTTTATTTAAAATTGGATAGAAATCTGCTGTTTTGCTGGAACGCTTGCTCAACAATTTTCATCTAACTAGCTTGTAGCTCCTTGAACTGTTTTAGTCTCATACAGATGAATATAATTATACGTAATTTAGTGAAATAGTAAATTTCACTCTTTTTTAAAACTTTCCTATTAAAAACGGTTTTGATGAAGCTTTGTGGTTACAGTTTCGAAATTTATATGGTGTAATATATCGTCTTTTTCTCCGATAACTTTAATTTGCTTGATAATTAGTCAAATATGTATGGTCAACTGCATGATGGAAGTGCATGCATATTTTGCGGACGAAAAATGTGCAATGCACTGAAATATATTGGGTTGCACAAAAGTGTATGTTGAAAATGCAATGTCACTTCAAGCTATCACGATTTGGAGCAATAGAAAGAGAAATGATGTACAGATATTGATTACGCGAGAAAAGACCATCAGTTGTGACTTGTTATTAGATCGCTTTTCGAGTGATTGAAGTTTGAGAAGATTTTTTCTGAAGCCATTGCAAAGCAGTGCCGCATCTCTACAGATATTTAAATAACGAAAGGGATTACGTCGAAAAGTAGATTTTGCATGGAACTTTACTATACAAAAGATGTTAAATTAAAATTTTGATACATATTTGTTTTCTTAGCAGTGTAGATATTTGACGGACTCTCGCCATTTTTTTCAGATTGAATGTGGTCTAAAACGTGATGAAATAAATATGATAGAAATTTCAAAATTAAATATCTAATAATTATAGTATTTTCTCTGTTATGCCTCGAATAATTTCAGATCTGTTTAACATTTTTAGTGAAGAAATATTTTATAAATAAGGTACCGTTCATAAAGACGGTACCTTATTTATGAAACTGACCTTTTTTATTTTGCACTTTCTTTCTCTTTTATTGTCCTTTTTCTATCAATTGAAAATGTGCTGAAGTCTTTTTTAAAACTAAAAGGAGACTAAATCGAAGTCTCAAACTTTCAAAAGTGTGTTATTGAACATATTTCACTCAGTATTGCTTGACTGCTCTCCAGACACAATCCCACATTTATTTTAAACTGAAGCTTGTTTATTGCCAACTAAACATTTGAGATTTCAAACACCAACAATAACTGCCTCCTTTCAATTACCCAATTCTCCACCGACTAAATATCTCACAATCTGGTTCATAAATTTTGCAAAGCCAGAGATTGAAAATCATTGTTATCATAATTCAGCTTGTGGAGAGAAACTTCCGGAATATTCATACGTCCTGGGGAGATTATATCTAAAGATAGGAGATGAAGTCTGTTAATTGCTAACTTTATCAGCAAGAGGAAAAGGGGTCCCTCTAATTTTAAGGTTCCAGCACAAATATTGGAGATTAAGAAAGATTTTTTTACACTCTTTATTAGAGAATATTCGGTCGAGCATCTATATAAAGTTGACTTTTTTTATTTGTAATTACCAAAGACATTAACTTTAGGAAATAATATAAAGTATTTTTGGAAAGTGTTTATAAAATTGATTTCTTGACTTGCCATTTTATTTAACTCCCTAAATAGATAATATATTCTATAAAGGGACATTTATTTTTATTTAAATCATAATATTAATAAATATGTTTAAGCATGTCCAATCGATCGATTTATGATTTTTTAATAAATTTATACTTGATTAAGTAATAAACTAGTCGTCTATAATGATCTACTGGCTCATCGGAATAATTGGTTGTATTTAATTTTAATTAATTTCATTATGAATACCTCTGGGATAGCCTGGTTGGTAGGGCGTTGAATTCGCCTCCCTTGGGTTGCGAGTTCGAACTTCGCCGGCTGTAGACTCTCCGTGTGTGTGGTAGCTGGTACACGCCTAAGTATGTCGGGGTCACAAAGTCCTCCTTGTCGAGAGAAATACCACTGGGGGTACTGGATCAGGGGTGATCGTTCTCTGATTCAAATCTAAATTACGATTTGTGAGTGAAATGCATGAATGAAGTCCGCCCGTAAAAAGGGTTGTGACGTGTGTGTAGCTAAGCCGTACTCTTGACCTTAGATGGCGCTACTGAAAAACAAGAGACGCTCCCTTGGCTTAAAATCACTGACTTCTAAAGTCTGTGGGCTTGTTTATGACAAGTGCCATTAGAAACAACAACATTATGAATAATTCCGTGTTCTTCATTCTCTCCATAAAGTGTTTTTAAGAAATAGATATGAAATCCACGTTATTTATTGTTATTTCGTTTATCTTAGGCATGAACATTTCTAATAAAGTCGAATCCCACTACCTAATAATAAATTAAAGACATGCCTCCTTAGAAAATCTCGATTCTAATTGCTAGTTGCCTTTATGACTTTGCTTTCTGATTCCGCCTGTAAACTCTGTTGACAATGAGTAGAATCTTTGTTTCTCAATTTTCAGCAATAAAAGAAATACAAGCCGTTTAAATATTTGGTAAAACCATAAAAACTGTTTGAATTAATTACAGCAGTGAAATATATTGTTGGAAATTATACAACAAAAATTTTCAAAATTCAGGAAATTTTTTCCTTATGGATATCATTATAAAAAGGACCTGTTTTTGCGCAGAAATATTTTCGGAAGTTATTTAGGAACAAAATTTTTAATTTAATTAAAAATTAGTTATTAAACTTTATCTTTATGGGTTTTATCTCGAAGAAAAAAGTTAGTATAATGAACATTTAGTCCTTAGAGTAATTTTCAGTACGGATCCGTTTAAATTCACAGTTCCCAAAATTATCATGTCTAAGTTAAATTGTCAGGGTCTGTGAATTTTACATAAAGAATTTGAATTTGTATGTAGATTTGGATGGTAAATAAAATATTTAAATTTTTGTCGATACTACATGAAAATGCAACGCACATATTATTTCAGATTTATATAAGTACGAAATACAATATTTATTATGTAATATATTTTTTGTTATAAGAAATATTTTCTGAAAGAGCAACTAAATACAAATTCTAATGATCCTTTGAAATTGGTTGAATCCATGACTACGAAAATAACCATGGTCCTTTGAAATTGGTTTATAATTTGTTGAAATAAACAATTTATAAATTGGAAGATAATTATCTCGATTGTTCGGAAAACATAACTGATTTTTTAAAAAAGAATTGCGTATAAAATCTAACATCCTCTTTTTGGAGTCAAATATTTTTAAGACTAAATTGAAACCTCTTCATTAAAATTTAAACAAACTGCAGTTTCCAGAGAAATTTAAAAATATATATATTTGCATATGCTAATAGATTCTTTCATTTCTATATCTCAGAAGAATGAAGTGAAACGTGATTTTAATACCTGCAACTGTATTTCTCATGATCTTCATGCACGCGCTTCATGTTTTTGTGTGAATTTATCCATTTTCAGATAATTATTATCTAGATTTCAATTACGTAAGCTGCGTTATTTTTGCGTCTCGTTAGTTGCGTCTCTTGAGTTGGAGTATTCTAATAAAGTTAACTACATATTTAAAAAAATTGCGTTACATTCAGAAGTGGGATTAGCTAATCAGAACTGCTTTAAAATGTCGTTTTTATCAAGATTACTTAAGTGTCTTTCAATATGTAGCATTTGAACTTGGAGAAGAAATTCCGGACATCGCTAGAATCGCTGTTTTGAAAAGCTTGATTTTAAAAAGTAACAACTGCTATGTGGAATTAGTACTCGGAATTTTATCTAATTTAAATGATGTAAGAAAAGTTGCCGAAGAAGCGAAAAGATTTGTCGCTGCATATACTACACGATAGCATGAATTAGCGATGAAAGACGACAGCATGAACTAGCGATAAAAGAAGCCACAAGACAACATGAACTAGCGATAAAAGTAGCCACAAAACAGCATGAACTAGCGATAGAAGAAGCTACAAGACAGCATGAACTAGCGATAAAGGTTACATGACAGCATGAACTAGCGATCAAAAAGCTAAAAGTTGACGCCGACGTTTTAGTAAACAATAACTCGTCAACCAAACCAAAAGTTGAATGACAAGCACAACTGAGACATTTTGATCCTAAAATTGATAATATTGATTTATTTTTAGTACATTTCGAAAGAGAAAAGTGAGTTAATATTGAATCGGTACAATTAGATTTTAATGGCGACAAAAAAAGCGCCGAGAAAAATTATCGCCAAATTATAAAAACGTACTCAAGTGCAATATCGCATGCGAATCATATACTATATTGTTTGACAATTAAAATCGCCAAATTGGTAAAATTTTTTCTTGGCACTTTTTGGTCGAAGTTACAACCGACAAGTACCAAGGAATTTTCATTGTGGATGGCGTGTTTGATCGGAGCTCTTCCGAGCGAAATTGTAAAGCTCATCATAAGAATTTACTGAAAATTATTCATAAGCCAGGGATTTACTACTACTTAAATGCTTTAAATTAAGTGCTGAGAAGTTTAGACAATTGTTTTACTCTCATAAAGGATGGAAAAACTTGGCGGGAAAATTTTTATGAACTCGTAACTTACTTCAACGGCTGGGTAAACGGACTGAAAATAGAGACAATAAAAGTTTTATAAGGCTTAATAATTTCGGAACGAATCAACCTAAGCGCGCCGTCAGATATTCAAGAACAATGCATGATTGAGTGGTCGTTATTGAAATCGCCTACTGCATTAGTTGAAAAAATTGATGAATACCTTGAATTACAAGATTAATTCAGAAGTTGAGAAGTGGAAAGAAATATTTTGTAGACAGTTTGATAAAATTTGTATTCTTATATCTGTTGGGTTCTTATATCTGTTGTTCCACTAAATGTGTTACGATATTTCGAAGAGTTTGTTAATGATTTTGGAAGTCCTAATCGTGCTGCAAGAGATCGCTGTATTTGCTTTACAACGGAAGAATTTTGTATTGACTCTGATATCAAACACACGTTGAATTGCAGTCAAAGACCTGAAGCTAATGGTGAGGTTGAGCGAATAAATCGCATTCTTACGATTTCGTCAAATGTGCGAACTGAATCGTGCAAAGACTGGGACAAAGCATTATCTGAAATTCAAAGGTGCATTAATTGAAGTCTACAGGAAAAACACTATTCGAATTACTGTATGGCTTAAAACCTGCCAAGTACAATTGTCCCAGGACGGTAAATAATGAATTGAATCTAATTATTGTGTCTTCAGAATCTGAGCTTGGAATATTTTGAGGTCTCTAAAACTTTTCATGGAAATATCATATTTTATATATAAAATTTTGACTTGTCTAGAACTATTTTTAAGATTAATCTCCAACTTGATCGATCTCATTGCAAATATTTTTCATACATTTTGAATTTACCAATTCTTGTGATAACTTCAAGGCCGTCGTTGATTTTTATGATCAGGCTTATTCTCCTTATCAGCTCAGTAATTTCTATATTTTTGACAACAATTATTCGATTATTCTAATTGTGCTTCAAATTCTGAATCACGTACAGTTTGATTATCTTCAGCAGTTTACAGAACTTTTCGTCAAAATATTTCAGCAATACCATTTCAGATTGTAAAATAGGTGCACCATTTAGTTCTCGTTTAATATTTTTTTCATTATCCGATGATTTTTATGGTAACCTGAGAGCTTTTCGTGTTTTCAAACTCCTCAACCAAGGAAGCATAAGATTTCAGGATCGAAACTTCATGCATTTTGGCCATCATCAGCGGTGGACAGCAGGCATCTTCATCGATGCGTGAAGCTTCAAATAATCTTTCAATGCAAAACTTTTTCTCTTTGTGACAGAAAATACTGTAAATACAATCACAACTCTACATTTAATTGCAGTTTTTTCCATTTTATTTGAATTTATAATTATTCAGATGATTGCTATTCGTTTTTGATTCCTAAAATCAAGCACGTTCTGCATAAAATTTCAGAATGAACAATTAGTGAGTTTAGTTTATTTACTGTTCTTCTGTCATTCGTTATTCCATTATTCTAATCATGATTCAAGAGACTGGTATATTTTGAAGAATAGTGATCTTAGGTGATGTGCCAGTTTGTCTGTGACTTTCTAATGCGGAGAGTCTCTTGTTTTTTATAGAAAATCCTTTATATCCATTTCCATTTTTAAACTTCATTACAGAGATTTTTAAATTAGTTAAATTCGTCGATTATTGTGGCAACGCTTATTCGGCTTTGATTCGAAACCATTTCAGATATTGAGTTCGATTCCCTGCAATAGTTTTGATATTCCTCCTTCAATGGCTCCATTAAGTATTCCAAATGCAGCTTAGAATATTTTGATGATCAGAAACGAATAAATCAAAAAGATCGTCAATGGCACATCAGTTTGTATATGACTTATCAATATTAAAGATTTCTCATTTTTTTAGAAATGCTATTAATATACATCTCCTCTTATGAATCTCAATACAGAGATTGCCATACTGTTTCCATTTGCCAATAAGGTTTTGATTCCTAAATTCATGCACTTCTTCAGATATTTGTAGACTGTATTATCAATCCATCATTTATTTTTTCTATAAATGATATTCCTTGCTCAATGATTTATTTTGAGAAGTCTCGGTGTTTGCCATGTTTCGTCTGTCAACAATAAATGAATCTTTTGTGACATATATGGTTGTTTATGACTTTCCAAAGAGATTTTTTTAAATTTTATCACGAATAATTTTAATATTAGCTCCATTTTTTAAAAATTTTATTGCCGGAAACATCAAATTATTTGCATTTATCCATTACGCTATTTCTGCTTTTACACCTTAAGAAATGTCGATTCTTTGTAATATTTGAGATAGTTCTATTGCTTCATCCTTTAATTTTTTTTCTTTTTGCAATTAATTTCTACTTTCTCATTCTTTTTTTTCTAGCTGTGATTTCAGGTTTAGAATTTAGAATATTGTAAAGATCATCAGTGAATAATCACAGGGATCCTTATTGTCACATCAGTTTGTATGAGTTTTTAGAGTAGGATTTTTTTTGTCAAGATTAATATTGATCTCCTTCTTTAAATATCAGGCAGGGATTTTCCAATTAATTGCATTTGTTCATTATTCCAATGATGCTAATTCGATTCCTAATGCCATGCACATTCTCCACACTATTTCAGAACAAACAATTGGTTGCACAATTAATTTGTCATTCGATGATTCTAGTCTAGCTTTCAGATATAGAGCTTGGCATATTTTTAATATCGTCAGAGAATAAACTACAGGAATCATGTCATAATATTTTGCTATTTTTCATTTTTAAGAAATTTTGTTTGGAATAATAACCAATATCCAATTCAGCATTCAAATTTAGAGCACGGCACATTTTCCAAATCATGAATGATTTTACTTTTGGCTTGGAGTAGTTTCTGGTGGTTATTTTCTTTTCAATAATTGAACATTTTCGATTTGATTCAGTCTTATTCTAGATAAATCTTTTAGCAATTCCATAACCACTAGCACAAGTACTTCAAATAAAAAATGCAAGTCGCCTGTTAAAGTCTGTCGTTTTTCGAATCACAATAAATACGTAGAGACAAATCTCTGCAATTGAAAACATAGCTTTAGCTACATAAAAATCTTTAAAACAAATATTCGCTCAAACTCAACGTTTGTAAAATAATGAACGTTTTTCGAAATATAGTAAAATGTGTAGAGACAAATCTCCGAAATTCAAAACATAGCTTTAGCTACATAAAAATCATTAAGACAGAAATTCGCTCAAACTCGCCTTTGTAAAATTATTCAAAACACAAACGGAAGATACCTGTTTCATTTTTCTTTTATTGTTGCTTTATTTAATAATATATAATTGTTTTAAATGTGGATTAAGCAATGCATTCATTGTGATGTCACCAACATGAAATGTAATTTTTGGTTCGTTTTCTGTTAAAATTCTTTTACAAATTAAACAAAAAATAATTTAGAAAATTTGAATAGAAATATGATATGTAACCAAATAACTTCAGTCAGTTTAAGTGAATCACGAGCTAACTTGTCAAGAATTTCAGAGAAAATTCTTGAATTTCTTGAATTAAGAAACAAAAACTTATTCCCATGTTATCAAAAAAATTTGAGTTTGAGACTTTTTGAATCTTTAAATTTTTGAACTCCCTGATACATTTTTGGAATTATGTTATATATATGCACAAGGTAAGTCAAAATCGCTTTCATCTACACCGAAGAAATTTAATATGCAGTCTTTACGCGAAATATGTAGATTCCTATTAAATTTTGAACAAAGACTATTTACGAAAAGTCTGTCTGTCTGGCTTTCCAATTATAGATGCTCATAATAATTAGAAAACAAAAAAAATGATGATGCAATGATACTAATGTATAGATTTTGTACTTGAAAAGCAGACAAGTATTAATTTCTGAACGAAATCCATCGAGTGGTTGAGAATCTGTCTTTTTGTACTCTCGTATTTGTGTGAACTTGAAAACTGAAAAATGCAATTATTTAAGTAAATGAAATCTGAAATATGCTCTTGTTATTCACATTTTAGCTTTGTGCTGAATTTTGATATCAATCAGTCGAAAGAAGGCATCCAAAATATGTGCTTGCTCAGTTTTTCATAACTGTACAAAACTCTAGAAATGAAAATTTGAGCACTAGTGGCGTTCATGGCTTGCACAAGTGCCACAATTTTATGCTGGAGGTAGAAAACTAACAGTGATTTTAGAGATTCTGCGGGAAAGTTTCAGAGAGACCATTATCACTTTTTCATTATATTTTATATGAAATTGTACCGATTGAAACGTTGTTGTTGTTTCTTATGCCACTTGCTATGGACAAGCCTGCTGTTACGAAGACATCGATTTTAAGCGTCTCTTGTTTGTTTAGTAGCACCAACTAGGGCCAAGAGTACGACTTTGCTACTCACGCAGCACTCATTCGCTTGCACAACTTCTTTTTACAGGAGGGCACATTCACACATATCACAGATAGAACAACGGAAGAACAACCATGCCTGAACCAGGACTCGAACCCAGGACGCCCAGATCACGGGGAAGACGCGCTACCCCTATGCCAGGACGCCGGCTCGATTGAGACTTTGTAGAATCAAACCTTAACTATCCATGAAAAAATGCCATAAGTATCTGAACCTGTGTTATATAGGTGATAGTTAATTTAAATTTACATTTATATTTGATCATTTTATAGGTACTCTTTATTTATGTAATACTATTTCAAAAGTATTAATTATTCATGTGAGAATAATTAACTCATGGAAAATAACATAATCCTTACCAGAGTAGGAAAGTTAAGAGAAGTAAATTCTCAAATTGTTTTCAATAATTTCTTATGAATATATCATAGTATTTACTTGCCTTTCCAGAAATCTTTTCATATCTGAGGAAAATTTCACAATCATAAAGCTGGTTGCAATGAATCTAAGGAAGACACCAATAGGCTTAGAAATGGTATTGTGTTGATTTTAAGTGGAAAATGCAGAATGTTTTGAAGCATTAAGCTTGTCTTTGTAAAGTGCAATTATATCACCATATATTTCTTGTAAAAATAGATTTTATTCATTAACATACTATGTTTTGTTAACGGACATACATTACATATCACTAATTCAGTGGTGCTTCCTATTATTTTTTAGCATACCGTGGCAGATTTTCAAGCGATCAGTATATACTCAAAAACTCTCTCATGTAGATTTCGGGTAATTTCAAATACTTTAGATATATTTTTTTTCCAACTGTTTATTGAAACGGATTTTTAGAGACATAAATCATAGATATATTTAGTACCTTGACAAAATAATGTAACGGAGTCGATCTGTTAAGCGAGGTACCCGAAATCACGGTACGCAATACTATTCCATCTCCGTACAGCCGCATTATTCGCAACTTTACAGATTACGAACAATATGGATGTGTTTGGCATTATTTTTTCAACTCGTAACAGATTCGCCAAAGAGATTGTAATTGTCACAACCGAAACTCCTATATTCCATTTCTACATAACAGTTTAACTACTATAAAAACAAATAGCTATTAAATAGGTTTTAACTTGAAAATGTTTGAGAAAATTACTATTTTTAAAGATGAATTAATATTTGACTAATTGTTTTGGATTCTACTTATTTTGTTTATAGAAATGGATAGGTTATACATGACTGTATATTTTATATCGTATACAGTTTCCTTCCCAGGACGCATTTTTACACTACCATTTCACTAGAATGTATTCAGGCCTCCCAGTTCATCTCTGACTTTCTAAATCGTCAGTTAATCGAAATACATCAGTTCATGCAACATCACTTGATCTGTCTCATATAATTAGCATTCTTCTAGATTACAGGAAAAAGGCATTGATCAAATAATTAATTAAAATGTATGGATGCTTTACAATCAACCTGTGTTGCTGACTATCTCAAACAACTTTTCTCCTACATCAATCGATGCAATATTCCGTTTCCACATAGGGAATCTGTATCGATTGTGCTATTTTTGGTACATCTGTTAGCCCTTAAATGTTCTAGTACCAGCTGGTATACAAATGTGCAAATGTAGGTCTGTTTCGATACTTATTTGATACTTACTTACAAGATATTGCATTTTATCTTCAGAAATACTTTGTATTAAGCATGTGTTTCCTATGAATGTTGTCCCTGAGTGTTGGAAAAAATATAACTTTTTTTTATAAATGTTCGGCGGCTCCGTGATCTGGCGATCCTTCTGAGAGCATGGCGAAAATGTTAAATATTAATTCCCTAGCAGAGGAGAGGGATCTGAGAGGGAAAGAGAGAGAAGGCCGCTTGGCAGTATATATATATATATAATATAGTGCTGTGTTGTGATCTATTTGTTAAATATGTAAAAATAAAATCATCGTTCCCTGTTTCTGATTATTGATTTTTAAAGATGAGATAAGCAGAAGAGTCGTTTAACAATAAAAATGCTAAAACAACTCAATCCTGCTTGGTGTGAATTAATGTAATTGTAATGTTTAAATGAAAATTGTAATATTTGAAATAGAGACGATTTTTTATGTATTAACTTCATAAAAATGAAGTTTGTTATATAAAGAAATACATATTTATCTGAGAGACTAATATATACAAATAAATTGTTTTGAAATGAAGAGATAAATTTATTAATACTGTATTGTACAGCAAAAATATTTTTTTCTAAGTTGATATGTAATTAAAAACTACTTATGTAAATATTTCGAAATCCATGATAATCTTTTAACAAAGAACATTCGCCTTAGATCTTTCGCGGCATTTATTCTGTCATAAATTTAACTCTCATTCTTTCTCACTGTGGCTTTACAGGAGTTTCTTCCGTTTTAATTTCAAATGCTTGGCGAAGTTTAGCTAGTACTGGTTCTTGTGTCAAAATCCCCAATCGTTTAAACTGTCTTGTTTTAATTATAGAACATTTAGTTAAAAACATAACGTAAAACAGACTATGTTCTTCTCATTTTCTGTGTAAAAAGTAATGCAATATATCGCTGAGAAAAATATTGGGAATAATATATATCACTAAAGAAATGTTATTAAGGAAAAGTTTATGCAAAAATACACAGCCAAATTTCGAGCAATAGAACAATGAGGTCTCGATTCCACGTATCGTTTTGTATTGTTCTCTACAAACATTAATCAAAATTACGATCCTTTTCAAAGCTATCATGCAATTTAAAAGCGAGACATTATTCTAGTTAATTTTGTGAATCACTTTAGAAATTTATTTTGTGCAATATTGCTAATTTATTAAAGCAAATATCAATATTTCGAGCATTAGGATTTTCCTTCATTTATCATTCTGTGAATAATTTTTTCACCATAAACTGCAGCATCATAGAAGATCTTTTTAAGATTCTTTTCGAGCTTTGAAGAATTTTTAAACAGTTATCAAAGAAAGGCTCCTACATAAAAGGAAGTGCCAAAATAATTTGCAAAATTATTCGGGTGCAAAGTTTTTGATTAATACTTGAAATAGTGAAAAATTTGTACCCGAAAAATTTAACTATAGTTAATCACGCAGCTCATTGTAAGAATATACAATCTGTCCATTATGTAATAAAATTTCATTGAATAATTTTAAATTAAGTCAGTGCATTTTCATTAGCAAAATTTCTTAATTTTAATAGGTATATTGCAAATAAATTAAATCATGTCATTAATTTTAAATTTTATTTTTTTTTACTTATAATATAAATCTGAAAGTAGAACGGAAGCTTTAAGAAAGAAAGATATCACTTCTACTTTTATTCAGATTTTTATTAAGCAGACGATTTTTAATATCTATCGATTATAATTTCGATATTTTTTGTTTTAGCTTTTATACATCTGCAAATGATTTTTTTTCATATATTTATAAAAAGTTTTATGCAAACGATTTATTTTTAATCGATTTATCTTAATTGAATCCTTTATTGCAAATGTTATTTTATTCTTTCAAAATTTTGGCAGCATTATTAAGAATCTTGAAATATTGCTATCGAGTATTTTTGCTTTGTAAGAATGAAATACATTTCAAGTTTTGTAACTTATGTTAAAAAGGAAATATTATTTTCCTTTATAGCGTTCAACAATATTTCGTGTATTTGAGAATTCAGTGGCAAAATTAAACTAAATTTTGGCATTACTTAAAATTTTTTTATATATATTTGTTTTCTGCTAATAATAAAGATAATGCATACATGTCTGTGTGTATGTATTTGCACACTACAGGTCAGACTGCTTAATCTAGAATTGCCGAAACTGGCGATTATATTCTATGGTGAAAATGTACACCTAACAGCTATTTATTTAAAACTTGAACTAATTAAAAATTAAGGGTTTTTTTAATTAATGAAAATTAAATGAATTTTTTTCTCAATCTTTCTGTAAATATTACCGCTCAAAAATGCTTCATATATCATCTTAAAATTCAGAAAATCATCTTTTTAATGATAAAAATGTCTTTTTTTCATAATTTTTTGTAAATTAAACTTAAAAAGATATTTTAAGCGTATTTTACATTAAATTTCGTAAAATTCAGAGGTTGTTGCAACTAATATTTCGCACTTACATTTCCGCGTTGATGATGAATAAGATATGAAAATTAAGTTTATTACTCTTTGTTGAATACGATCTAATATAAGATATATTTTTATTAAAATTTTCGAGACTTTTATAACAATGAAAATTTTATTTCAGAGTGAAGCAACAGTGAAGAAATTGTAAAGTCACCTATTTTTATGTACTGATGCACTTTCCTGTGGTATAATTGCATGTATAAATATATAGGTAGAAAATTAAGGAATTACATAGCATAATGAACAGAACGGTTCTTACAACCTTTTAAAACAGTAGGAGTTATATGTGCAACACAATTTTAAGTTTAAAAGTATTTCGCCTAGGAAGACTTTGGGGCATAGTTATACAAAAAAAAATTAATTAACATTTTTATTAACCATTGATATATCAAAAAAAGGTCTCCAAAAGCAACTAATATAGAAAAAAAAATGAAGTTACCGTGCCGCGAAACTCAGAAAATAGATAAATCGGAAAATTAAGTTTTTAACTGCACGATGCCATAGGATTAGTTTCCATTTGAGATCTTCTTTCTTGCATCTTTGAGCATCTTTCGCTGTTATATTCACTGGAAGAGTTTTTTTCTTTCAAGCCTCATTCTTCTTGTTCAGTTTCTACAGCTGAGGTGATTGCTATTTTATATGCATTAGAGGAAATTTCTCATGACTTTCAAAAAATTTTACTATCTATACTGACTTCTTAAATGTTTTGTCACTAAAATCATTTAATCCCAATCTTCATGATCATCCTTTGATATTAAGAGTTTTAGATATTTTTAATGAATTCTCATGGTTTTACTGTTTCACTCTATTGAGTACCATCGCATGTGGGAATTTTAAGCAATGAGAAAGCGGACAAGGTTGCCAAATCGGCTACTGTTCCTATAAATATGACTTTACCAGCGAGCGATTAAAAAACATGTTAAAATGTTCTTTGCTCGAAATGGCAAACAGTGTGGGATCTTGAGGTAGAGAACAAACTCCACGCTATCGAACCATTTTTACAGTTTTGGCCTTCATTAAAAAATAGAAACGCAGATACCCTTTTAACTCGCTTACGGAATGATCAGACTAGATTCACTCATCTTCATCTTTTATTTGGAGAACAACCACCAATGTGTTCACAATGCAACTGTCAAATGTCTATTCGCCATATTTTGTCTGAATGCCCGTGATTCAATGTTCAGCGCTTGCGGTTTTTTCAAACGTCTTCAATTTCTTTATCAACTTTACTTGGCAAGATCCCACATGTTAATCTTTTTGATTTTTTAAAATCCATAAAGCTTTATTCCCTCATTTAAAATATGTTTATTTTCTTAAAAAATATCATTTATAAACTCTCTTCGTAAAATTTTATATTCTCATATTGCCATGATTTTAATTCATTGGTTGGCGCAGCATAGTCAGCATCTTGGCTTTTGTGCCAATAAAAACCAAACCAAAATCTATTTGAGTTATTTAAGCACACAATGAACAGAATGTAATACAATTAAAATAACATGGCTTTAATGTCTGTGACTATCAGTTTTTTTATGCAGTTAGGGACTTGAGATTTAAGAGATTTAACTGAATCGAAAGCAGTGAATATATATGTGGGTAACCAGCTAATTGCTAAAGGCGGCTAGTTTATCACGGTGCAATTTTTTTTCTAGAATTCTGGAAGTTTCTTTAAAAATATTTTTTAATTTAAATTTCTTAAAATATTTTTTATATATTTCATTACTACGCCGAAATTGAAACTTTCATTGTTTCTTGAAATATATAATTGCATGGTTTTCTTCCATTGTTGAAAGTTGAAGGAAAAAAACAATGTTTATTAACTGTTCAGCTAACTAGAGGAATATGAAAGTGAAATCACCCATTTTGCAAAAGGCAATGTGAAATTAGAAGGCAGATTATCGGACTAATTAGGTTTTTACTGGCAAGATGATATCCTAGGACTCGCCCCTATTAAGAATGTTCATGTGCAGAACAGGCATAAGATTAATAAAGTAATATGGCTTAAATTTTTATCAGTTCGATATTTAAAAATAACATTGCTGAGAGAATCATGAGCTTCTAGTTATGCATAAGAGATTTAATTTAAATTAAACACATTAAACAATACTTGCCGCCTTTGACGGCCAGTTCATCCGCTCAGTTCGTCGAATTTTTAGTTTGTTAAATGATTAATTAGTTGTTTGATACGATTGAAAACCATGAATTCAATCAATTTACTGCAAATTAAAAAGTTGTTACGAAGTGAAAGGGAAAGTGAAAATCCTACTACTGAGTTAATGACTGGTAAAAATACGTGATTGAATGTTTTGATCTATAGTTTGAATTCCTTCGTAGCATTAAAATATATATATATTTTTTCAAATAATGTATCAAACTGAATTAAAAATGTTAATACTTTTAAAGAGGAAATTGTGCAGAAATAAAACTGATAAATAAAATTTTTTCGAGTCTTATGCTGTGCCTCTTACGTTAGCGTTACAAATATATACATATATATATAATATGTGTGTGTGTAATGATATTTTAAAATCTAATTTAAACTTAATTTCCTAATTTTTAGCTCAATCCAGCTCATATTAACTTCATTCTAAAATATTCTCTTATTTCCTGATCCCATTCCACTTTTCTATTAATTAATGAAATAGAAAGCTCTGTAAAAATGCTTTCGTCAGCGATTCCCACCTTCCGAGTGAAAGGATAAAAAAATTCCTGATTTAAGCAAATTCATTTAAAAGATCCTTATGATTCCCTTGCCTGTGGTCGACACTTGTTGAAAGTCCCTATTAAAATCTCACAGTATATATTCACAGGGATAAAATTTTCATTGACTTTTCCTTATTTCGTGTTGTGTCGTTCTGTGTTGTGCTCGTTGTTTCTGTTAGCACAAAAAATCAGGCCTCCCGGGATGGAAATGAAACGAAGCTAGTCTTCCCTGTCTTCGGTCACGATTCTGCTTCAAAAATAATGCTTATGTTCTTGGAGAATCAGGTGAGCGCCAATGGTGGCTATTAGAATAGCCTTTCATAACAACTTCACTTATACTGCTGTAAATAAAGGCTTTCTATTTTAAACTGATATATAACATTCAATGCGTTAACCAGAAAAATTTTTTAAGAATTTTCTGGATTTAAACTTGAAAACCAAGCAATCTAAAGCGCAGTATTACTTAAAACATTCCTTTGAAGTTTCCGTTATAAAGAAAAATTCTCTTAAATATTCTATGAAGTCTAACGACGGTGAGTTGAAGTAATTTATACAGATACATTCGTGCTTCTACCCCTTTTCCTCCCTCACCATTTTCGCGTCGCACCACCTGGTATTCGAAAACGCGTGTACCTCTACATAGCCTTGAAAGAAAGCGCATTAATTTAAAATGTCATATTTCGATGAAAAGAGCGAAAGGAGGGAAAAAAGTTTAATAAATCATTCTGCTGACTCTTGAATAATAATAAAAAAAGAAAGAAACGAAAACGCTGAACCATCACAAACGCGATTCAATGATTTAAAAAAAAAATCGATGAAAAAGACCTTATTTTAATCTGAATCTTAAATGATTCGTGAGCCATTATGTTCACATGTCACAGAGATTTTTTCTTTTTACATCATAGATAAAAACCGCGGACAGAGAATATAAGTAATAAAATGGTAGAAAGATATTTCTCGTTAAAGAATTTTTTTGAACTATGCAGTGAACTAATTTGTGTCTTGCGACCTTTTTAAATGAGAATTTTATTCGTGGAGTTAAAATAAATATTTATAAAGGTACGCAATTTTAAATTTAGTGAAGAATGTGCTGAATTACTTATTTCTCTTTCGAGTTGTTGGTGTTTAGGATTTGGATTTTATTCATTATTCTAAGGAGAGAAAAAATATTTTTTCAAGCCTCATGTGAGCAATTTTTTTTCTCCGGAAAAAAAAATACCACATTCCGTTGAGACGCTATGAAAGAAAATTTATTTTTCTCTTTTAAGGTTTCTTTTTTTTTTCTTCTTTTAAGGTTCTGTATCCCTTAAGTTTATTTTTCTACTTAAAAATGTAAACAATGTGAGTGAAATTTGTATTATAATTAATAATTTGTTTTGTCTATTTATTTCCTTTCTTAGAAACATGAATAAATTAAAAAAAATTAAATTCAGTAATTAAATTTTTCTTATTGTGAAACTTTTCTTATTACAAACTGTCACTTAATAACAAACGCTTGACTGCAGTTTACTTTATTTCACATATATTCTTAGACTTGAGGGATTTCACTCGGGAAGATAGTTGAGGTTTAATAAAAACATCAAAAGGAAATTTCATAAATATTTTTAAATTATATAGTATCTACAAATAAATTTTTTTTAAAAAATTACATAAAATTGTTTTTTTTTTCCTTAAAAATTGTACATGCAAATGCCCAATTTGCTTTTTATAATAAAAATAAAATAAAACCTTACGTACAAATTTAAATTGAACAATTTAAAATAAATTATGAAAATTTAATTGAGTTAAAATGAATTCAATAAAAACTTTATAATGACATTCTATGAAGTTTTTTTTTTTAAATATATTCTTTCAAACGGAAAAAGAAAGCTAGTTTGAATTACTATTTTAAAATTAATTTTTTTAATATTTCCTCATTTAAAGAAGTTACATCCTGATTACTTGTAGATTAATTATATTTTTAAAAATTAAAATTTTATATCAGGAAACTCTTTAGGAATTATTTTTCAACTCAGCATAATGTATGTAAAAAATTTATCTTTTTAGATCTCTATGTTAACAGTTTTCTTTTAAGAAAATAATCAATCATGGAATACTTTAAGATTTGCAATTAAAAATGAAAATTTAATGTCAATCAAAATTTTCCTGTTTCCAAAACGACATTGAAGACACATTAAGAGTATGAATTCGTCTTCATTTCAACCATTTTTATAATGGAATTAATTGATGCTCAAATGACGCATCTGAGGATTACCATCTAGTTTCGTTTTGGAATCGACTGAATTATTTGCAGAATAAAAAAGAAGTGACGCCCTGTCATAATAATAAACATCTTAGATAGATATATAACAACTTAGATGTTAAATATTAAATATAATTGCATTTTTCATGTGTTTGTAATATTATGTGAATTGACTCCATTTCTTGTTTCGTTTGAAAAGGTGATAAATACTTGCGGCAATTTGTTTGGTATCATTTTTTTAGAAATTACTCTTCCAGAAAATTAATTCAAACAAAATTACTCTGAATGAATTAATTAATAATTAAGCTCTAAGTGATTAAAAATTGTAGAAAAATTAAGTAACAATTGATTTTCAATTAAATCGAAAAGCTACAGATTGCTTGCTTTTTTGCGAAAATAACTAGAATAAAAATACTTTCAGATATTGAGACAAATACTTTTGGAAGATTTTACACCTTAGAGAGGTGATGCATTGCTAAAGCTGATTTAGACACTTTGTGATTCTAAGCAGTGCGCATTACGAAACCGTTCTTTAAGAAAGATGGTTAGTCAAGTTTTATATTTCAGCATATTTTTAATATGGTGATGATTTACTTTATGACAATATTTTTATTATATCATGAATATACATTTTTTATGCCTCTATTCTAATTCCAAATTGACCAGCATCCATTTATATATTCATTAATATACAATTTACAAATATTCCCAATTACTAACAAACGTGATGTAATATTTAGGAACTTGACCAATTATACTCAAACTAATAATCATAATATCATTATATTAATAATATAATATTAATATAATTATTATAATAATAATAATAGTGTTAAAATATCCTAATATTTTACAATTCAGATAATTTGTATTTTTTAAAAAGCTTCTTTATTGTATTTAGCAATAAATATAAAAAATAAAATTAGAAAAATAAATTTTTCTCAATCGACTTGTTCGCTCCTCCCACCCGTATCAACCTATTTGCCCTAAGCAGCTATCTAGTTTGATCTGATACGCAATGAATGAATCCATTTCGTGTGATTTGGACTTTATCTTTTCAACGTTTTATGCGCTTTATTACTGATCCCCCTTTATATCAATTTAAATTGTATAATTTTATTTTAATTCGAGATTTTTGTATTCATATCTATGCGATTGTTTCAATTTTGAGGGTTACTCACTGTTACTACATTACATAATTGCTCTCATAGTTTGGATTTATTGCATTGTAAAATAAATATAAATATCTCATATTTCATCATCTTCCTTCCCACACCTAAGTGGGCGAAGTAAATGGTCTTTTATATGCTTTAGAAGAAATTTCTAATAGCTTAGATAAAAATTTTATCATCTATACTGATGACTGTCTGAGCGTTTTACTTTCTCTAAAGCTATGTAATGCTCACCCTCATCTTTTGGTTTTAAAGGTCTTAGATATTTTTTAATAAACTAACTTCTCGTAGTTCCTATTTTATTCTGTTGGATGCCATCCCATGTTGGAGTTTTAGACAACGAAGAGGCAGACAAGACTGCCATATTGGCGATTACTTCAATCACTACTAACATTCCTGTGAGTGACATAAAAAGCATATTTAAATACTTCTTTATTTTAAATGGCAGAGACAGTGGGACTGGAGACAAATAACAAACTTCAGGTTATCAAACCCCACGTGCAACCTTGGCCCTCATTAACGAACAGAAAAGCAAATACTGTTTTAACTCGTTTACGCATTGGACACACTCGATTCACCCATGTTCATTTGTAGCTAGGTAAACAACCACCACTGTGTTCGCGATATCATTGTCAAATGTCTGTGCAACATATATTATCAGAATGCTCACATTTCAATGCCCAGGGTTTACAGTTTTTTCTAAAGTCTTTCCCTTCATTATTTTTCCTGCTTGATAAAATACCTCATGTCCAACTCTTTACTTTTTTAAAGTCAAAAAAGTTTTATCGAATTATTTGAATCTTGATTCCAATTTAGCTTCTGCTCATATTTCTTTCAATGACGGCTTTAAAGTGATATAATTTTACCCATTGTTTGGCGCAGCATGGTCAACATCATGGCTTTTGAGTCAGAAAACCCCAAACAAATCAAATTAAATCAAAATCCTTCCACCCCTATTTATGTGTTTCGAAGCCTCCAGATGCATGCGCAAAAACGCGGAGTGCTTCCAAATCTGATAATGGATAGTACCATATATTTTTTTCAAGCTAAATTTATTAACAAAAATATCATAAATCTATAATGACATTGAGTAATTATAAACTTAATTCAATGCACCAGCTGATGAGCCATAGTTTATTATTCACATAGAAACTATTAAATGCATAGTTTTTCTGCCGATTAAAGTAATGACTTTTATAATTTTTACATTTACTGATATGTAAAAAACATACACGGAGAAGATATTTACATTAAAATAACTATAGAAACAAATAACCTGATCTTTATATTTAGATTCAATTCCCTTTTTCTGATGCAAAGAAACCAAGACATAAAATATATTTAAAGAATTGTTCAATTATGTTTAGTATTTGTATCTTAGATCACTTAAAATCAAAACTTTCTAACTTCAAACGACTTGTGTGCAAAAAAAAAAAAAAAAAAAAAAAAAAGTGGTTTCTTTGCATAAAAAAAAGGGAAATGACGTTTGTAGTATAAGGAAAACCTTCATGAATTTGATCTTTCAAGTGAAATTTTGTAAACATTTTCTCGTTTGAATAATCAGATGGCATTAATTGCGATTGAATTTCAAAATATTTTAATTTGTAGAATTGGCATAGTTTTTTTCAATAGGCAAAAATGTTTTTAGTATGTATTTGAATGAAACTAATTGCTTTTTTTTAATTTGCAGTAATTGAACAATTTTTATTATACATTGAAACGCAATTTATTAACATAACGATGAAAACAAATCTTGCATTCTATTGAATATTATCATAAGTTTATTGTAAATAAAAAGGTATAAATGTCAGTAAAATTTTACGTCTTGGAATTTTCTTTTATTTTTATGTTTTAAATATGGAAAGCATTAAAAATTTATTTTATATTGATATACTTTTCAGCATTTATTATATTTTGATATACTTTTTTCCATATACATTTGCAATAATTTGTTCCGAAATTAACCGACGTTTCCATTTAGAAAAAAAAATATATTGCATTATTTTGTAGACAGAATGTTACATACTGATTTTAAAAGAAAGATATGTAAAACAAAATTTGCATGCAATGATAAAAGGGGTGTTCAAATGAAAATGTACGAAACTTTACTGTGGGTATAAATGAAGACTTTATTCAAAGTATACACCATAGGCTTGAGCACAACGATCCCATTGATTAACGAGCCGAAGGATTCTTTGTTCCTAGAAATCCTGTGGCCGTGACGAGACCCAGTCCTACACAGAGTTTTTGAGTTCGCCATCCGAGTTGAAGCGCTTCCCTTTCAGATGTTTTCTCAGGGGACCAAACACATAAAAATCGCAAGGCGACAAGTTCGGGCTGTAGGGCGGATGGTCGAACTGCTCCCATTTTAACTTGGCCATTTTCGCCATTGGCCATTTTGTGTGATCCTGGCCATTTGTGTGGCCCTGGAGACATGTGGACGCGCGTTAACATGGAGCGGAACCACACCTTTCATGAATAGCCCCGGTCTTTTGTTCTTGTGGGACCTGCGTAGTCTTCTGAGTGTCTCACAGTACACATCGGAGTTAAGATTCTGAAAAAACATCTGAAAGGGAAGGGACTCGGACGCTGTCAAGGACTCTGTCTTGTCACGACCACAGGATTTCTGGGAACAATATCTTTCGGCTCGTTAATCAATGGGATCGTTGTGCTCAAGTCTATAGTGTATACTTTAAATAAAATCTTCCATTTATACCCACAGTGTCGTTTCGTGGCTTTTCATTTGGATACCCCTTGTACAAATATGTAAATCTAGTTCGTTTTTGATTAATTTTTTTCGGGCAACGCATCAATAATAAAAGCCTTTGAATAAATAAGAGAGTGCGATTATTTAAAATAATTTATTTTTTAAAACTTACTTAGCCATTCATTTGTAACGGCTGCTCAAAAACAGTGTTTTCATTAGCTTTTATGAGAGATGTACAGCTTCCAATGTTTTTCATGAATAGTGTTAACATGTCTTCGTACCCAGATTTCTGAGAATAATTAAAAGGAATTTCTAAAAATTAATTATTCAAATATTCTAAGAACACTAAAACACTATACGTTTCCTATTTATTTAATGTGTGTAGCTCCATTTTTTTTTTACTGTTTTTCATTATTTACCAATCAAAGAGTTAATTATAGTTTTCTTTAAAAAAATTGAATTAAATATTGCAATTTTTGAGTCAAAATTAAATGTACACATATTTGAAATTTTCAAATTTCTGCAGTTTTTTTCCTCAATGAAATTACGCTGAATAATTGAATTTCCAAAATAAAGCACAGCTGGATTGAAATGCATTTAATATTAGAAAATGAAAGCACGGTAAGAGTTAAAAGACTTTACACATGAGCATGTAAAAAATGTTTATCAGTCACTTTTTGTATTGACATGGTCGATTTAATATTTAATTCAAAAATATAATATGCGGACAACTTTCAAATATAAAGTTCCAATACATTTACATATGCATGAAAATAAACATGAAAATTAAACTCGAATTAAACAGTTTTTATACATTTGTTTTACATATGGTAATAATTTGTTAGTTACTCAAAATTACGAGAAAATATTACGAGCTGTTGGCCCCAAAAGCAATTAATAAGACAATCAAATCATGGCAATCAATTAATTGTGCTTGGCTCATGTCTTGTTGCTTTTAAAAGTGACTACATTAATTTTATTTTTAATTTAAAAGTACAGTAAGGAAAACAATTTTCAAAAAAGGGAATCTGCTATCGCAAATTTCAAGTTATGTGGGAGCATTATTATTTTTAAGTCATTTTTTTGTCTTAATTAATTTAAGTTACTAACAAATTTAAACCAGTTTGAAACAATTACACTGTAAATTACGCATGCACCGATATTTAAAAAAGAATGGTTTTTTTTTCTCATCTGTAAATCGTTTGAGTTCCAAAACTTTCCTTCAAGTCAGATTTTTTTTCGAAAATGGTTTGAAATGATAACATTACTATTTATTGTATTGTGCAATAATCAACTTTTAAAAAAGCGATGTTTTTTTCTTCTCCATCTCAAAATTGTTCGAGCTCCAAAAATTTTTTTGTCAGCCAGAAAAATTGAAAATGAAAGTTAATAATCATAATATATATATATATATATATATATATATATATATAAAAAAACCTTACGTACCTTCCTCGCTGTTTCGCGTTGATTCCCGTTTTCTTCTTTGTACGTTTTTGGTTGATAACTTCTTACGACACCACCCTTTATTGGGCAAACAAGAAAATTGGGTACGTGGTGGAGATTCACAACAAGCTGTACATTTTGGTGACTACCTTTTCCATTTACCATTTTCTAATAACTCTAAAATCTACAAATTGATGCCTCAGAAGCGATAAATGGCCAATTTTCTTTCAGTGCATTTTGTGGTTTCAAAAACCTCAAACCAAAACAACATCATGTTCTCACATCGTAATAAAATATTTCAAATAACAAACAACATTCAATATTTATGTATGCGCTTAAACAAGATAAACACGAAAATAATTCAAATTAGGCTATTTTAATTATTTTCGCTATGCATGGCATGCAAACTCGTTCGCTGTCCAACGTTTCGCGTAAAAAATTAGTTCAACTATGGGAAGTATCTTCTAAACGAAATTATGCCCCGACGCCGGGAGAATAGAGAGAAAATTCCGGAGCAGCGGAAGCTACTTATAATGAATAATGACACGGGCTGCGTAATTATCCGCCTCGAAATTAATTAGATGCAGGAGAGTAAAGTAATGCTGAATGCTATTTAGTCCAGATGATTCTTGATAATAGATGCTTCATGAGTTCTGCGAGATAATACAGAATCAAATCCTGGTTATGAAATTGTTTGCTGTGTGTAAAATGTAAACCAGTCCAAGTTTCGATCATGTGGGAAAATTTTTGATAGTTTTTACTTCTGGTATAGCGATTATAAATGGTGTTCTAAAATTAACACAAGATTTGAATTTGCCACTATTAATAGTGCAACCCTTTTAAAGGAACCATTTGAGACCTGATAGTTTAGGACTAGTAAAATGGAATGTACCCGATATAAAAACGTGCTTTCACGTGCTTTTCTGAACAAAATTTCAAAAATAATGAAAGTCTGGCAGTCACAGTTCGAAAATTTGAGAATTAGCCCTCTAGATCGTGTGATTTAACACCGTTGGATTTCTTTTTATGGGATTGTTTGAAATCAAAGGTCTATGCCAACAAGCCCACAAGTACGCGGGTATTGAAGGAGGAAATTCGACTCTGCATCAGAGAAATTCAGCCATATTTATGCAAAATGGTCATGGAAAATTTTAAAGAAAGTGTGCGTATGTCAGCAAAGCCATGGAGACCATTTGCCCTATGTATTATTCCATACATAATCCCATCCTGCGCACTTTTTAATTCAATAAAAATGTAACAATTTAAAGAAAAAAATATTTTTTTATTTAATTTAAATTTCTTTAACACGCTGTTCTATTTTGTGATGCTCCATTTTTAATAACCCTAAACTTTCAGCAATCAAATAGTTTAAAAAAAAAAGGATTGGCAGCACGAATGGTGGCAAATTCAAATCTTGCGTTAATTTTGGGACACTCTTTACTAAATGAATGCATTGTTACGAATTTGTAATATTACTTAACTGCGTAGTAAGTCTCTTAGTAAGAAAAATAATTTTATAGATATACTAGCGGATGCTGAATGCATGACGCGGCTAAGTCTCCATTATTCATGAAAATTTTGTTTGGGCATTGGACGAATTGGGTAATAAAAATAAAGGATCCTGAATTTTCGTGAATCTTGGAGATAGTTGCATTAAAAGTCGAGTTCCGTTACTTGTTCTAGAACATTTGAAACCTTTTCAGAGAATCAGCACTCATGTAGACGGTTCAAAAGAAGTGAGAAGTAGTCAAGTTACTTCTCTCTTTGGAGTGTTGATCTCTGGCGAGTAATCTCTGAGCATTGTGTGCCTACGGTTATGTACTAAAGATTTGCTGCTTGTGTATTACCGATTTCCAGAAATGCCATTTGTGTAACCTTCGTATGTATTTTGCTCACTATGTTTCATGTTTTCTACTTGAATAATGTGTCATTTTTACTGAGGCTGTTGTGCTTTTCAGTGTACACTCACTATACGGACTTTCGGTAAATGTGTTGTAATTGTTAAAAAAATTCTACACAGAATTTTGAATCTCCACGGTATGGATCCACGGTATGGAATCTCCACGGTATGGAATATAAAAAAAAACATATTTTCGTAAGCTTGTTTGTCTATTAATAAGATATATTAAAAGTGAATTAAGGAAGAATAATGGAAGTTGGCATGAAATCTGGGCACCAAAGATGTAGAGTTCAATAAAAATTTAACGAATTTCAGTTTATAATCAATCTGTCTGTCTACATATGAATGTCATCACCATAACTCAAAAGCGCAATACGCTATATAGGTATAATAGGATATACAGAATTTATCATCAGAAATACAGATGTATATTAAATTTTTGCGCCTAATCTTTAAAGGTGGAATGCATTTGTATATTGTAAGCAGAACTGTTGCAAACAGTAGAATAAAAACGTGAACATTTAACACTTTATACCTACCATATATTGAACAAATGTTATTGAAGGAACAATTATGATTTGCTAGTCAGGAATAGAATTGATGCTCTCAGAATTATAATCTATATACTTATAATCAAGCTCAATCTGTGTGTGTGTGTGTGTTGGCGCTCTACAGGCTAGACCGTTTGACCTAAAGCTACCAAATTTGGCACGTGTATACCTTGGAGGCCGGGAATGTGCACCTGAGGGTTATTTTTTCAAATTTTTAACTAGAATTTTATTTATTTAAAAATTAAACGAAATTTTGACGTGTTTCTGCTATAACTTCCGAAAATATTACCGCACAAAAAAGATATTTACATGAAGTTAAAGATCAAAAATTTATCTTTTAAATGATACTAATGTTTTAATCTTAAAATTAAATTTCTATTTTTAATGAATTTTTAAATAAATATTTTAACTATGTTTTTCAATAATTTTTTTCGTAAAAAATAAAAATAAAAATTAAGCACGTTTCGCAATCATGGGAAAAAATTGGCTTTTTTCAAAGTGTTGCCATCACATTAATTAAAGCTCCAATTTAAAATAAATTAAATCTTTTTCGAAATGAAATCTGCAAAAATATAATTATCGGCACGTCTGTAGAAATGAAACAAATATGAAATATTATTTTTTCCAAAAAATAAATTCAAGAAAATTTATTTTATGATCTTTTACACTCTCTATACAGGGTGTTTATTTAGTTCCGGGCCCATTTTGATGTTTAATGACTCATAAAATAATGAAGATATCAACAAACTTATGTCATTTATTGATGGAATAAGTCATATATTTTCCTTTTCAGGTTTGAATATTTTTACTTTTGTAAATATCGTCTGCGCGTGTGGTTAATTTCAGATAATTTCATTTTCCAGTCTAAATATCTGTACTTTTCTAAATATCGTCTGCTTATTAATTGCATTTTTCTCTCTTTTGTTTTTGGCAACTATTGAAATGTTATGTTTACTTTTGATGTGTTTGTTCTATGTAGTACTTTTGTATGTGATGTTTCATTCGAGCGGATATTATTGAGAATGCATACACCGCAAGAGAAAGCACAGATTTTATGGTGGTCATAGAGTTAATTTCCAATCAACTAAATCACTGACTTTTAAGAGTTAATTTCAAATCACTTAAACTGACTGATTTATGAAGATTTGAATATCACTATTCAATAAAAAAAGGATAATTTTAGATTTTCCATCGATCGCTTCAAAGAAAATACGCCAATCAGCGCGCAGGTTTCTCAAGATTAATTGGCCTAAGATTATGAAAATGGTGAGTTTTTCTAAATTTTTAACATTTAAAACTTCATAAATAAGTCTTAGTTGATCGTGGAAAATAGAAACATTCATTCATTTATTTAAAATTTGGTGTGTCCAGAATATTTCTCAGAACATGATACCTTACTGCATTAAATTTAGACTTCATAATTTTTGAAATATATTTATAGACAGGAACAAAATATTATTATTCATTTCATTTCAATCCTTTTGAAAGCAAAACTAAAAACTGAATTTTATGCTGAATCTCAGAATTTTTTGTTGAATTATTGTTTGAGATATTACATAAATTATGAAAAATATTTTGTAGTTAACATAAGACTTAAATACCGAGCGATTCTGTTTGCAATACTCACATTCAATAATAATAATAATTAATAAATAACAATAAAGATGATAAATAAAATAAAACGCTTGGTTTTATTAAAAAATATCTTAATATTTTTTGCACTTTCATCATTTACATTTTAAATTAAAGTTGAAGTTTTGCCGGAAATGACAACAAATTAGCAAAATATATATAGTAAATTGAACGAAACGATCTAAACAGTATAAGTTTGGTATGACTATCAAAATTTGAAGATTAAAAATGTTTTGTTTGAGAATCCTTTAAGAGACCAGTTACTTAAAATATTTAATTGAAAATTGTAGCGACCGGTAATACTGGCGAACCGGCTGGTCGCCAAAGGCGGCTAGTAAAAAATAAATATCTTGATTTAGCTTATACTGAACCAAACAAGATTCATCAATAAGAAAAAGAGCTTTTAACTAAATGAACATTTCAAATGCCGAACCAAATACGATTTATCAATAAAGTAAAGAACAATTACTTTGCCTGCAATGATACAACTTTGTGAAATAAAAACCAATGAATAGAATCAAATTTCAGATACATGAAACCTATTTTTATTGTTTTATAACACAAATACATAATGTTTACAATTGAAAAAGCAAAGGTAAGTCTTTTATTACGAAATGATTTCCAATTCTTACTGTGTTCCGATGGCCTTAAAGCAAAATCCCGGTTTTGGGCCCCATTCCCCCAAATTGATGCAACTTCTTGTTGTTTTAGTTCAGAGACTCAGAGCGCCGGCTTAGATGTTTTCTTCTGTATTCATCCATAGTTCAGAATTACGAAACACGTCTATAAATATTTCTTGTTTAGCTAGATTTACAATCTATTTTTGACTCCAACCAGAGAGAATGATCTCCCTGAAACTTTCTCGCAGTCTACCAATAAAGGTACTATTTCCGCCCTTCCCCAAATAAAATTATGGACTTTGGGTAAGACAGAGAATATCTTGCATGGCACTTACAAATAATAGTCATGAATTCTAGATCTTTGACTTGAATCCGCAATTTTACTGATTCTATCGTGCGAATATGCATTTTGGATGCTTTTTTTTTAGAACCGATTGAAGCCAAAAATTTGAAATAGAATTTCAATTATAATCTCAAGATTATACACCGAATTTCATTGATGTAAGTCATTTCGTTTATGAATTATTACATTTCCATGCATACGAAATAACAGATCTATAGATAGTCAATCCTTTAATGGATTTCGATCCGAATTTGATAATTATTAACTATTGAGGTGCTAAAGTTATGTACCAAATTTCATCTATCTAATTCTTTACATTTTGTAGCTATCAAATTCACTTGTACTCGAACAGCCAGAGAGGCAGATTTCCTCTAAATGCATTTCGTTCAAAATTTGATAAATACTCTACAAATTTGGTCTAAAGTCCACATACCAAATTTTATCCGTCTTTTTGACTTATCGTGTTCACAGACAGAGAGACTGTTATAATAATAAAGATGTGTTTTATGAGCTCAATGAAATCTCAAACGATGAGGATTCGACAAAATTTCTAATACGAGTTTTTTTAATGATTACAACACTCTTTCTGTATTTTTCGTACATAGGAAAGTAAAAAAGGACAGAAATATAACTTGCCTTTCTGACGGATGCTTTTATAAAGAAATGTAAAATATTTATAAATAGTATTTTTGTAATAAATATTTTCATAGATGACGTTTGTAAGAAAAAAGCATCAATACTGAATAATCACAAATTAATGTTAATTTGTTATTAAATCTTTTATATAGAATAACACGTCTGAATCCGCTATCCATATTAAATTACAGAAATTTTGATCTGTAAATCTGTAATTAACTCAAAGAAGTGTTTAATTTGAAATGTAAATATAATTGGAGGTATGCATATTGATTAGAATCTTTTGGATACCTTTTACTTTCTCGCACAGAATGAAAGAATATATGTCCAAAGTAGGATGTGTCATCTAGTTAGGACGTTCAAGAAAATTGAAAGCCATTGGCTTGGATAATATTTTGGCTGTATTTCAGCAATATACTAGATTAGTAGTTACCCTGGTAATAAAATTGGAACAGAAATCTACTTTCCTATCTCGTGTATATGTCCAGCGATGTGACACGCGTTACACAAAGGAATATTTTGGTACATCCCTGAAAAGAACCATTTAGCTTTCACTTCTCTAGGAAATGGTGTTACTCGGATGTAGCAGCCCTCCCTCCTTCTGAAAAGGTCGATAATACCCTTTCGTGCAAATGAAATAAAAGAGGAAGAAGAGAAAAGATGATAAAAAGGAAGAAAATTTCTGTCAGAAAGATCAATCGTCAGCTTATCGCTGTCAAACGTAGACAATTCCCTTTTGCTATTAGAATTTTTTTTAACAACTCTTTTACGCCGTTCTAGGAAAAAAGTCTTTATTTCCTTAAAAGATGTGTCTTAAGCACTTTTTTTTTAATAGAAGGAGAACTTTTTTATGCGTTATTTGATGTGGAATGATTGGAAGAATACTTCCTTAAATTCAGAATGGCGGAAAACCTCGGCTTTGTGTGTTAAGAAGTCATTTTCCGTTAATTGGTTCGACTTGCTCTCGTCTGGAATCGAAAGAATTTTTCGAAGTATCTAACATTTTTTTAATAACAAAATAGCTGTTGAATTTTATTTGATTTAATTGGTCGGAAGGTACTTAAAATAATTATCGAAGATGAATTGTAAATCTTCCATGGCATGAAAATTTATTTTTATATTGTAGAGAGATTAGACTCTTTATAACTTCATTATGAGGTAGATGAAAATAATAGACGAGTTTAAGGAACAGTTATTTAATTATTTTCTGAGTTCCATATTTCCCAAGACAAAACAAACACGAACACGAAAATACACGACATGAGAATACAATCTAATAATGGCTCCTAAGAAGGATCATGGGAAATATACCTTGATGTTAATAAGGTAACGCCATCTGTTGTATCAAAAGAGAAAATAGTAGAGTTTTGCAACCTCTACAATATTAATTGAATGAAATGTTTGGCACTACTTATGAACTTCAATAAATAATTAATAATATTATTAAAGAACGATTTCGAAGTACGAGAAACGTTGCCTTTGTGTATGAGGTACTAGTTCCATTAATTGAAATTTCCCCTTTCCCCTGAATCGGATAGCAAATTCTTCTAAAAACTTCTAATGTAGTTCTTAACTTTCCATTTCTTATACTGATTGCAAACGAAATTTTAAATTAAAAAGATTAATCTGAAATTTTTCTTAAATGTCTAGAATATTTGTCGACAACCAGTGTGAGCTAAACAAGATTTCTTTTGTGAGCTATAGAATTTTTAAAATTTGTTTTCTTTGATGAAAAGATTTTATTGCAAAAGACTATTTTGATATTAATTTACAAAATGCTTGGGACTACCTGTGAACTTCAATAAATAATGAATAATCTTATTGAATGATTTGGAAGTAAAAGAAACTTGGCTTTTCTGTGTTAGATGCTATTTCCATTAATTGTAATTCTCCCTCCTCTTAAATAGAATAGGAATTCTAAAAACGTCTAATATAGTTCTTTACTTTCCATCTTCCGATAAACTTTTCTTTTCTTATACCGACTTGCAAACAAAATTTCAGATTAAAAAGATTGATCAGAATTTTTTTCATTATCTGCCGAGAATTCTGATCGTCAACTTAACTGCTGTGAACTGCACGAAATTTCTTTTTTTGAGCTATGAAATTTTTAAAATTTCTTTTCTTTGTCGAAACGTTTTAATTTGTAAAAGACTAATCTTTTCACAATGCAACTTAATATATTAATTACTGAAAGATTTAGATTAAAAAGATGCAAAAAGTTATTATAAAATACGCTTCAAGAACTCTTTCTGAATATAAAGATTATTTTTCTGTCTTATTTGATGCAAAAAAATTTGGGAGAATACTTCTTTCAATTTCAAATGGCGGGAAACTTCGCTTTTGCGAACATAAAAGCCTTTTTCCATTAATTGACTCGTTCCCTTCTTTTGAATAGAAAGAAGATTCTTCTTGAAACTTCTGATGGGGGATGTTTTCATTTTTCTAAATGAGTTTTTATTTCGTTTTAATTGGACGATAGATAAGAGATATTTATTAGAAGATTAATATGAAATGTTCCACTGAATTGCTTTAGAATTATGATGCTAATTAAAAAGTTTGTGGGATTTCACATGGAATGTTCTATCGATAGAAAACGCTGGATGGAGTCTTTTCTCTTAAAGTAGTATCTTTGATGAATCGAATTAATTAAATCATTTGAAGTATGTAATTATTTTGAAAACGAAAGAAGAAATATCTTAATTAAAAAATTCTTTTACGAGTGTTATGATTTCTGTCTACCATGTTTCACATTCATTTTACAGTTATGGTGTTCAATGATGTTTTGAAAAGAAAAATAAGCCTTCGGTAACTTTGGGCGATTTTACATGATTTATTTATTTTCAAGCAAACTTAGTGTAATTAAAATATGTTTGTGAATGGGTTTAAATTTCTATGAGAATAAAAGTATCAGTTCAATGTATAGAAAAGAGAATAATTATGAGAGTTATTATCAAATCTGATAAATAACTGATTTTGAAAATAATTAAACATAAACATGCATAAAATTCTTCTCGATGCAATTTTAAGTGTAAAGATGTTTTACAAATTTGAAAGCCTTGCATGGCACTGCCTTTCAATAGTTACGAAATATCAATCTGTGGCGTGAACGTAGCATTTTTATTTAACGTATCGTTAGATCTTTCGCGAATTTTTTCGAAATATCTGACACGTGGTTAATAGTACCCCAAAAACGAACTTGTTTTTTAAACGCCTTTTTCCTTATCGATTGAAACAAAAATTTGACATTAAGCTACTCTTGTAGTCACAAAATTCCATGCCAAATTTGATATATTTAAGTCATTTTGTTTTTGAGCTATTATGGTTACATATTTCTGAGGATACAGACTGACAACAAACAGACTTTTGTTAGGTTTGACTCAAAATTTGATTGGTGACTACACTCGAGGTGTCAAATCTGTGTACCGAATTCTATCTATCCAGCTCTCTTCTTTTTATAGTTATTGTGCTAACTTATACACGAACCGACAGACAGATGGACTTCCTCAGAGCAGATTTTAATCAAAATTTGATAAAAATCTGCAAATTTGGTATAAAGATGGTATACTAAATTTCAACCATCTAGCTCAAATTGTTTTGAGTTATCCTTGTCACAGACAGACAGATGGACATTTTACAAAGATGCATTTTTCGAACTCAAGGATGTCTAAAACGCAGAGATTCTTAAAAATCTCGAGTCCGAATTTTTTGACGATAACAATACTTTCTCTATACTTAGCATACGACAAAATGAAAAAGAGTAAGATTTGGTTCGCGGCTAACTAAATCTTACATAGACATTCACACATGAAAGTATCTGCTCGCGAGTGGTTCGCAAAGTATATGGCGAATAAAAGAGTATGGTTTTGAAAAGGATCTTCTTTTTATATTACATGGAGCGTACTAGAATCCGAAATTGGCGGGGCTCTCAGTATTGGAGGAAGGGGGAACTTTGGCTGCAGGGTCACTTCCGGACTGAATGAATATAGCTTCTGTCGGACAATGATAGCAATGGTCATGACAATTACCAATGACTTGTATATATTCGATGATAATTTAATTCAGACATTAAATTTTGACTGATGATCCTTGCCTATTGATTGTTACAACACGTACATATAATCATCTTTGGAACTAATATTATGTCTATATTAAATATTTTATATTTATATCATCAAGCACGGTGTTCTGAATTGTTCAAAGAGCAGTTTACGGTTTAACGGATACCTGTTATCCAATGTTAATCCGTTTAAACAATGATTTACTGTATTTCAAAACAATTACAAATTTTGTTTATTTTTAAAGATGCAGGAGCTATTTTTCTCTTCTTCTCTTCATTCATTTAAATTGTCTGAAACGCTCGGAAGCAGGATTTCCTTGTAAGCTAAATCTACATATATTACACTTTTCATCTTACTGTGCATCTTTATTGTCTTATAGTTCAATATTAATTCTTATTAATACATATAAAATTTATAGGATTTCTGTGCTTTCGTTTAGGATTTGTATGTTTCCAAACAACAATGTCCTCAATTATTTGAAACTATTCAGAGGAAAAACGCAATTGAGCATCACATCCAGCACACTTTCCCCCACGCTGCTTTCTGATAACAGATCTTTCCTGCTCTCAATATTATAATCGATTATAATATTAAATCGATGAGACATAATGATATATCTCTAATGTATAATTGAGTCAAATTTTGTATTGAATTTTTTTAATTACAAGCAATGCTTTTTATTAAAATCAAAAGTAGAAATTTCACTTTTAGTCAAAACTTATTGAACATGTTTGAATGAATTATCTAATTGGGCTTAAAGAATTCAACGATTTGAATAATAAAAATTAGTTCTAAGATAATAAAATGAGTTTCAAAATAAAAGTATCGGTAAAAAAAGATATCTTAAAATAGAAAATTAAAGAAAAAAATATTGCAAAATTAGGAATTTTTATTCACGTTTTCTTTAAATGGCAAAAGTAAGAAAAAAATATAGTTCTGACTATAAGCTTGAAAAAAAATGGTTGCTTTGAAATTGAGAGAAAATGTGTTCGTTATGTGGAAAATCGTCTGAATAATCCATTTAAAATGTAAGTTGATCATTTCAAATCTTTTTTGATTTCTTAAGATATTTTAAAATGGATAAAAATAATAATAAATAAATAATGCAAAGCAATCGTCATTAGAATTTCCTTTTCGTAGTTGAAAAATAAAAAATGCCAATAAAAATATTCTATAGAATAATAGAAAACGACATTTTGCAATGGTTTGAATAAGCTCTTACTAAATAATTTTATATATGTAAATTGGAACAGAAATAAAACAATTGTACTTTAGAAAGAATCGGTAAGATATATAAGTTTTATTATTGTGTAAATATAAAATTCCATACAAACTGATAATCGGAAATTTATTTTATTTCGAATATACTGTTTTACACTAACCAGACAAAAATGCGATTCTGCATTTTAATATAACGAAACAACTCTTTTACAGCCATTGTAAAATGAAACAGAAAGTTTTACTCAATTTTCGGAATCAATTTCCCAATTGTTCCAAGATCTTTCTGATAAGTCTTATCTATAAAATGCTTTGTTGTTGCCCCCCCCCATAACTTTCAGAGAAATTCAAAATGATAGTTTTAAACTATATCTGTCCTCGGAGACTTTTACTGGAACTTGAACACTCACTTCCCTTTGGAGCACGTCATTTGATTGCTGGCCTCGAGCCAAAATGGCTGGAAACATGGTCCATGGAACGAGATTTGATGGAAATCTAATGTTATTCGATAAGCGGCGGCGTGCATCGTTGTAACTTTAAAAATATCTTCGAAATTAGATGTTCGATTGCTTTCCATAATCAGATTAATAGCGCGTACAATCCGATTTATTATTTTTATTGAAGAAACAAAGACAACATTGACTTTCCTGCTATAAATGGATGCAGTTTTTGGTTTATTTATTAATGGAATGGCTCTTTTTATGGTTCTATTTTTTTTCAGGCCCTAACGCGTCTTTTGGTATGCAATGATCAAAAAATAGAATAATCTTTTATGAATGCCAGGAAGTATTTTCGGAAAAAAGGGATCTAAATGTTGTAGGGAAGGTTTGGAAATGATGTTATTTTGAAATCTGAGTGCATAAAACGAAATCTTTTTTTTTTTTTTTAAATCGTTGTGAATTTTTCAAATTCGCTGCGTACAATTTTAGAGAAATAGGGGGAAATGTTGGTCATCTAGTAGAAAAAGTATTTATAAACCATTGCTGTTTTAGCATGTATTCCAGTGAAAATCGTACGGCCAAAATACTAAATCCTGTAGCGTAAAATAATGGATTAATAATTTCTCTTTTAACGATAGTTTCGAATTAAAAACGACTCTTCCTTAGAAATATAAGTGTCGAACAAAAGAAAATATTAAAAAACTTAGATACTATTTTGCGTTCAATTTAGGATACTTGGTTTTCATACGATAAATTAATTTGAGGTTTTAAATTCACGAAGTCGAATTCTTAATCGCACTGAATATTTTATGTGCATATTGTTTTCTCGTTAATTGAAGAACGGAAAAAACATTCTGAAATAAGGAATCACATAGCAAATATTTCAAATTGAACAACTTGAAGGGATATTTTAATATTTAAATATTACTGTCTTATTTTAGTGTGAATTCACCTGCTAATAAAATTGTCTAAATGAAGTCAATAATTATATTTAATTATAATAATATTCAATAAATCAGTTTTATTTAAGGCAAAGGTGGTTTAATATATGCAGGATATCTGCTCTCATCAAGGCCCAACAGCTAATTTGTAAACCTTTAATAACAGAAATACATGTGTTAAATGGTCTAAATGAAGTCAATAATTATTTTTTATGTAACCTGAATCAATAAATGTTCTGATGAATTAAATTTTTTTTATTGAAACCAAGTAATTTAAAATTTTTAAGAATTTTAAATTCTTACACTGATCCTCTGTCCGGGGAATCTTATTTAACAATGTATTCTTGAAATAATAATATTTGAAATAAAAAAATGTTGTCCAATCAATTACACCAATCACTAAAACTGACTGATATATGAAAATTTAAATATCACTATTCTATAAAAATGGACAATTTTAAACCACTTCATTGACCGTCTCAAAGAAGATATGCCAATCAGCGTCCAGAGTTAAGATTGATTGGCATAAGATTATAAAAATGTTGATTGTTCTAAAATTGTAATATTCAAAACTTTATAAATCGGTCAGATTTCATTAAAGAAATAAAAACTCTTATTTATTTATTTAACATTCGGAGTGTCAAGAATATTTCGCAGAATGATTCCTTAGAACCAAAAAACTCTATAAAAATTAGATTTCATAATTCTTTGAAGCCTATTTTTGGACTGAAAACAAACAAAATACTATTATTGACGTCAGTAAAATCCTTTTGAAAGCAAAACTAAAAACTGAATTTTAGGATGAATCAGAAATTTTTGATAATTCTTTGAAAAATTACATAAATTATGAAAATTATTCTGTAGTACACATAAGATTATTCTGTAGTACACATAACTCTGTTTTCAGTATTCATATTTAAAAAATCATGCTTGGTTTCAGTAAATGTTTTTGTATTCATTGCGATTCAATCATTTCCACTTTAATTTAAAATTGACATTTTTCGTGAGCTGACAGAAAATTAAAGAGATATATAATACAATGAATAAAACGGCTTAAGACCTTCATAATAGTATAAGTGAATTATATTACTATAAAAATTCGAAATTTTAAAATATTTTGCTGAAGAAGCGTTTAAGAGACCAAGTTGCATAATATATTAGATTGAAAATTTTAGCGAACAGCCGGCTGATAGCCAAAGGTGGCTAGTTAAAAATAAAATTGATTGTAACTAGTATTATTTGAAACGTACACTTTTGAATTTGAATGTGAATTTTTTTATTTACTTGCAATTGTTTTTTAACTGAAATAATATCACACATCCTTTGTATATACCATTGATGTAATACCACGAATAGTAAATTGAAAATGTTCAGTGTGTTCCAAAATTAAATTGTCGCTACACATATGATACGGATTAATTGAGAAATAATAGAGTTTTAAAAGTTTACTCATGGTTTTTACAAAAAGAAGCATTTTTCCTTAGAAAAATAAGAAATAAAAAAAAGCAAGTAAAATTTCCCATTATCCTATATTTAAGTCATTGTATACTTATATAAATGTATTTTATTGAAGAAAATACATTTAATTACTTAAATAAAACCAACTGTTATATTTTAAATGAAAAAGCGGGTAATTAATGCATTGATTATCCGTTTGTATGCAGCACAAATTACTTTCTAATAACTGTCTTTTACTAACGTTCAGCGTTGCTACGTTACAACTTCATTTGAATAAATCGAAGCAATTTGCATTTTCTCATTTTACTGCATATTTCTGAACATTCAGTGTGTTATATTTTAACAGTATGGTAATTTCAACTTCCTTGTAGGTAATTTTATGTAACGAAAAGCTTTCCATTATCGTTTGGTGGCTCTGCATTCCTTTCCGCAATTACTTCATGAACTAGTTTTTCATTTAGCATTTCCTAATTGCAGCCATTCGTCCATTCATTCCCTTATTACACTCCATTTGTTATTTCTATTGCTTACGAAAATTCGAACATTCTACTTCGATTCAAAGAATTTTCATACATGACAATTATTATTGTTATTCTTTCGTTTTTGGTAGCTTATTTTAATGACTTGTCAGTCATTATTTCTGAAAATATGGAATCGGGAAATATTTCAATAATCGAATTCAGTTTCAGATCCCGTTTTAGAACCCCAGCCTATAATTGGAGTAAACTTGTCTTGAGGAATTTTTCTTGTTAAATGCTGCATTATTTTAGATGTTCAATTGAGTAAAGTGCGTAAATTGTTTTTCTGAAATTTCTTCTATAATGCAACGTTTTGTAAGCATTATACAGCATTTAATATCGAATGATTGGACAGTAATTTTTCAAAATTTAGATAATTGTTTTTGCTAATTAAATGGAAATAGTAATGTTGAAAAATTATTAGAAACCCTCCATAGAATCAGATTGAAAAGTTTGCAAAAATTGAATGTATTTATGAGAAAATAAATAAAATGTTTAGTGCATTAATTTAGTTTAAGGTTCCATTTTGAAATTACGATAGCTGTTTCGGAATGGATTTCGTTATTATGACGTGTGATCAGGACGGCATATCAATTGGTACCTAATAACAACAGAGAAAGTTTAATCAAAAATTATTTAGCATGAATCAAATCCATCTTAACTGCAACGGGAAGTCGAACCTACGATCTTCTTTTCCTCAAACTAAAATTTTACCGCTAGATTTTAATCTTTAATTTTCTTTCTCTTCTTATTTTTCAATGGGTAGCTTCTGTTGTTTATTTTCCTATTCCTATTACTAGCCGCATTTGATGACCACCTCTTCACCAGAAATATTAATTATATTTTAATTTCAATGCATAATATGATATAAATGATTCCCCCTAAAAACAATTTTAGCAACTAATCGGGATATGTATTGAATTTATGTAATTTTGGAAGTTCTACACTTGTTAGTTAAATGCATGTATTAACTTCCACAATGAAGTCCAGATAATTAATTTCTTTAATAAAATCATATGTGCTTAAATCGTAATTATTAGAGTAATATAAATTTCCACACGTTATTTCTCATATAAAATGAGCAATAATTCCAATATTAAAATCATATGAGTATGTCCCGTTAAATTAATTCACACATATAAATAAAAATATTAAAAATAGGCAGCAAAATCTTTCAACATATCGGGTATATTAATCTTAGTATTTTTGAAGGCTTTATTAATAAATTCCCAAAATAAAAAAATTCCAAAATAAAATTTTAAAAAATAAATATTCATAGCGACATGATCAAATAATACGAAATAAATAAATAATTTCGGTGCCTTCATTATTTTAGATTCTAACACTGGCAGACAAACAGGTAATTAAATATTTGTAGAAACAATTAAAATAGTATACATTTCATTGCAATAATAAAGGAAATTATTGCCAATATTACATTAAAATTTTTTACAAATTTATTAAAATTCATAAAAGAATATTCTTAACTAAATTAGTATCATTAAAAAGATTTTATATATATATATTTAAGGAAATTATTGCCAATATTTCATTAAATTTTTTTACAAATTTATTAAAATTCATAAAAAAATATTCTTAACTAAATTGGTATCATTAAAAAGATTATATATATATATATATATATATATATATATATATATATATATTGTATTTTAAAATGATGTAAAATAGCCAGAATTTTTTTTCTGATCAGCATTTAATCATAAAATTTTAAAAATTTCTTTCATTTAAAAGTCGAAGAAATTTGTTGTTTTTAGAGAAGTTTGATTTTCTGCATTTTATTTCAATAACAAATAAAATCTTAATGGCAAAAGTGGCAACATCTGGTTGAAATTTGATTTCTAAGTAATTCTTTCCCTTTTTCAAATAAAATAAATGGCTTTCAAAATATAGTTATTATAAACCTGATAAATATTGACTGTTGTCATAAATTGAAGCTATTTAATTAAATATCGAAAACATTTATGAACTGAAGAAAAGAGCTCCTTAGCAAACAAAATTAAAATACTATTCACAGAAACAATTTTTAGAAAAATATTTTCCTTACTTTGAACTATTTTGATGGAAATTAATTATCGTTTCGCTCATTTTTTGAAAATATTTTGAGAAACAATTTATTACCATTTGGAGCGTTTCACCAGATAGAACGATCCATCTATTCCGAAGAAAAAGGATACCAGAGGGGGAAAGAAATTGTGACCGTGACATTTTTATTTATCGTTTGCGAGTTTCCGTTTGTTTGTACTGCATGAAAAATTAGTTTTTGGAGTGTAAATAGTTTTCACAAAATAATGCAAAACTTCGAATTCTTGCCTTCAGCATTTTAGCTACGCATCAAGGATATTTATTTACAAAATGTTCAGAATGAATGCTACGTGATTTATTGATCTAAAATCGCATCTTAGTGTTAGTCACTAATTTTACACTACATTGCATGTTGCTGCGATCCAGTAATTTTCTTTTTTAATTATAATTAGCAGATTGCGGTTACTCGCTTATTTCACCGGAAATATTGTTTGTGCTATTTACAATTAAATCTTTTAAATATAACTTAATGTTCTTGATCCCAACTAGAAAATATCTATATATAAATCACTAATGTATGTGGTATAGAAATCGAGCTTATTTATAATTGTCGAATGGCAACATTTAAGCATAATCAAAACATCATACGGATTTCAGACTGCTTCATTAATTGAACATTTTTATAGCTGTATTGATTCTAAAGCTTAGGAGTTGCAATATATTATTAGCTGTGTTCTGGAGATAGTTCTTCATGTCACCAAAGAGAACATACAGTCAGAAGATATAAAAGAAATCAAGAAACAGACTTAAAACAAAAAGTTCAATCAAGTGCAAAAATAGTCTTAATGTTGCCAGATAAGTAATCGTGTTAAGATTGCATATTAATGTACGTTTCGTGGCAACACGTGAAAATCGTACCAATCCTCCAAAATAAAAACCTCTCTAAAAGTCTGAAATCTTTTGGAGTATACTAGAAATGCTAACAATAAAGTTACAATAAAAAATTGTCAAAATTATATTTGGCGAGAAATAGCAATTTTTGTGTCCATATATTAATCTTATGTCTAGCCGTAATCGTTATGGCTTGCCTACGGAAACTGATGCTCATATCTTCCAAAACAATAATCTTATAAATATATATGCTTTTTGTATTATCTTAAGACTAAAAAAATATTTTTTTATAATATGAATTTAATTTTCTTACAGTCATTTATTTAATTTTAATATATTAAATTCAATTTGATACATTATTTGAAAACAATGTTTTTAAATGCTATGATGGGATTTAGGATGGAGAGCTCTCTGTCAAAATATTATGTACTTTCACCAATCATTCAATCCATAGTAGGATTTTAACTTCCGCTTTTATTTCATAATATACACGAGTTGTAATTTGCAGTAAACTGTTTTAATTGAATTCATGTCTTTTAGTCGTATCAAATTTCGAGGTGAAGTGTTGTTTAAAAAAATACATCTCATATTAATGAGTAACAACCTAAAATCCCAATAATTTAGACCTAGAACAAACTGGTCGCCAAAGCGATTAGTTAATACATATATTAATATACATTATTTAAATATATAGTTGATGTTTTGAGCATCAAATGTAACAGAAATCAAAGGTGAGTTATTTTCCTAGCTTTACCTCTATTCTACTCATTGTGTATATAAACAATCTTAATGCATTCAAGTCTGCGCTGTCAAAAGTGTCACAGCATTGTCAAAAACGGAGCTTTAAGTCATTGGCAGTTCATTCGTTATCACTGCCGAGATGAAGCATCCCCTCCCCTCCTCTGAAATTATTTTTTAAAGTTTTGAATCTAACTTTTCCACTTTGAGAATTCAGTACTCTTTGCTTACTTTTTCACTCTAAGAGTTCGATGATCAAAGAAAACGGAAATAAAGCAGTTAAAAAATGAAAACAAAACATGAAATGAAACAACAAGCGCTAGAAACTCAAGTCCACGCTAGTTTGGGAGTTACTCGTGAAAGACCCCCTTGTACAAATGATTAATTGATCGATTGATCTGGAGACTAAAGTCAACACTTTTGATTCAGAGGTGCTAGAACTGCAATTAGAGCAGTCCATCTTGGAGAACAGCAAAATGATTCCATCCGCTTTCTTTTTCTCAGTTTTTTTTCTTTTTAAAAAAATTTCTTATTGGCTATTTAAGAGATTTCTTTTCGGTTGAAATACATTTGTATATTGGATATTCATTTTTTATTACAGGACAATCTTCAATAAAAAGTATTTGGATAACCTTCTAAAATACTATTCAGATGAATATTTTTATAAGGAAGTATCAATTATTACTAATTACATACCAACTACAAAAATAGATTGAAAGCAATTATCGTCTGTCGACATGATAATTTATTTTGCGAACTGAAGTATGAATTCTTGAGACTGCTCATATTTTCTTTCGCGAGTTTCTGTTTGCACAATTTATTGAAGAAAAAAAATTTTGTCGTTTGAAATAAAAATAATTTGGCACATTTGCTCCAAAATTTGAATTTCATGGCGTAATCTTTCAGAATTTATTTCCCGCATTTGAATGGCAATTCATCATTTAAATCTTCATGCTGCTTGACACGATCCATCCATGTAATATAATTCTGAAAGAATCTTCTGTAATAACCATTAATTACAATTATTCATAAGAAATATTTTAACAGAATTTTTTTTTAAAGAAGAGATTGTTAACCCATTTTTTTTTCTGTAAAAATCGATGGCAGAGATCCGCCCAGAATTTCCTGGTATACTCTCTAATTAAAGTTCTATCTCCGTTCCTCAATTTATGACCTTGGGCAAGGCTACGAACATTACAAGAGCTCAGATTTTTATTTTTAGAGTCCCAAACACGAAAGATGGGATTATTCATATTATAGTAAAGAAAGCTGATGCTTGTGCGAAATCGGCATTGGCGAATAATAGTTAAGAAATGTCAATCTTTGGCGTGAATCTGGCTTGCAATATTTGTCATTTTTTGGCAATTAATCATTGGCGTACGGTTAATACACAAATGTCAAAAAATCGTATATGTATTTTTAATTCCAATTTTCCGATAAAAAAAACTAATATATGGCATAGAACTACAACTGCAATCACATGATAACATATCATATTTAATTTATTTAAATTATTGCGCTTTTGAGTTATTGTATTCACATGCATTTGGAAGTAAATACGATTGATAGTCAATCCTTCAACAAATATGATTAAAACATATGAAATGAATTTACATTTTAGATGCTAATATTGTGGGCTAAATTTCATTAATCTAGTTCTTTATGTTTTATAGTTATCGAGTTCAATTGTACTTAAGATAGTCGGACAAACAAACCGTCTATGAATTGGAATTTATTCAAAATTTATAGAAATCTAAAAATTTCGTATTAAGTCCTTATAACAAATTTCATTAGTTTAGTTCAAAGCGCTTTTTATTTATTGAGTTCACAGACAGATACTCATAATTCTAAAAATCTGGTTTTCAGACCGTGGGAGGTCTCAAACTTGGAGATAAATAAATATATAAATAAATAAATAGAGTTCAAATTCTTTTACCAATACAAAAATTTCTCTTTTTATTCGTATGCTAGGAATTAGAAAGAAAAAAGAAAACTAGCGGATTTTTTTTATCAATATTATCATATGTTACAAAGCAAAAAATAAAAAAAGAAAATAACCAGTATTAATTTCTTTTGTTTATTTCTGGATTAATATGCATTACATCCTTTGTTTGTAGTTATTATATAAAAAGACATAACAATAAACGTTCATATAAAGTATGTAAAAAGAAAAAAAACTCATTTAGGTTTTTTTTTGTTGAAGCAATTATGAGAAAAAAAGAGCAGAATTCTTTTTCATTATTCCGCAGTCAGCGGAGTGAAAAATATCTTTTTGTATTTTTCTCATTAGACGTAATAGCTTCAGAGGACCTGGGCGAAAGTTTTCCCTCTCTTATCATTCCTTGTAGCACATGTATAGTTTTTCGGTACTTGCCTTTACTTTTTCGCTGATCTTTTTTTTTCACTGATGGCAGAGCATCTGATACTTGACTGCGATTGCCATCGATAAGCGGGGAGTGTCTGGCTGCTTTGGCTGAAGTACAAAGAGTGAAGGAAGTTTTCAGACATTAATAAGATAGATGTACTGGAAACTGTATGCTATGGGCATTCTCTTTTTCACACTCTACTTTCTTTTATACGAAATATAAAAATAAAGGAAGCTGTAAAATAGTTTGACGCTTTTTTGCATTTTTATACCTCCATATGTCCATCTGTTTGTCTTTGAATACGTTGTACGTCCTTGATATATTGAAATCCTGACGAGCTAGATTAATGAAGTTTGGTATAAGTAGTGTATGAGCCAGTGACGTATTTAGACATTTGTGGACCTCAAACATTGAATGGTATGAGGCCTCTTTTTTTCAATAAATTAATTAATTTCACGTTCCGACAGGTTTAGCATCATGTTAACGTTTTATTTTAGATTAATTTTTTAAAATAATTTTTGAGAACCTACATGTTTTTATATATTTACAATGATTTACAAACTTGCATTCATACTTAAGCGTCCCCTGTATGTTATGGAAATACGCCATGTATATTGTTTAACATATATGCCAAGGAAAAATAGCTAAAGTGAAAAATCAGCCATAATGAGTAATTAATGATATTTTTACTACAATAAATTTTGCATTCATATTTATATACACCCTGTATATTATGCAAGCACAGCATGTATATTATTTTACCATGTATGTTATGAAGAAATAGCGAAAGAGATAAAATTTTTGAAAAATTTGCCATAATTAGTAGTTAATGATTTTCTTACTACAATAACAACTATAAATTACTATGAAAGGTTATAAAGAAATGAAAATTTTCAAATTATTTTACTGGACTTGTCAACTGGAATATAATATATTCAGTTATATAAATATTAGTGTTCCAATTTATTGCAAAAATTCTTTAATTAAATGTTAGTTTAATTTATAATCATTTTAACCGTTCATTGTCAACAGATATTGTAGTCTTAATATTTCATTATGCATAAAATTTGTATTTTTCATAAATTTATTTATTTGGCAAACAGTCTAATAAGATTGTTTAATTGGCCTATTTGAGGCCTTCTTCACCCAAGCATCCCTTCCCACAAGCAGTAGCTTAGTTGAAAATATGCCAGTTTTCTGTTATCTCTCTTTAAAGCTATCACCCGTATGAAAATTATGAAGTTGGATAAGGCCGGGAACTCCATTAATTTTCAGATATTTATTACGGTCAGAAGCGGATACCGTTGTAGGACAGAAACTCGATAAAACCAGTTGATTACCTTCTGCTTTTCCATTTTTTTCAAAATCAATTTTTTTCCTCTCTTTTTTATGTTTTTATATTTTGTATCCTTATGTAATCTCTATGCCAAACATCAATTTTTTACAATTGTTTTGATAATTTTAAATATTAATTTTTGTTAATCATGCAATAGGTAAATCGAAATGAAACCCCGAAATCGTCTCTGTGATAAAAAGCCCCAAAAAGGCAAACCGTAGTCAATTTGGCAATTGGAAACTCGGCATTGACAAATTTAGCGTAATTTGAAAATTCCTAATTCCTCGGAAATTCAACCATCTAAACAAAATTTTGTTATTGTTACTTATAACACTTTACAAGCCCGCTGATAGTTATCTGTCAGCGATTTAAGCCGAGTGGGCGTTTCTAGTTTTTTCAGTTGCGCCAACTAAGGCCAAGAGTACGACTTAGCTACGTCATGCGTCACATTCGCTTGCACAACCCCTTTTTACAGGGGGGGGGGCACATTCACACACCTTACAGATAGAACATAGAAGAATAACCATGCCCGAGCCGGGACTCGAACTCGGGACGCCCAGATTAGAGGAAAGACTCGCTACCCCTGTGCCAGGACACTGACTACACAATTTTGTAATAACGCCAAGTAAATACATTGTCTTGGCGTTCTTTTTGTAATTTGAAAATTCTTAAGTAAACCGGGAAACGTAAATAAATAAATACCGAAATAAATTATACGTTTTCGAGATATTTGGCCTGAAAATCCAAGTACTCCAATTAAAATTCCATTTTTTATCGTCTTTGTATGCTACATATGTCACATAAAGTGGAAGCATAAAGAATAGATAAAATTTAATAAATGATTTTACTACCAGAATTAACTATTTGTGTCAAATTTCGGAACGGATATGACAATAATTCAACTCCTTGTCTAGAGAATTTGCATACGATAATCTATCCTATTCTTGTACGATTTTTTTTTTTTTTTTTTTTTTTTTTTTTTTTTTTTGTAAATCCTCAAAAACAATTCGAAAATAATTAGATGGATTCAGGCTAAAGTTTCGGATTCAGAAAGATGGATGAATACGTGATTCTAGATCTCCCCTAAAACATATTTGCTTTGAATTTAGATTTTGAATTCGTGATTCTCTTATCTAATGCATGAAAGCTTGGAGAGTCGAATATTTGTAAATTAATAGCTGTTATTTGATTTATTGCTGAAACTTTCTTTAACCCTTTAAAGGGTCATTTTTTTCTAGTCATATTATGTTTAAATATTTTTAGGCTTGAAATTAGAATAAGAAAAGGGATTTATGTAGCTTATTAGATAAATTTAATTTGATTAATTAATTAATTTGGTTAAATAATAATTAAGTAACAAATCAAGACACATCATTTTGTGTAAGATAAAGTACTGGAGCATCTAAGTTTCTGTCTTTCTAAAAAAATTTGTCAGAACTAATGCCAACCTACATAATTTCATACAAATATTTATAAATTTGGTGGGAAGCATACTTCACACGGCCCTAGAAAGGGTTAATAATCTTCATTTTGCTTAAAATTGGACGAGGAATTAATTAAAGTGAGTTTTAACTTGATTAAATCAATCAAATTCGAGTTCTTTTAAAAAAGCTTTTTTACTTTAAGTAGCTCTTTATCGTTAATTAATCTCAATTTTAATTAGCCTCTAAAGCTAAACATTTTTCTTCTTAAATACAGCTACACCTGAACTTATAAAATAGAATGAAAGAGTTTTTGGTAAGCCATTACATCATTTTCAAGATTCAAATTTTTCGTTTAATGAGGCAATTATTGTCCCCATTTTTGAAATTTGAAACATTTTTCTGTTTGAAGGACTTCAGAAAAATTTAATCAAGATATTTCATTTTTATTCCGTGTCGACTAATATGCCGTTTGAAATTTTTTTTATTTTGTTTTTGGAATGGCAGACGATATTTCCCGCTTCTTTGAAAAAATGTTTAAAGGCATTGTTTTATCAAAAATATTCGAAATAAAACATTTGACGAATGTGATTACGTAAAACCAGAAGGTGAAATTGTGATTTATCACTAGAACTACTGAACCAATAAAAATGACCGGTCGATCTCTTGGGGAATATATGATAATGACGATATTTCGTAGAATCTGTCTATGTCGATTTCTAGTAGTTCTGTTAATTTCCAATTTTAGAAAAAATAAAAATGTTTACATGTTTTTATTTTTCAATAATGAATTTTGAAGCAATTATCATACTCTATAATTTAATATAAAAAAATGCCTACAAGACGCTTTGGCCATTTTGCGTAATTACTATTGTAAAATCAAATAAATCTTTACTAATAAGACGGATGTGTGTGTGCGCGTGCGCGTATTGGCAGTCTACAGAACAGACCATTTGACCTAAAGCTACGGTTGAATTATAATTTGGAAGGCGACAATATATTCCTCATTGGAAAGTTTTGATTACCTGAAAATTAAGATGTTTCTCTTTAACTTCTGAAAATACTATAACATAAATTTGGTTTGTGCGTCATTTTAAAATGTTAAAAAAGATATCTTCTTCTTCAATCAATTTTTTAAAATTTTGGAATTTTTTTTGTAAACTATGAAAGAAAAAGTCGGCTAAGTTTTTGAGCAGTAAAAGAAATAGCAATGCCACAAAAGACAACGAGCATTTAAAATACATAATCCAAACAATTAAGTTTTTAATGGCACTCTGACGTTAGGGGATTAGACACCATCAGGAAGATTCACGAATACAATAAGTAGAACAAATATACGGTTTTCAAAATAGATAGCGTTAATGTCTATCACAGTTTGTTGCTTAGAAATATATTGAAATATTAAGCTAGACATAAGAAATTAAATTAAACACAAACAATATTTCAAATAAACTCGCTGCTCACGACTGATGGTTGGTTACAAAACAAAAGAAAAATATAATTACAGATTAGAGTTAAGAGGAAGATTATAATTAAAATAAAAAGTTACTACTTTTAGAACACTGGTGAAAGTGTGCTTTCGGAACCGTATTTATTTATTGCATTATCGTATAAGAAAAAAGTTTTAAAAAGGAAAATGAAATTGCTAGTGTCGTTGCAAGATAATTTTATTTAATCATACAAGGAAAAATTTTTCTACTGAAATGGATTTTTAAGGTGAAAAACATAGAATTATTTATTATTTCTCCTCGGTAGTTATAGTCTAAATTTTTCCGCAGACGATTTTCCCGTCCCAATTTTTTTCTTTCCCACAATGGCAGCGTTTGGAAATTCTGTCATCCAAAGTACTTCTTATCGGTTGAGGGCACATAAAAGCTTTCAAAATAATTAGATGGATGGAGCTCAGGTTGCCGCGAGATTTATGGATGCGTGATCCGAGTCTCGGTTTGGTGCTTAGGCGTCGAAAGTCGCATCCGGGGATAAAATTGCAGATAAATCACTGATCTAATATCATGGGTTTGCAGCTAACTTTTGGAATCTTTTTTTATTCGTTTGTAGTTCGGATAAATCGTTCTTAGTGGTTATAACAATTTAATATTTTTCACGATTTCTATATGATTCGATCATTGAGAAGTTTCAGACGTATATGAACTGTATAGAAAAGATATAGAGTTGAAAAAATGCAATTTTTCCTGTTTGGAGACATGTGCAATAAATTTTATATTAAGACTGTTGTAAGGACAGGAAAACGAATTCCTGAAAAATAAAAGTTACCGAAACGATATCTTACATACAAAGGTAAAATAAAATAAGCATATTGAATATGTAACGCTAATGTTGTTTCATAGAAGATTATTTTTTGTGCTTTGCACTGTTACTGCTTTTTTTTACAGTAGATATATTGTTTATCTGTTGCTTTATACTCCATATGTTATTTTGCCTACACTTCATACGATTTGTTACCTGCATTTTCATGCTTTAACGTAGTTTAATGCCCCATTGTATTGTTATTTATGGCACTTTACAAGCCCGCTGACGAATTGTCAGCGATTTAAGTCGAGTATGCAGTAGCTTCTGAGAGCAAAGAGGATAGAAGAGCACCAAGGGCAGAAATCTGACTTCTAGCTCATATGAGGATGACACACATATTCGCTTGCAGAACCCCTTTTTACAGGAGGGCTCTTTCACACACCTCACAGATAGAATACAGAGTGGAAAACAACCATGCGCGAACCAGGACTCGAATCCGGAAGCCCAAATTACGTGGGAGACGGGCTACTCCTAGGCCAGATCGCCGTCAATGTTCCATTATTAAATATTTAACCTATAATTAAATTTTCACCATACACTTAACCTGTAACTGGAAGCGAGAGTCAAAATGACACTGCGTTGTTCATTGGCTCTGATTATCACGTGGTATGTTGCTCTTGAATATAATTATCTCCTCAGTACTTTTAAGTTATTGTTTCAGCAGTATGTTGGCATAAGTCAAAGCATGAACATATAACCGAGTATAACCGAGTTATTCTTTTACAACGTTTTTGTTATTATTTCTGAAGTCATTGACTCCATGTCTCTGAAACTGCTTTTAATCTGAATAATGCAAAAAGAATAAAGGCATTCTTAAAATAATATTTAAAAATATTGTATTTTTCATTTTTATTTATTAGATTCTAACATTCTAATTCCACAATATCTAAACAAAGTAAACACTCAATGAAAGATTGTTTAGTTTTTTTTTATCACATCTTTCCAACATTTAATATCATAGCAGCTAAAATTTATATTATTAATATTTTTGGTAACTTCGTGATTTCCAGAATGTATTGTTTTCCAAAATAAATCCCATTGCTATTTACATAAAAAAAGAGGCTTTTTGATTTTATGTTTCTGGCCACGTGAGCAAATTCATCTCTCCAGTTAAGGATGTATTTTGGATTATTTCCTTAACAATGTGATTTCTGAAAGAGATAGAGGAAACTTACAATAAATCGGTTAATTACCGTGCATATTTTGACATTTGTCAAGTCTAGTTTCAGCAATTAGGGGGTATTTTAGATATACATTAAATTTTCAACGAACTTTTTAAAGCACAATGTTATTTTTTTTCCTAATCTTCCATACTTAATCGCCTGGAGGAGTAAATTGTTGTCTAACTAATATGTCTATGGCTGAGTGTTGTATTTGCTTATCTGGAGTTTGAGCAGATGTATAAACCCAAGTAAGAAATATTTTATTTACCCAGCAGGAGAGAATATCTCTAGAATGTAACATTAATACCAACAATGAAAGCTATTTCAGTTTCATTTCAACAATGAAATATACTTAAAACATTTTTCAAAAATAATTTAGAAAATTGAAAACATCATATTAAAAAAATATCATAGAGAAGATATTTAATTTTTAAGATGATGTAAAAATTATTTTTATTTGAAATATATTCAATAATTATTCTGAAAGAATGCTAATTTTTTAATAATTTAAATTTTTAGAAAACTGTCACCAAAATGCGCATTTGCAATGTCGAAAGTATATATGAGCCAAATTTTGTAACTCTAATCGAGATTGTAGAGCACAAGTATATATATAAAAAAATCAGTTGGCATCATTTGGCGATTTTTATTCAGATGAAGGGATTTTTCCCCCCACTTAGTTTGTTATGATTTTGAGATTTTGTGCCTACGTACGCACAATTGGACAGACAATCAGACTTATCCTTCATGGATATCACGCAAAATTTGTAATAAATTTGATGTTTTGATCTATAGATGACTTATCATATTCCATCTGCCATATTCCATTATCATATTCCACCATCTTATCATATTCCATTTAAGAATTATTGTATTCACAGACTGACAAAATTTCAAACAAAAAAAAAGTTTTGCAGTTTCGGTAAAACCTAAAAACGTAGAAATTCCACAAATTTTATTTCCTATTTTTTTTAGAAATGCAATACTCTTTCTATGCGCAATTTCATAGCACAGTTTTGTTAGTACGAAATATAAGAATGTGAATAAATAAAAAGTAGTATGTTTCTGCGCTCTTTATAATTTCTTAGTAAATGCTGTTAATAAAAATGATTTATTTCTTCATATGAAAAACTTTATTAATCTTTATATTTTCTAATTCGAAGAACAAAACTTATTTATTAAATAAATTGGCTGAATGCCAAATTTCTGGTTAAATTTAAAAACACAAATAAACTCATAAACAGAAAATAATACAACAACAACAACAAGAAAGGGCTAAAAGAATTGGGAGTTATATATTGCTCAAAATATTTAATTAACTTGGAGTACAAAAGAATCAACTTCTTAAGAAAAAAAGACTCTTTATTAAATGCTTAGGCATTTAAAATAAGTGATATAATTAATAACTCTTTTGAATGCATTAAAATTGTAATAATGAGAAAAAAGAAATTTTTTTTTCATTCCATTTCCAATAAAACATTCTTAAGAATGAAGTCTTTTTCCCATTTCAGCTTTGTTAGATTTGACCGTCAGTCTCGTCTGAGTAAATTAAGCGTGAAGTTGAAAGTGGCAGTTGTATTGGATGAAATTTTGAAATAACGCGTCGAATAATTAATAGAAATAAGTATTGAATCAGTATGAATTGCGTCTATTTAATAATTCGAATATAATTTTAGCATTTTTTTTGTATTTTCTTTTATTCGTGGATAAAAGAAAGTGTAGAAATCTGAATAGATTTATTGGAAAAAATTATATTTAATATCAATCGATTAATTCCAAAAAATAAAATATATCATTTTGTTTAATAATTTAAGCTACATGTTAGATAATAATTTCGATATATAAAATATATGTATGTGTGTGTGATATTTTAATGTGTAATTTAAACTTAATTAATTATATAATTTTGGCTCAATTCAGCACATATTAATTTCATTCTAAAATATTCTCTTATTTCCTGATCCCATTCCACTTTTCTACAATTAATTAATTCAAAAGAAGCTTTGTAAAATGTTTTCGTCAGCATTCCCACGCTCTGAATGAAGGGATAAAAAATTAAAAATTGCTGACCTAAACAAATTATTCTAAAAGATCTCTATGAGTCCATTACCAAATTCGACACGTGTAGGAAATCATTATCAAAATCTCAAAGTATATAAGAACTGGGAAAATTATTTTCCTGATTTCCCTTCCTTCACACACCTCTCTGTAAAAAAATTTATGTATATAATGTGTGTGTGTGTGTGTGTGTGTTTCTTTTCTTTTCTTTGTCATGGGAACTATAAAAACGGAGAGTTTTGAATTAGTTGAGTTGAACTCAAGCTGACTAATTGATAGACATATGTGGTCGAGCGAAGTCTGTCTCTAGAGTCTTGATTCCTTGCAAGTTCTCTTTGGGCACTCTGAACTGTTGCGGTTGTTATTACCAATTTATTGCTTATGTACTATTGTTGACAAGTATATTGTATACGCTCCTCATTTGTTTTGTTGCCTTACCAAAAAACCGCTATTCGCTCTCTCGTGTGAAAAAAAAGTCGGTATTTGCAATTGATTCTCATGAACATTTCAATGTACAATGCACCGACAGATTATTAGATCATTACCCGTAACAGTATTTACAATGCACGCGAAAAGAAAGACAAATTTCTTCTCCACATGTTCGATCCAGAATTTGATAGAAATCGATTTGAGAATTTTGGTTTGGAGATCACCCCTCAAATTTCATTCAACTACTCGCTACATTTTTCAATTATCTTGTTCACTATATCGCGAAAAACAGACACATTTCCATATTTCGTGGTTGAATTTGTACAGGATTACATGACGTCCTTTATATACACTCTAGGAAAAAAAAGCTTATTTAAAAAGTTATTTCTACAAAGATAAATGATGCTTTAGAAGTGAAATATTTACCTAATATATAGACAGACAGAATATATGACTAGTGTTTCTTAATTGGCAAAATAAAATGGGCTTTCTTACTTAATGCAAATGTTTTATCATAATAAATTCAATCAACCTGAATTTTGCAGCCAAGAATGTGAAAAATTTGTTTCATACAACTTTAAATAAATATCTATCGCGCAATAGTTGTTTATTCATTTTTATGAATTTTTATACGTTTTTATGCTTTCCCATTTGTACTTTACAGCTCTACTAATGGGATATGCTCATAAATTAAAAATCCCTCGCATCCAAAATTCGTGCACTTTCTTCTACAATCTATAAAGTGTTCTCAAGAAGCTGTAAATTACCTCTCGTTTGACATATGCAAATGTATGAATTGGAGTTTCCCATTAGTACCACAATTAACACGCCTACCAAATCTTCTGGAAATGATCTATGTTGAAAGTATGCTGACAGAGGAAATGAATGCCTCTACAAGTAATTTTCTGAAACTTTTGTGATCAGAATACAAAAGTTTTAACATAGATTTTCACCATAAGAAATGTAATAATGTCCCTTGAAAAATATTTAAGGGTAGTAATGAAATATTCTTCATATGTGTTGGCCTATAGCCCATTCAATTTATTTGCATTATAAAGCTATTTAGTAAAACTGAATTAAAATGAAGGGGGGGATTTGACCATTTGTCATTAAATGAAGGCCTTTATAAGTTTTGGAAATGGGGTGGCAGTTGCTTAATTTTCAATATTTGGCACCAAGCTTTCAGTATATGCTTATTCGATGCTAAATTCAATTACTTCTCGAGTTTTATCCTATTTAAATCAATATTGGAATTTTAATTATTTAACATCAAATAGCTTTTGACGCTTGTTAAAAATGAAATTTTTTGTCACTGTCATAGCATTTTTGTGTTATAATCATGTCATTCATTTCCTACATAACAATTTTTTTTGTGTAGCTCCAGAGGGCTGAGACATAAACCGTAAATAAATTACGTGATTTAAAAATTTATTTTTCATACTACATGGATGGCAAAATCAATTGGTAAAAAGAGCCTTTTTTTGCAATATGGAGTTTTTTTTCCTGATATTTTAATACTACACAAAATATAATCAAGTATAAATTTCAAAAAAATATATATATTTTCAATTTCTGAACCAGGTTGAAAATATATAAGTGAAATCTTACTGTAGACTCACGGATGGATAGAAGGAGAGAGAATGCCATAATTTCAATAAATAATGGCTGTAACAAATATTTAAATTACCTATATCAAAAAATAGTTTTAGGAATTTTTATTTTGTAATCAGGGATATTATTTTTAAATTAAATTTAGCTTTGGATATTTTTTATTCAGAATATGACTCTTAGATGGATGTTTTCAAATAAGTCAGAGATATTCATCTTAAAATAAAACATGAAAAATAAAAACATGTCAAAAATATGAAATTACGAGTATACTTTGACAAATAATTATTTATGAATTTTTTAATCAAATTTCTTTAACAGTTTGATTTTTAAGTTTTTATCTAAAAATATTAACTATTAACCTTTAATGACCAGATCTTTCGCTGGGATTATTGATTATATTTATTTCTAATTCAATTTTTATTCATAATCTAAAGCTTCTGATTCCCTCATGAAAATATTTTTAAGTATTAAATTATTAATATTATTAAATTCCTTCAGAAATTATAGCCGCATTAGTTAGTAGTTTTATATAGTGTGTCCCAAAATTAACGTAAGATTTGAATTTGCCACCATTCGTGCAGTAAAGTGTCGGCAACACTTTTAAAAATCAATTTGACAGCTGATAGTTTAAGGTTAATAAAAATGGAGTGTTACACGATAAAACAACATGTTGTTGAACAATATTTCAAAAATAATGAAAGTCTGGCGATCACAGTTCAAAAATTTGACAATTGATCCCCTAGATCGTGTGATGTAACACCATTGGATTTCTTTTTATGAGGTTATTTGAAGTCAAAAGTCTATGCCAACAGACCCACAAGCACGCGTGCATTGGTGGTGGAAATTCAACGCTGTATGAATGAAATTCGGCCATATTTATGCAAAATGGCCATAGGGAAAATTTCGATAAAAGAGCGTGTATGTGCCAGCAAAGCCGTGGATGCCATTTGCCCTACGTATTATTCCATAACTAATCCTATCCTATCCTGTGTACTTTACGATTCATTAAAATATAATAATTTAATGGAAAAAACTATGTTTTTTATTTAATTCAAAGCTTGCGTTAACACTTTGTTCTATCGCATAATGCTCCGTTTTTACTAACCCTAAATTATCAGCTGTCAAATGTTTTTTTAATAGTTTGCCAGCACTTTACGGCACAAAAAGTGGCAAGTTCAAATCTTGTGTCCATTTTGGGACACCCTTTATCTGCTTTGTTCATTGTGTATATGAACCATCCTAATAGGATCAAATCCCATGGCATCATGGCTCTTAAAAATGTAATCGCCCAGTTTAACAATTTTCCTATTCTCGCGATACTGTAGCTTCACCTATTTTTTCGTTATGTAAATTACACATATATTAAACAAAATACATCTTTCTTAGTGGCAACAGTAGAATAAAATCACACGATGAATTATTTGATGAAATAATGAAATCGGTTTGATTTTCAAAACAACAGTGTAATCTATTTCCAAAAAAAGGGAAAGGGGATATATTTTTTAAAAATTCCAAAAATTTAGAAAATATTTGGAAGTCTATTGAATTGGTTCTATTCCAAGGATAATTCTTTGTTGTTTAAGGCCAAAATATTTTTCGTGTAATTATATTTTCAAGAGTTATCACGAAAGAATTCAAAAATTTTCCTCATTTTTAGCTTTTACGATTGCAATTTCAAATATATCTTTCTGAGAAAGAAGCACATTCTCATGCTCAAAAATCTTTGCCAAATTTGGTAATTCTAATGGTTTGTCCTGTAGAGCACCAGAACACACGCCTACATATATAGACAAATTGAAATACATTTATCTTTTTTACTAGTCACCTGTGGAGACCAGTAAGTAAAATTGACACAATATTTTTTTTGTCTTGTTTTCCTTTTTAGGTCAAGATTCTTCAAACTTCACAGTAAAAATTATTAAGAAAATCTTCGATTAACAGATCTTAGAAAATTTTGCTTAATAGTTAATTTTTAGACGGTTTTATTTGATTTCGCTTTTTTCATGCTTGTAAAGCCGTTTTGCATTCAATTCTTATGCGCCAGAGTATTGAAATTTTGTAAATTTCTATTTTCTCATTAGCGATATATTTTTCTATTTCTTCGGGACTTGATTGTTAATTTAAGCTTTAATTGCATTGTAATCATTAATTTTAATAATATTTTGATACCATAATAAAAATGTTATTTGTTACCAAATATGAAGAAAAAATCTGTTTAAAATATTCTGTAAATATTAAGATGTTAGGGTGAAAAAATAAATAAAACTCATTTTTTAATTTCTTATTTAAGCTGAAAATAACGAATAAATCTTGGAGGACAAAATGAATTTGCAGAAACGTAAGGAACTGAAAACAAATTTTTTAAAAAATTAATGCACATTAAGCATAATAAAGAAAAATTCCTAAAAACTCATAATTTTTTAACGCATGGTAAATGTAGTTAAAATTCTAATTTACTAATAGTATTAGAATCTCGGGTTTTAAAAATCTTGTTCCAACTTTCAAATTTTCTATTAAAAATTATTTTCTACAATTTAGTACATTAATATAAATATATTTGTATAAAATTATTTTTATTTTCAATAAATATTTATTGTAATTTTTTCAATAAAAATTATTTGTGTTATTGTAATTATATTACTATTATTGCAACTTTTTCTTATTTTTCATTAAAAATTATTTTTTATAATTTAGTGCACTAATATAAAATTATTTTTACACATTTTTTTTTTGCTGTTTATCTTCCTTTTTGTTGAACGAAACAGCATTTTCTCATCCCTTTTCCAACTTTAGGGTCACAAATATATTTCTCTTATTTAAACGGATTAGTGATATTACTTCATCCAAAAATATGTCTTATGGATGGTAAAGATTAAGATGGCCTTTACCGAATAATTCATATTTTAAGTTTAAGTCATCAAGATGACATCTTTGATAGATGACTTCTAAAATTTTTGGAACTTAACTCCTCACGCAAACATCGATTATAGATTTCCCAAAAATAGATCAAACTTAAAACTTTAAAAGAAGTGGCGGGAACCAGAACTTTCATTAAAATATGAGAATTCTAGACGAAACTATGTCAAGTAGAAAAAATGATTAATTCTCATCAAATGCATAACTTATCATCCACAAATGATGAAATATTTTAACATCTCTGAGAAAAAGGACGACAGGTTCGGCTTGAATAAATTCTGGAATCACGCCATGGATTTCTGTAATTAATGAGTTAAGAGCTGAGTTATAAAATTTCTATGTTAAACTTCCATTTCGTTTCGTTTCTTTTTTCAGAGACATCTTGTGCTTAATTTGTTGACTTTTAATGTAACGTTCTAAATTAGGATTGAAATCATCTGGTCATTACATATGATGACTTCAGCTATAACGAGGATTTACTGATGTGTTCCGCTTTCATTACGATTTTTGCACTATTATGAGTTTCGAAAGGGTTTCTTATTCGAACAAATTTTCTTTTCCATTCTTATGTCACATTTCGCAAATTACTTAAACAAAATCCAATGTATGACTATTAAAAGAATTGGGAGATGAATATTCTTTATTGTAAGTAGCAGTAAGTTCAGTATGTGAAAAAAAATATTTCACTTCAGATACTGAAAAAAAATATTACAGTAGAAAGTTCGTGTGTCATAAAAATATATAATTACTTATTAATTCTTTTAAAATATTGTGTGCTCATTATTAAGCTTTAAATTTCTAAATTTTGTGATGCCAATTCTTTCGTATTAAAATAAAAGACAAATGCACGTGTTTTACTATTGCATTACATCATTTTCACTTCCTTTATTTTTTTTGTTTGTAAATTTGAAGGTCTAAAAGATAAATCAATTTTGCGTTCACTTTTTTATGTTCTAAAGTTCTGAAATTATCTACAATTGTTTGATTTCTGTCGAAGTACTGTGGATTATTTTTTGAATTTAAATATCAATTAATCGAAAATTCTATTTAAATTTTGATTCTTCTTTAGATTCGATATCTGGCAACGACTTAATGAAAATAATAGTTGCGATAAAAAAATTTAAACCATTTTCCCATGGAATTATAATTATAATGCTAATTTATTGTTCCATGATAATTATAATAAAAAATTATGAATTATATTTAAGATTAAAAAGTAGAAAATATGTCTTTAAATATGGAGGAAAAAAAATAAAACTTACAGAAACCGGCACCATGAACAACATCTGAAAAATATTCGAAACTTTTTTTATAAAAGTGAGTAAAATTCTATTTTATTTGGTTTATTTCTATAAAGGTTTCATACTTTAAAAGATTTGATTTTTCAATTTGATTTAAAAATAATAATGTTTTATCGACAAAATCTTTTTTTTAAATTTTACATTTATTTAAAGAATTTATATTATTTCAAATATTTGTCTAGAAAATTTATTCGTTTGCATTCAAATCGTTGAAATTGAATTTCAGAAAATAACCAAACTGGTTTCAATTTACTTTCTGATGTTTTATTTTTGTAAAATAAAAAGCTGAACCACAATGAAAAAATAATTTAAAGTATTACATTTAAGCTTATTGAATTCCAACGGATTTATTTTATAAAATGATAATGTAAAAAAATCCATAAAAGACATAAAAAAACTACACTTTATTACACTTTACATTTACGTGATAAATCCGACTTTCAATATAAATAACACATTACCAATAAATTCAAACATGTTTTTAATTTTACACAAAACAAATGGTTTAATTTAAATTAAAAATAAAGAACAATCAGCGAAAAACTTCTAAATTGAAAAGTTTCAGAAGCATTTTAAATAATCATATGCATATTTTTGTCTCAAAAAAAAATTGAGAATGCATCAATGAAATTTTTCTAATATCTCGCATACAATGAAAGCATAAATAAATAGTTGCATGCCTTTTGGCTTTTATAATGGCCTCTAAATGCCGTGGTACCGATTTGGTCAACTTTTGGGTGGTATCTGAAAAAGTTTTACCCCATTCCTCTTGTAACACTTGTTTTAAATGTGTGTTTTTTTAATTTTATGATTTTGGATCACTATTTCGAGTGTGGCTCACAGATTTTCAATGTCACTTACTCTGGTGGTGTGTGTTATTGCTGTTTACAGTGAAAAACACACCACATTTTGACGTTATATGTCTCGAGTTTGGGACCGTTGTTCTGCTAAAAAGTAAAATTTCCATCAAAATCCAAATTTTTAGCACTTTTCTTAAAATTGTTGCAAAATATATCCTAGTAAACCATATAGTTCATAATGCTATCTATAAAAACTAAATTTCTAACACCAGATGAAGCCAAACAACTCCAAACCATGACGGAGTAATCATCATATTTAACTGTAGAACCATAAATTTTTTGGATCCAAAGCGGTATTGGACTTTCTCTGTACGATGCGACGGCCGTCATTGCCAAAAATGTTGAATTTATTTACATCACTAAATATAACTTTCTTCCAAGAGTTATTGGTCTTCAGGATTGCAATTGGATTTTGCAAGCTGGTGAACGGTTTCTTTCTAGCAACTTGACTTTCATATCCAGCTTGTCCAATAATATTTCGAACAGTTTCAGAGCTTACATTTCTGCCTATGATTTGGAGAAGTTTCTGCAGAAAGGTTGATTGCACTTACTTTAGGATCAATCTTGATTTCTTTCAATTTTTTCTTGAATTTTCAAAGTTTTTTGCGGCATCATTCAGAATATCTTTCCTTCCTCTTCCACATTTATTTTCAATCAATCCACTATTTTTAAATTTAACAATGATTTTCTGAGCACAAATGTGGCTTCTACCAACATTTTCAGCTCTTCCATGTTAAGAGTTTTCTTTTGTAAATAATCTTAATATGAATTTACTTACATCAATACTGGTTTACCTTCGAGGAGCCATTTTCCAATTAAAAGTTTGGTTTTAAGTTCATATAACAAACTTAATCACTCAAAAATGATCGTAGAAAAGGTTTAAGGTAAGATTACGCAAAATTAGATTAAAGTAGTTATCAAGTAGAAAATATTTAAGAGTAATTAAAAAATGTGCGAACACCCTCTGTATTCTCAATTTTTTTTTTTTAGCCAAAAATATGTATATGTTTATTTAAAATGCTTCTGGAACTTTTCAGTTTAGAAGTCTTTCTTTGTTTGTTGTTTATTTATACGTTAAATTAAATCATTTGTTAAGTGTAAAAATAAAAACATATCTTCACTTCTCGGTATTTTGTTATTTATATTGAAAGTCGAATTTATCAACTAAAAGTAAGGTTTACTCTTAATTGTTTGAGTCACTGTATGTTATATTTAAAATAAATAAAAAAAAAGAAAAAAAAATTATTCTGAATTAATAAAATTCGAAATGCTGAAATTATTCTGCAATTCAAAAAATAATCTGCTAAAACTAATGATTTTTTTTTGTTCTTTTGATTTTCAATTATTATAAAATGCTGATGAATGTAATATTTCTTTCCATAATATATAAGAAAATAAATTTGTTACAGTTTTTTAAACTTTAACCTCATTAAACAATTTTGCACAAAAATTATAATTTTTTTAAAGATTCAAGCAAATTAACAAATATCTTATATTACATCATAGCAAATTAAATATAAGGATTTAGAAGAAATTAAAAAAATTCCAATCGGTATCATGTCTTGAAAATATAAATTGATCGAAAGTATATTTTGCAATCATTTTGAACTTTTTCAAAATGAATAATGTCAAAATGATGCCAAAAAGTTTTAAAATGTCACACTTTTTTTCATTTTTAAAACCTTCTTTTATTGTTTCTCAAACAAAACCTATCCAATATATTTTTACAACATGACGGCATTCCAATGTCGGAATGTATATATATTAAAAGATTGAAGATAACACAAAGGAAACCTTCAAATAGAAAAATGGAAGTGTTTTCTTCAAGAAGGAATGTAACAGATGAAAAGGAAGAGACAGAGAAAGCCTGGCTACATTATCAAAACCAAGTAAAAGTATGCAATAAATAAAAGTGAAGAATGTTCTATACGTGAAAAATTTCAGTTTGGCAGCTTGCCAAACATTTTTGGTCGCTGTCAGATGTCCTGAAGAATAGTTGGATGTGTTATTGCCCATTATGGAACAAGTATTATTGGTAAACTAATAGAAATAACGCCAGAGACCTAAGGAAAGTAGGATTTTAGATTTTAGGAATTTTTTACGTCACATTTAAGAATTTTTCAAGATATATGGCTTCAAAGTCCTGTGAGCGATAAACAAGGAACTTATTAATCATGCATAGGTACACTGACAATATGATGCGCCACAAATTCATAAATTCTTGTGCAGCATTGTGAATTACCGGCAATAAGTGACAGTTTCGTAAACAATTAATTAAAAATAATTATTCTTAATTGTTGTTTGCAACAAAATATCGACTGAAATAAAAAAAAGGGGTTTTATTTATTTTTGTTTCATTTGAATTCGTAAAAGAATTTAATTCATCTTTAAAAAGACCAAGACGTCTCAGTTTTCTATTAATTTTCAAAGCTTGAAGAAAAGTTTAATATTTTATCGGGTTCTAAATAAGAAAGTTCTAGGTCAGTTAGTTTTTTCATTTGTAAATTTGTAATTATAGATAGGTTTTAAAAGAGATTAAGTCTTTTTTAAACACTTTTGTTGACTTGTATCCTGTTTGCAAAGATTAAATTTTCTGTAAGCTTTTTTTTTCACCTACTTTTTTAATATATTGGTGTTTGAAAATTTCGTGCATTCATGTGGTCTTATTAACAATGCACTATTTTAATGCTTTTGTAACTTAACTTCCAGTTAAATATTAATTAAATTAAATTTAGATTCTACATCAGTGGCGCTGTCTGGTTGTGAGTTTAAAAAAAATTCCTGTAAAGATTTAAAAAAAAAATGGAAAATATTTAGTAAGTATAAAATGTTGACGCACGTGACACAGAAATCGCTCTTATTATTTGCTGCTAAATGGCAGCAGTCAAATACAAACAAATACGTCTTTACAATTCGGTTTATTTTGCCGGATTGCTAATTAATAACCCTTTTGCTAATTAACAGCCTTGCAAGCTGTTATTAAAAATGGTCAGGAGAAAGCCCGTTGTGTCGCCAGAAACTCAGAGGAAAGTGGATAAAGAAATCAGGAAGTAGGCGTCAAACAGAAAGTGTAATCCAGCTTGAAAATAGTTTAACCGTCACTCACCATATGGGTAAGCACACTGTGCGATACCCCTACCTAGCTAGAAGCCATGTAGGAAACTTGATGGGGCCGTCGAAGAACAACCCCACCTAGAACGGAAGAACAAACTATACTTGATGAAATTGGACCCTTGCAAAAACAATAAAGAACCCTCTAGAGAAAACGCATATTGGTACAGAAAAGAATGGGGAAAAAACCATTACATATTGCATTACGTATTAAATTGTGAAATATTGAAAATGCGAAAAATACATTAAATGAGCGTTAATTTTTTAAAAATTTAGGAGAGAGCTAAGGACAAAAACTTTGACAAATGGTCCCTAATAGAAGATTTAATGACTGGAATTTTTATGAGTTCTTCGACGTCAAAATACATCCAATTTCTTGGTCATCTGAGTCTGTATTCCTGCTATAGTGCACAGGCTTTGCTCACGTGATTTATAGAGCCTTCTTCGGTGCCACACTGACAAGTCGAATTTTGGTCAAAGAAACGACTTTGATGCACAGAAAATATACCATGGCCAGTGTATACTTGGTTAGGAAAAAATCACCCACAATTCGGTTAATCGAAGCGTTTTTAAAATGTTGATAGGTTGTCCGCCCCTGATTGAATTATTCTATAGGTCCTGCCAATCCTTAATTATTAGCATTTTAGTCTAATTTCTGAGTTGGATTTTGGACTCATGGAAAGATATTTCTTGGGTTTCTAAGTTTAACGCTTCCATGAGTAATCTCTTTGAATTTAGAAAGGTTATCTGTGAAAAATTTGAGGCCCAAATCTTTACAAGCTATTATTTCATAAAAATTGCTTTTGCATTATCATAAAACTCAAAAATTTATTTTTTTAATGATTTCGATTTCTTTTCAAAATAGTTTTTTCTTTATTTGTTTTTAAATTTAAAATAGTGTAAAATTTCCAGCAATTATAAATTGATGAGTCAAAATTAAATTTTACTTGCTTTTGTAAAACAAGGCTTTTTCAGTGTTCAAACAAAATAAAAAATCCAGTTTTCTGTTTATCAGGCTATAATTACGCTATTTGAACAAAACACCAAACATGATGGTCAATCTGTAACAATGTTTTAATGTTATGATCAAATTCATGTATTATACCATTCAATCGTGTGCTTTTGCCAATGATATAAAAGATTTTCTTCTTTAGACATCGATTCCTTTTTCATTTCTGCTTTTGTTTTCTAATATAGACACTTTTTAATTTGCACTCACATTAGTTAGTAGCCCAATGATTCAATTAAATTCATTTTTTTCAATTGTTTCAAATAATAAGGTGAAAAGGTGACGCACACACAGACAGACAGACAGAGACAGAGAGAGAGAGAGAGAAAGAGAAACGCTAAAAGTTTTTTTGCTATCTTGATGGTTGGACTAAGCATATAGATAAAATCATTTTTACAATAGGACAGAGTGTTGCAAGTCCACAGAGGGGTGTATGTCAGCAAAATATGTAAAAGGAATCGACACACTGGATAAAATTATTGGAAAACTAGTTCACAACATAACACTTAATGAATAATAACTTTACAAGTCGTGCTTACCATGATAATTATGATGGCAAACAGAACGCAATGCCAATGTCAAACGTTTTCAGTATTTGAATAAGAGTTCAAAGGACTTGCAGTCTGGAGTTAAGCACATTTAACATGTTATTATTCACGAACTTGTGCTGTTGTGCTATTGTAGATTTGCATTCTAGAAACCCTGTGATATGACGTCATATAGTATTATTAAAATGGTAATTACTATCTCATGCTAAATATGAATAAAAAGGCAGAAAATTTAAATTTTTTATGCTAAATGAGTTTATAATGCTATAATTATTCAATGTTTATAAAAATAATCGTCTGCTAAAATTGTCTATTCATTCTTTTTTTGATTTTTTTTGTCATTTAATAAAAATGATATCAAATGTGATATTTCTTTTCACGATAGCAAGAAAATTATTTTTTTTGTTTCGTGATTTCAACATTATTAATTTTATTCAACATCTTCGAGTATAATAATTTATTTTCAAACATTTCAGGCTAACAGTAAATAGCTTAAAATTACGTTATATTAAACGTAATATGAGAACACAAAACAGTTCCTTTCTCTGATGAGGGCCCATAAAAATAAATCAATTAAAACGTGTATGGTAGTCATTTGGATTCTTCAATGTCAAAAATAGAAAAAACGATATAGTTTTTTTTTGCACTTTTAAAATCTATTTTTTAATGTGGTACATTCAAAAACAGTGCAGTAGATTTTCTCAGTATGATAATCTTCCTATATTGAATGGATATATTAAAAGATTACAGAAAATACAAAACAAATTTCTAAGGAGAAAATGTCATAGAATATGTCCTAGAGCATTCTTGAAGATGGAATGTAACAGCTAAAAAGGATGAACTCAGTGAAAGTTAGCCCACACTTAAAAAAAAACATGTATGTACATACAAGAAATAAAAATGAAAAATGTCCACTTCCATACGTGGAAAATTTCAATTTGGCTGTCTGCCAAGCATTTTTGGTCGGTGTCAAATGTCTTGAAGAATTGTTGGATGTGTTAAAGCCCATTACGTAGCGAGTATTATTGGTGTAAGTAATAGAGATAGCTGTAGGGCACTAAAATGCATGACTCTTAAATCTTTTTTTTTTTTTTTTGCAAAATATTTTAAAGTTTTCAAAAGAGTTGCCCTATGACACTGAAAGTCCAAGAAAAGAATTTTCTAAATCGCATGAAGGTATGTTGGTTGTGTAATGTAACCCAGATTTCTATATAGAATTCTAGATTATGTACGGCAATCGAATTCAGAAGTTGTTCTTCTTGAAAAATATAAATTGTCCTTTTTATACCAATTATCTTTGCTACTAATAAAGATGAATGTATGTGTTGGAGCGATACAGGTTAGATCCTTTAGCTTGCAGCTACCAAATTTGACATGTGTATATTTAAAGAGGAGAAATGTGTACTTTGAAGCGATTATTTAAAATTTTAATTAAATAAAATTGAAATTGCTATTGTCTTTTTTCCGCGATAACTTCCGAACGTGTCATTTCACAAAACTGAATTTTTCACCATTTCTAAATTAAAAAAATTTTTTTTTGATGATACCAGTTTAATCGATTAGAATTTTTTTCTTTATATTATATTTTTAGAATATTTTCTTTATATATTCTTTATAAAATATCTTTTTTTTTCTAATTTCCAGAAATAGATTATATTGTTAATCTGAAATCCAAACAGTTTCATTATTTCATCAAATATTTGATCACTAATTTTCTTCCATTGTTGAAAGCTAAGGAAGAAATATTTTGTTTAATATCCATGCAGTTTACGAAATAGAAAAAGAAACTGAAAGTAGAGTAACGATAAATTTAAAAGATAGATTTACGTTTTTAACAGTACTTTGATATCACTGGATCAATCTTCATTAGAAAGGTTTATGTACGCAATAAACAAAGCGCATATAATACAATTAAAATAATGCAGGTTTAATATCTGAGAATTTCGCAGAACCATAAACATAATTTTGTCTGTATATATGATTTAAATAAAATTAAATTTGACCAATATTTTCGACGAACCGGCTGGTCGCCAAAGGCGGTTAGTTTTTAAATAAAATGTTCATAAATAGCTTAATTTTCATTTTCAATGTTTGCTTTTAAGTTTTTAAAGGTGATTAAGCTACCACACAAATATAATAATTTATCTTTGTTAATCATTAAATCTGGTTATAAGAATTTAATCGAAAAAAATGAATGCAAAGATTACAGATGTCTTTGTTCGTTCAAATATTGCAATGTAACACAATATAGTCAATAATATATGTACATATATATTCGTATAGCAATTTAGTTCTAAATATGAACATTTCTTAATAATATTGATAAAAATGCATACTGTATTAATGATTTAAATTAATGAATAAATGACTGAAATAATGAGAACAATGTGTGGTAAAGCGCAGATTGGTGAATAAGATTTTGAATAATGTTGATTAAAAGCGTAGCCGAAAAAGTAAAATCCTTGTTTCCTTTCTTTGATTTGCTATTCTCAGTCGTGTTAGCTAGCATGTGTATACGAGGGCAGTCTAGAAAGTGTCCGACCTTGAATTTTCTTGCGTACGGTAATGATGCTAGAGCAGTGTCACTGTGCACAGAGGAAGAAAACAACTTCATTCGCATGCTTGAATTCTTGCTTCATATTCGAGTGCGTTAGTTGCTGCCATCTAGCCGCTGAATAAGGTGCTCTTATAAGTGCTGACCACATTTTTGATTTCTCTCAAGATGATTGAGCAAAGATACTGCATGAAATTTAGCCAAAAGCTTGGCGATTCTCAAAGCGAAACAATTCGAACATTCAGCAAGTGTTTGGAATCGGTGTTGTGGTGATAACATAAGTTCATGAGTGGTTTACCTGATTCAAAAATGACGCACTTCAGTGGAGACGATAACGAATGCTTCACAAATATGCAACAAAAGGGCAAATAGTGACAAAAGAGTACTATCAACAATTTCTACGCCGACTCGGAGATGCAGAGCGTTGCAAAAGACCAGACAGCTGGACGACAAAAACTGGTAGTTGCTTCATGACAATGCTCCGGCTTATTCGCCACACCTGATCCAGACATTCTTAGCGAAACACGGAATTCCAGTCGTCTCGCAACCTCCCTACGGCTTCTTGCGACTTCTGGCTCTTTCCGAAATTGAAGGTACATTTGAAAGGATACCATTTTGAGAGTAGAGAAGAGATAATGCAGAACGCGACAACAGAGATGAACACCATTCCAAAAGAAGCCTTCCAGGAGAGTTTTACACAGTGGAAGGATCGGTGGGTTAAGTGTGTGATGGTGCAAGAGGCCTACTATGGAGGGGATTAGAGTTCCAATTTCGTCATGTAAGAAATATATTTTTCCTGGCTAAAGATCGGATACTTTTTAGAGAGCCCTCCTAATACATTTTCTTAGTCATCTTTGAGCGTTATTGCCTCTCCTTCTATCGTTCTTTTACAGACTTGGTTTAAAATCTACAAATGCATTTAAATTACCAAATTAAAGGTATGTGCGCAAGGCCATTACTATAGACATCATAAAATAGAAAGCAAAATTTACTTTTACCGTTAAATCGAACATAAATGTTTGCAGAAAAATAAATTTATTTCTCAACACTTTTAAAATTTCACGAAAAATGCTCTTGAGGCTTCTAAAGTAAATATATTTGAACAGTGAATCTGTTTTCTATGTATCTCTTGCTGATAAAGTGTGTAGAAACATTAATAGAAAGGGAAGCATTCCATTTTACTTAGTTCTTTTCTGAAACCAGATATAAAACTCTAAGAAAAACTTTTAGTTGTATTGTCTATTATTTTTTATTTTCCCAAACAGTCACTGGCTACCGTAACCAATAGAAATACCGTGATTTAAGTCTCACTTTTCGAGTTTACGAAAACGACTTGGGAAATTTTATTTCCTACGTTTCAGTTCTCATTTTTCTGAAAGTTCCTATTTTCCATGTTCTGTGAAACATTTATTTCAAAATACAAAGTTTAGTTTTGGGAACTTAACTAGCTTATTTTTTTGAAAATATATGAATGAAAAGTCAGATCTGTATTAAAAAATATATATTATGCCCTTATTTTTCTTTCTAAATCATCTAATTAAATATTAATCCTAAAACTAATTTTAACAAATTTAGTAAATTAATTAAATTATTTACTGCATGAGTTCTTTTAAATATTCAAATCTAGTTCTTTCATATTTAAGATTAAAGTTTTTATTTAATACCTTAAATAAAGAAATGTATATATTGAATTCGTTCTAATGTAAACATAAAAATCCTTTATGAAAAATTATCTTCATTAAAATTTATTTAGAAAAAGAAAACGTGAATATTTTAAAAATGAAAATATTTTGAAAAGATTATTTAAGCTACTTTTAATAATTTTAATGGGTATCGTTTTCTTTTTAGCTTTTCGTTAGCACCATTTTTTGTTTTAGCAATTGCTTGATTACACAGTTTATTTTTCAGTAAATATAGTTAATTCAATTAAATATCCATGGTAGTTTAAAAAAAGAAATTGTTTAATTTAGCCAAAGATAAATGAATAATTTCAAATACAAGTTTAAATGAGGAAGAAAATTTGTACATCCAAAATGCAGACGATAGATTAAAAAAAATCGATTGTAGGAATGTTGAATTAATTAAAATTACTTAAAATAATTCTAAATATATTCTTTTCATAAAATAATTCAATCTGAGAATCATGAAAAAAAAAAACATTTTATCTACACGATTGTTTTTAATACTAATGCATCAAATAATAAAATCGAATCAAATAAAAATGCATGCGATTTATCTATCATTACTTAAGAATAAATAAAATATTGATCTTAAATAATACAGACAATTATTTTTTTGAAGAGAATAACTCTAGAAGTAGTATTTCATTATGCTCATAAGATATTTAACAATAAGCTTTTTTATTTCCTTTTTTTGTGTTTCCTTCTCAAAAAAAGTTTAAAAAATAAAATAAAAATTTTAAATTTTATACTGTCAAATGCATAATAGTTTGGTTAGAAATACTTTTGAAAGTTGTTTAATTTTTTTCTTTTAATAATATGGATCATATCCACACTCGAAATAATTTTTGTTTTAAATTAAAATTAAAATTTAATAAGAATAAATGAAAAGTCTTGAAATTCTTGTACTAGCTTGATAAACCAACGATAAAATAAACAAACAACACAGCAGAACATAACTTAAAAGTTATGAACATCATTCAAAAGAATTCCTATAAACCGATATAGTAAATAAAAAGTTTTTTTTTTAGTATAAAAAGTAAAATGACTGATGATTCTTATCTGTTGAAAAAGCTTTGATTTTTAGATTTATCATGGGGAAAAATGTTGGACAGAAAGAAATGTTTTAAATTGCAAAATTGATGCGAGTTTTGTGACTTATGCTCTTTGTTTTCGAGTTGAAAAGTAAAAGGGTGTTTATTTTGTCAGTGAAAGTTGACCACTGGCCAAAAAGATATGAAATCCAAAGTCGTTTATAATAGGTTAAAATAAGGTTCTTAGATTTGCATTGTATAGAGTATAAAAAGGATTCATATTATGGGCTGGTTTTTTGAAAGATATTCCTCTTTAATTTGCTTGATTTAACATTACTAATTCAGTCCTATTACATCTCTCTCTTTAAAAATAATAAAAGAATTTGCCTCTTTCTTTATCTGTCTGTTAGGGCTTTATAGAGGTAGTATTTAAAGCTACCACGTTTATCATAAATATATTTTGTAAGGTGGGAATAAGCACTTCGGAATGATTTTTAAAAAATTAATTACTGATAAGTATAATAAGATTTTATCGATTTTTATTCAACTTTGGAAAATATTGTTTAAAAATGATTTTTGCACTGTTTCAAAATTTAACTATTTCAAAATTCAGAATCATTGTTTATAATGAAACCAATCATGTACTTTTTTCTGAATTATGATAATATTTAAAGATATTTTTCACATAATTTTCCACTGTTGAAATGAAATTCAAACAGTTTTCATTGTTTCATCAAATATTTAATCCCCTGATTTTCTTTTATTGTTGATAATTAATAAAAAAAGATTATGTTTATTATGCAATTTATAGGAAGAATCAAAAAATAAAGTTGCAATACAATGAGAGATAACGTATAATTAGAAGATAAATTTATTCTTTTTATGAAATGTTTTTAATTGTACTATAGTGTCATGGGATATGGATTCATTAAGAAGGTTCATCCACAAAATAGATAGAATATGTAAATATATTAAAATATTCTTATGGCTATAATATCTATCAGAATTGGGTGCTAAAAATATTTTCTAAAAGGAATCTGAAGATTTGTTCTAGTGATTTGTTTGTAATTAAAATCCACAACCAATATTTTCAGCAAATCTCAAAATCAGCTAATCGACAAAGATAACTAACAAGTAAGAATTATACCAACTAATTTTTCGAATATTGTGAAGATACAGGAAATGCTATTTCAGAAAAACAGTTAAAAATTTATTTGTAATAGTGATGAAAATTTCAATAATTATTAATCATCAAAAGTTCGTTCATAAAATCTCAAATCAAATCAAATGTATTAAATAAGAATATATCAAATTTCTTCATCTAATTGTTAATTGATTTTGTGTGTTACTGTTATGCCATATGGCACTTTATTAGTCCGCTGACAGTTATCTGTCAGCGATTTAAGCCGAGTGAGCGTCTCTTGTTTTTTCAATAGCGCCAACTAGGGCCAAGAATACAACTTCGCTGCTTTATGCGTCACATTTCTTTGCGAAACCCCTTTTTACAGGGGGGCACATTCACACACTTCACAGATAGAACCCAGAAGAAGAACAACGATGCCCAAACCTTGACTCGAACCCGGAACGCCCAGATGAGGAAGAAGACGCGCTACTGCTATGCCAGGACGCCGGAAAATTGATTTAAATTGGCCTAACTAATCATAAATTTATCATTTTAATAAAATTTAAGTATTTTTCTTACAAAGTTTTTTCCTAACTTACCTATTAATTTAAAAATAACATTTGAATAAAATTAAACTATTCGTAAAAAGCCCAATATCGTCTTTTACTCCATTCCTTTATTCAAAGATGCAAAATACACCAGAAATAAACTGCGTATAATATAAAGCATTGTATAAAATTTAAAATATTTGCGATCAAATTTCGATGCAAAGAAAAGCTTGGGCTTAGTTATAAATTGCCGTTGAATGTATTATTAATAATTTTTAATCCTATTTTTTACCTTAAAATTTTTTAATACTATAAATGCGTGCCCCTTTTTTTACTAATATATATGTTTTGAATATATGTATATATTTTAAGAAAATTATGTTTAAAAATTTAAATTTTATTTTTTTAAATTAAAAAAAATTAAAATGTACCAAATGGCTACATTATGAATGAAGCAATATCTTAGTGACAGAAATCACATTATAACAATTCTGCAATGAAAATAAAAATCCCTTTGTACTAAAATATTTTTTAAAAATGCAGTAAATATTTTTGATAGTATTTTTAATGGTAGCATTATTCCTACATCTTCGTATTTTCCCAAGTCGTTAGTTAAAATCTAATCTTAATACCGCTATTGCCACATATCAATCTTTTCTACAAATGTTTATCAAAAAGTGTTTAAGAAAGAATTTTCAAACATTTGCCTTTTGGAATTGTCATGTGAAGCTTATGAATGGAAATAAAAACGTGTAACCATTTGCTTATTTTGTATTGTACACTGTATTGTAGGGTTAAGTTTTCCTTTTTTGTTGATATCAGTTTTAAAATAAAAGCAATATCGATATCATTTGGTCTAAGAAAATGGTTTTTTTCTGTTTATAATTTTTCATTAATACTGAGTTCTTTGAAATAAAGCAGTAACATTGTATGATATATTATTATTATCATCAGTGTTCTTCGTGCAGTCAATTGTATGAAATTGTAAAATACCAATTTGGGCATTAATAAATCTCAATTAAATTAAACTCAATTTCAATTAAAGGAACTTTATTTGAGAATTACGTTAATTTATAATACCTTTTTTTATTGTAATTAATTTAGTAATAAATCTGTTAAAGTAGGGTTTCAAAAACTATTTTAAATGTGATATACTTTGACAATAAAAGAATGAAATCTTTTGGATGGGGATTATTATGAATCTTTGAATGGAGATTATTAAAACATCGAAATTCAAAATCATTGGTTCTCCATTGAAAATGCAACGTTTTTTTTTACATTTATTTTCTATACTTTCAAAGTGTATTTTGTAGAAAGAAATTTCAATAAATGCAAAATTAAGAGCTTATTGGAAACTGGAAAATAAACGAAAAAAAGTCTTGTTTGAATTGTAACCATTGAAAGAACGTTTGGATCATAATAAATCTTTTAATGTGAACTTTTGACGTATCCTTACCTGTACTGCATCTTTAATGTTACGTTTTAATGTAATTTGACGTATCCTTTAACGTAACTTTATCTGTATTGAATTATTTAATCTATTCGTAAAACAACAAAATTTGAATAATCTCTACTAATAATAAACGAGTATGCGCTTGTTTCCCCTTTAAATATGAGAAAATTTCAACCACAATTACCGAATTTCGTATGAATATATTTTAGGAAGTTTTTTCGAGACATCTTCGAAAACCTTGGTTGAACAAAAAAAAAAAAAAAAAAAAATCGTTTTAAAATTTAAAACATTCTTTCCCCCAATAATGCCAATTTTACTGTCGTCTCGTTTTTTCTGAATTTTAATATTTTTAAAACTATTTTCTGTTTTAATATTTTATCATATGATTTTCTTACATTGTTAAAAGCTATAAAAATAAAGATACTTTTTAGTATCAATTTAGTTTATAAAAATGACTAAACTAGTGAAGTTTCCATACTTCGAAAAGTTAGAAGAACCAAATCTTTAAATTTTTATAGCGGTGTGATATCATAAGCCTGGTCTTCGTTAGGAAACTTCATATACATAATAAAAAAAACTTATATAAGGCAATTAAAATACGATTTTAAAGTCTGAGAATTTAACATAATCATGAACATGAAATTATATCTATTCCTCGACTACATTTTCATTTTAACCTTTTTAAAGTCGCTTAACAGTCTTTTTTTTTAAAAAAAAAAAATGAAATTTCTTGCTGAAAACAAAAAGACCTTTACCTCCTCTATCCGGTTACTGCTTTCCATTCTGTATCGTTGCCAATAAATCTTGAAAGAGGGATTTTGAAAATGCCCAATACTAGAATATCATCTAAATTTATTAGATTATTATCTTCAAAAATACGGAAGCGAACAACACTAAATAAATAAAATATCCCAACTTTTATTCCCATAACATTACTGGTAAAAAATTCAACAACACAGATGCTTTAGGATAAGGAAGATATAGTATATTTGAAAGATAAAAAGCAAATATTCAGGCTACAACGTACATCAGATATGCCATGATTTGAACAGAAAAACAGATTTTGTATTGTTGAAATATGGCTTCCCTAAACTCTGGTCGTTTATTTTTAACTTTTATGCTTTCAAATGTTCTGTAGTTCCAGGTGAAATTTTTGAATCAGTAACCGCATTCTAAATACCACTAGTTTACTCATCTAATAGAATATTTTCATGGGAAAAAGTATTGCATTATAAATAGTTGAGGTATCAATAATTCCTTATATTTTTACATAAATAGCTGCCTTCGGTGACCAACTAAAGCCGTGGTGGCCTGGTGGTAAAGTTTTGGAAGGTTTCAGATTCCAGATCCAATTTCACCGAAAAAACGTCGCGTAAGCGGGCCTGGAGCACGTTAAATCCGTTGGGGCCAAACGTCTTCCCGTTGGTATGGTGCGGAAGTTTGGAGAGGGGTTGCCAATTCAGGAGTCGTCCTCGTCATCTGACTTCAGTTCAAAATTACGAAATCCTTCCCAAAATACCCCTAGTGTTGCTCTAAAATGGGATGTTAATACAACTGAATTAAGAACTCGATGAACAATTATTAACCCACCATATTAGTATTTTATTAATACCTATTATTCAATTAAAAATATATTTATAATTATATATAGCCCACTATACAATTATAAATTATAATATAATATATAATTTTTATATAATCTTATAATTATATAGAGCCCACTATATAATTATAAATTATAATATATAATTATTATATAATTATATAGTTGCATATAATCCACCATATTAGCATTATTAATAGCATTCAATTAGTAATGTCAATCAATTTCGACAAAATACATTTTATCACGCCGAGTATTATTTTAAATAGTAATTGCACAATAAAAGCAGAGTATTTTGATTGGTCAACTATGACCATTAACTTGAGAAATTGATATAATTATATAGATGGTTGCGTCAATGAGGAATGTTTTAAAGAATCACTTGGACTCTACGGTCCTGTATCACCGATACCTAATAGTTATTTTATTTAAACCGAATTAAAAATATTGCTGTAATTTTGGGTATTATTCGTACCTTAGTTTTCTTTTTGTCTGGAAGGAAATTATTAATTAGTGACATAGAATGATACATTCATACATCCCTTCATTCTTCTTTCGCTTATCATTCATACATGCACTCATACATAATTAACGATATTACCAAGAAGAGATGGGGAAAAGAAAAAAATCATTTACCTATTTTTTCCTGTTTCTTGACTACTGCTGCTGGCACATTTTCATCTCATTACTTGGACTATCTTCGAGAGGGCTCTAGCGGTTCAATGACAGTGACTTTCCCGCTCAATTCTGAAAAGGGAAGGTATGGCCAACAATTCATTCTTTAAATATGTCTTCCTCCTTCGCCTTTGTACTTTGCAGTTTTATTTCGCGCTTTGAAATGGGTAAACAGATTTGATGGTATAGGTGACCATTGATGATGTATCTAGATATCAGATGATTTCAAAAGAAATAAAACTTGGTGAAATCATGCCACTTGCTAGAGATGAAAGTACTATTTCCCTCTAAGATAATATATAGCAAAATAATGTTTTTGAAATTGCATTGCTGTTGCTAATTGAGGTGTTAGACAAACTACAATTGATGATGCATTTAAAGATAACAAACTTGAAAATGAAATAGAAATTGGAGGAATCCATATAGTGATTTGATTGAGGGATTATGTCAAAGTTCTCCCACCTAAATAACATAAAATAAAGTAATAATTTTGAGATTTAACACGAAAGAGCCATATGGTGGGGAGGCAATAGGCGGCTACTAATGACATAACTGGGGGCAATGAATTTTGATATTTGATAAATGGCGAAAAAGTACTAGTTATTGTGACTAGTCATTGTGACTAATACTAGTACTAGTTATTGTGACTAATCTTTTAGCTTTTTTTTATTTAGATTATAATTTTAATATAAGATCATATATTATATATTTAAAAATATTCTAATATTTTCGATAATTTTTTCCACAAAATGAATGATTATGTAAATTTAATAGTACAAACGATAAATGAAACAAAATTCGACATTTCGCATAGCCATTTCTTATAATGAAACTTTGAGAAATTATGAATGATAAAAACAAAATAATTCAGTCCCAAATTATTGTCAATTTCCACCAAGTAGAGGCGAGAATTGAGAGCTGTTCCGATTCCAAAGCACGCGGCACTGAGAACGTGACCTGACGAATATATTTGAACTTGTCGAAAACTATTTGCTTATGAGTGGTGTATTTGGACGTCATTTTCCATCTGCTATTCAGTTCAGGATATTCGAGAAAGTTCAAAATTGGTAGTGACATAATGGTAATGACATGCGTTGAAATGAAATAAATGAAGCAGTATTTCAGTGAGTATTTAGTTTTCTTAGACTTAATTTAGTTACTTGTTATATTTGTTTATCAAACTTTCAAATGAAATACTTATCCTCTTTCTTTGAAACTACAGATGGATCTCTCTTATTGTGAGAATGGATAGGTACAGGGGAAAAAATGTGATAGAACGATTTTGTATTGAACCGAACTTCCTTGTTCCATATCTAGTTTTCTTGCGATGGGTGTGATTTAAAAAAAATACGTATTTAACCCTTTTGCCGTCCTCTTCTGTCCATGAAAATTTCTCCCCAGCGAACTAGAACAAACAAAAATAAAAACTCAAGTAAACATTTACAAAGCGTTTTAAAATGTAGAAGAACGTTTGAAGCGCGTTACGGCCGCACTGCAGAAGTTTCACTTGAACGCACTCGACGCGTTACGGATCACGAAGAGGTTCAAGCAGGTGATTCATGTTTTATCTTGCCAATTTATGTCCTCGTTCTTACTAATTTATGCACATTATATCATATTCCCTTCCCGTACAGACCCGCGGTGAACTAGTGGTAGGGTCTTGTTATCGGGACCGGAGAGTACCAGGTTTGAGACCCGATTCCTTCAAAGAACTGTCGTGTAACTGGTGCCGTGTCGTGGGGCTGGTGCACATTAAATCCGTCTGGATCAAATGTTCTTACACAAGTGTGGTTCGGAAGTTTAGAGAGGAGGTAGCAGCTCTGGTGTCGTCCCCGTCATCTGACTGTGGTTCAAAATTACGAGGTCCGTCTCAAAATAGCCCTAGTGTTGCTTTAAAATGGGACGTTAATTATAACTTAACTAACCGAACTAAAACACTTCCCGTACAATGATCCTGCGAATTTTCAGAATTGGAATGGAATGTGTGCATTCCCGCGAAGAAGAGAGAAGTTAAGAATTGGAACCTTTTATGACATTACTATACAGTTTCATTTATAAGCTTGTGTGAATAATTTTTTTGATGATTTAAAAAGTTAACTACTTTAGTAGAGTTCTTAATCATCATATGTCCTTGCATACTGCGGATCTAATTATTATAAAATCATTCACAGTAAATCCCCAGTTTCGTCAGTTTATCTATTTGTGTACTATTTAAAGCAAAACATTGTTCCCGAAAATAGCTAAGATTTTAACTTCCAGGTTAAAACTAGATTCTATATTTTTCTCCTTCAAGTAGCGTGCTACTTCTAGGGTAAAAAATATGTTTCAGTTGCCGCTATTTCAAAGAAAGACAGCCAATCAAAGATAAATACAGTGATTATCAATGTGTGGAAGAGGGAATTTTTTTCCTTTTCTCGTACCATTATTATTCTTAGATACAGTAGAGTGATAATGGCATCTTTTCAAACAATAATGTACATGGTACCTATATTTAAAGTTCTTAAGATCTTCTATTCAGTACTATCTTAAACCGTAACCACTCATTAGAAAGTATGCGTGAAGCTTTTGTGATGATTGATTAAAAGCGTAGTAAATTGTTCAACGAATAAAATAAAATAAATTCTAAAAATGCTTACTAGAGGGCATACTCCTTTGAAAACCCATAATATACATGACCCATAATATTTTCGGCAAGACTTAGTAATTGTTATATAACTTAAAAATATTCAAGAAAGTCTTGTGGCGGGCATTGTTACTCTTATGAAAAATTCCTATCAATGGGTGCACAGGGAAAAGTCCAAAAGGCTCAATAACAAATCACCAAACTTTATTCTACCCGAAAACACAATATTAGGTAAAAAATGACAAGCGAAACGTTCACAAAACAAAACATGCAATAACATTCAAGCAGCAAATTGGTAACAAATACTCTTAACAGCACAAAACTATCAGGAGAAATCTCTGAAGAGACTTCACTCAAGTTCTCGCTTGAGCTCAACTCACCTAACTTCTCTACTTTCGATTACTCCGCTACAAGTGACTCTTCTGGTCTGTTTGACTCTGGTTTTATAGCTCCTGTGACAGAACATATAATATTCTAAATATAAACGTTAGAACTCGAGTTCTAATAAAGCTATAGGCAAGATTCTTGAATATTTTAGTTTCTTTATTTTCATTATCAAATTCATTGTCAAATGCTGCCAAAATTGGTGGATCATTTACCCAGAAACCATTAAATTTCCATTTAAGCTATATATAAAATTCTCTTCTCTATGATGAAACAAACGTATCTATATTGGAAAGCAATATTACCAATTCGTAACAGTAGTACCTTGAAATTCTATTCGAATTGTCTGTACTCTATTCGAATAAGAGTTTTATGGACGCTGGTTTTCTTTTGACAGAATGAAGAGACAGCTATCCAATTTCTTCAAATTTTATTATGCTTTCTTGGAACCCTTTAAATGCAACTAGATTTCACCTATTCGGATCGCTTGCAAAGAGAGCAATTTTAACAGAGAAACTGACAAGAGATTACACTTTTGATTAAAATGATTTAAATACCACAATTCTATTACAGCAGAAAGCTCGACAACATTTTTAATAGCTTCATAATACTGTGTATTATTCGGAATATCGGACAATGATGTAAAGAGTTCGGAAAATAACTTATTCCTGATTGAGAAAGCGACTCCGAAAGTTCAAGACCATGATAAGTGGCTAATATTTTCAAAACAATTCCTCGCGAATGTTTGCAGGATTTTATGAAAGCTCATCATGTTAAAAACACTGCATATGCCCTTTTCTTTTCGCAGTGTTCATGTTTGAAACTGCTTTTCATTAATTCTTGGAATGTTTTTCCCATTACTTTATGAAATTACCTAAAAATTTCTTTACTTTTCTAATGAATGGCTGCGTTTGTAGGCATCTTTAAATTCAGAAACTTTAGCTTTGTACACCCTGAATATCGATTTCAATATTTATTAATTGAGTCATACCATAGTGAAGAGGAGAATATAATTAAGGATGAATGAAAAAAAATCGGAAGAGACAATTCATGTATTTGCTTCTAGGGAAATGTTCGCTTGAAACTGGAAATTAAAATTTTATCAATAAGTTAATTAATTCTGAAATTAAGCTTTACTGCTATATAAGTATGTTGCCTTCTTTAATAATTTATATTTTTTAAAACTGTGAACTTCTGTAGACTGTAATTTTCTCTTGTACGCTGTCGCTAAAAATTATTACTAATCATTTACCTAAGAATTTCGACATGAATGTTTGTATTGTTACGGATGGAATTTCGTTAAACTCGAACGGATTCGCTGTAGTGAGTGTGTGATGACACAGCCAACAGGCCTGAATAGCAAATGAGGACGTTTATTAACACGAAGACACGACTGCATATATGGCAAAACACAGCCGAGACGTTCATAATCAATGCACAACAACACTTACAACAGACAACAGCTCATAAGTAATAATCGCTAGTAAACGGTATCAGCGAACAAAGCGCTAAGACAGAGCTCAACAGGAAGAGAGAACTCCTGCAATTCTCCACAGTCTCCTCTTTTTAGCTGTACCCAAATGCCGACTCATCACTATACGACTAGCTATTCAACGTACGACTCGATACTGCTCCACTCAACGCTTGCGCTTTGCTGAATTGACCCAACTAATTCGTCACTGAATCTATATTATGACTAGCTGCTGCTTGGACAGCCGGCCTTTTATAGCTTCCGGGGCAGGACAGAGAAGGTCCTCGAACAATCAAGTATATATCGCCTCCTATTGGTCTTAACGTCAGAATTCCAGAAAATTCTAGTATCATCCTTTTTTCTTACCAATGTCGCCAAATCGCCAAATGGTTGCCAAGTTTCTTACCAAGCAATGGGTCTCTGATCCGGCATCCGATTAACATTCAATTCAGCTGATCGGAAAACAGTCTTTCCTACAATGGAACTAATCGTGCTTGGAAGCAGCATTACAGATTCATAACAATATTTTAGAACACCCTGCTTCTACTGATATATCTATCTGTCTTTATTCAAATACGGTAACAGAACAATCTAAACCAATATGATTTGTATGTGGTCTTAGAATCAAAATCGCAGATTTTTATCAAATGTTGGATGAGAGAACAAAACCCTCGTTTGATGGTGTATTTATTACAAAAAAAAATGTTTTTTCTTCAGATTTGAATTGTGGAATTTTTCTCCTTTTATAAATTTGTTTTAAAATTCTAATTTCTAGTGTAATTACCTATTTTTACTTGACAAGTGTTATTTTCTCTTTTCAGATCAACTGCCATTGATCATGGAACTTAACATCCTTGAAGAACTCCATCTAATCTTGCTTCCAGACGGCATTTCTAAACTACTTTTTAACCTTTTAGAATAGGAATTTACGAAATCTTTTTAGATATTTTCTACGACAATGCATACACTTCTGGTAGCCTCTAGTCCCCTTTTTCACTGACTTTTCCATCTAGCCCATTTCATCACCTCTGTAGGTTCTTTAAGAATAGTCAGTCACTTGCACGCTGAGATTTCTGAAGTTTGCATTCACACTCTCTTCACTTTAAAACTATCTTTCAATTTTTATTAGAACAACGAATACGTATAGCACAACGAAGATTGAAATCTTCTTCTCTGGCTTCCTTGAGAGTATCCGTTCAGCCATAAAATAGCTCTTCAAGATTTTCTTCAAGCAATACAACGAAAGAACATGAACTGTTATGATAAAGATCAGATCTACGGACACAAACCACTCTTTTGACGAAGGAATATATTAACCAAATACCACAACTGTTCTTCTTCTTTGTGTTTTCCATCGCTAACCACCATGTGCACACCTACATCTGTTGTTCCCGCCGAAGAATGCGAAGAGCTTGGCGCAACTGGAATGGAAGCGAGTTCTTCCAAAGAGCTAGGGAAAAATCCTGATTTCTCTCAGGTAAGAGTCGATATTTTATTTACTGGTAACTATTATTCTTATGACCAAAAACAACATCTGTGGATCAAATTCTTTGCAACAGTTAAAGAATTCTCAACAAATGTGAATGATTTCAAATCTCTTAACCATGACACATAAATTATTAATGATGCTTTTCATTATTTTTGATTCAATTTTTATAGGGAAAAAAAAGCTGAAATCAGCGTAATCCAGCGTATCTTTTAGCATTTTAGGTAGATTTCTGCACGAAGATTACCTATTGCAATGGTTCTGATGATAAGACTTCTGGAAAATTTCTTCAGTTCTTCACTGATCAGGGTACCTAGAACCCAAAACCACCCTTCGCTAAGAATTTTATTTATATGTCACCGCTAAAGTGCAGAAACCAGTTATTCTGCAGATTAGTTTGCTAATTTGCCCATTAATTAGGGCGACCCGTTAAAGTGTGAAAAATTATTTTATTTCCCAAATTACCTAGGTAATCAAATTGCCTAGATAATCTGCACATTACCTACTGCATTCTATCTGCAATCGTTAAAGTGAAAATAAGATCTCTGCTGGAACAAGTGTAGCGTTTCTGAGTTCTTCAATTAAATGCTGTTTGTTTATTTTTTGATATCTTAAGAATCAAATTAATACAATCGAACTATGAAAGCATTAGTTGATAAAATAAATCATCAATCTGTTGAAAAACCTCAACAGGAAGAATCAAACTGTTTAAAATATTATTGCAATTAAGAAAATGGACATAATGTTATTCATTTATTTTTCGATATCTAAAGAATAACTTTTATACAATCAAGCAAACAACAACGTAGCTAATAGAATTAATTATCAGCCAATTGAAAACCTATAATACAAAGAATCAAATGGTTTAACATATTATTGCAATTAAAGAAATGAATTCGCTAAAAAAATGATGAAATCATCTAAAGATTGGTAACACTTTGAATTCCATAGCAATTGGTTTTTGAGACAAGCACACATATTTATGGTACATTTGGATATGCAATCGCATTTTTTTTGAAACCCTACCCGGTAACGAGGGATTGTTTTATTACTGTTTGATGCAAAGATATTTCTACAGCAAGGACGTCTTCTTTTTTTAAAAATCTCTCTTTGAAAACACTGAATTCATATCTTGCATACAAATGTTTTAAAATATCCGTTTCAGTACCAAGTTTTTGAAACCCATTCTATATTTTGAACTTTAACGATACGGAAGTCGTTAATGTGCATATTAACGATTTTCGAGCTTTAACGATAATATATATATATATATGCTTATAACGCTTTGCCCATGTCATCTTGTGAATAGGAAGGATATCTAGAGTAATTTTGTTTGGATATTGATTGATATAGAATACGTTGTTAGAAATATAAAAGTCTTGGACAAGTTCGTAAATGAATTATCTTGCTCAGATGGAATGGAAACGATAGGGGGGCGGGGGAGCTGAATTTTTCATTTCGATGTAATTTTCTTAATATTGAATGTAGAAAAATTAATCTCATTAGCCAAATTAGCGCCTCATTAAAAGGAACAATTTTTGTATTTAAAGTATTTCTATACATACAATATCTTAGAAGTTAGTCGCTGAAAATAGATTTTGAAGCTCTAGTTTTGACTGTTTCTAGCATCAATAATTTATGCTGCCAGATAGCAATTTTTGCCTTCGAACTTGCCGAGAGAAAATTTAAAAAAATTATTATTAAAGAACATACATATATTTTCTTTTGATTTTTGCACTCTTTTTCTTAAAATGGATCCTGAGGCAGCGACACACCAATCAATTTATCATAACTGATATGATTTTTTTTGCCTTTTTATAAAAGAAATATGCAGGCAGAAAATATTGTTGATATCAAAAAGTCCATCTAAGGGATTTTGATGAATTTCCACAGTTTTAATTTGGTGTAACATATCAGAGGAAAAGATCCTGCATGAGGAAATATCCACATCCATCATCCAATGTTTTAAACTTCTTTGTATATTTTTCATAGTTCCAAACATGAGAGTTTTGTGCTTCGAAATACGTACCTCACAATTACAATTAATTCACAATACGTGCCTGCAGTTAATTTCACTGCATTAGCGAACAGTGGATACGATATATTGATACGAAATGTAGCGTTTTTATTAAATCTGGTATAAAATCTTCAACACTGGCGGATTTCTTGTCGACTGGCGTAGAGTTGATAATCAGTAGCATAGATTTAATAAATGAGTACTACAAACTCGAAAATGTATTTTGAGGGCCTTTACTCTAACAAATGAAACCAGAATTTGACAAATAACTACAATCATAGTCACAAGTTCACACATCAAAAATAATTTTCATAAACAATTGCATTTAAGTGCATGTGAAAGTACAGACAATTAGAAAATCAAACTTTTAACAAATTTAGTTTAAAATTTGATAAAAATCTACACCTTAAATGTCCAAGCAACCAAATTGAATTTATACAATTTGTTACATTTTTCATTTAAAGTGTTTGCATACATGTTTGCATAACGATAAGTGCATACCATAAGTATTTACATACCGATAGATGATCAACCCCTTGACAGATTTGATGCGAGTTTGAATATGGATCTACATCTTAGATGCTAAACTGGTATATCTAATTGTCTAGATCAATCTAGGTCTAACCTAGAACGTTATGTGTTTTAGTTATAGTGTTCAAGTGAACACAATAACTAAAACGCATCAGTCAGACCGAAAAACTCTTGCTAAATGGATTTCTTTGAAAATTTAAAAGATATCTACAAATTTAATGTAACTTCACATACCAAATTTCATCGGCCTAGAATAAAATCTGTTTTGAGTTATCGTGTTCATAGGCAGAGAAAAGACATAATTTCAAAAATGTATTTTTTGCATTCTGGGAATTCTTAAACTTCGCCAATGCGAAATTTTATTTTAATTACTACAATAATTTCGCTTTACATACTTCGTATAAGACAAGTCAAAATAGTTGGTCTGCATCCAAATTGAAACAAAGTCTGTCAACAGATAGAGATAGTCAATAATAATTTCCATTTCTGTTCTAAAAATTAAACGTAACAGTATCCTGTTTAGAAGTAATTTTAGAGGCACCTTGCTGTTCATATTTGGATGGAAACTTTATTCCTTCTTTTTTTTCCTTTTCCATTATTGCATTGATTTACGTGAGCAATTATTCATTTACTTCGAAGAAAAATGCTACATATGGTTTTAATAATTGCGCATATTTTCATGAGCGTGTTTACTCCATAAAGCGAAAATATAAAACATATTTGTTTGCCTCGACTGAATTACCCTTCATTTTTTTCTTTCGACTAATCTATTATTCGAATAATATATTGTTGCATTTATCTAAAGCAACAAATTTAATCATAATGATGTAAAGTCATTCTCAAATTTTACAACTAGGAAAACTGTAACTACATTTGTGTAATTTGCATATATATTACTTATTTTTACTTACACTACTTTCTCTCACATAATTTAGTTTGTACCAATAACTCTAGTTTTCTGTATTCAACGGGAAAATAAGAAAATAAGCTTTCTGAAGCATATTAAAATAATTGTGAATTTTCCTATTATTATTTGGCCGCATTCGAAAAACAGTTTATAGAAATATTCATAAATTGAATCCTTGAATCCTTGAAGTTTGAATGTTCGTTATTTATATTAATAACGAAAGTGAAAAGAATTGTTGCTTGATAAATGTGCTTGCCTTATATCGAAATATTTTAATAAAACTCGTTGCCCTTGGCAAAGAACTCGTTAGTTTTCGTTCGTTTTTTGGAATCAAGTGCAATTTCCCGAAACATTGCTTCTGAAATATGCTAAAAAGTATTTCGATGTAATCTCAAATCTTCTTTCTAAACGAACAAGAATTTCTTGTTTATGAGATGCAAGTACAAATGAAGCTTCCAGAAAACATTCTTTTTTCTATTTTAAAACTTCGGGTTAAGGTGCATAATGATAGAAAGAAGTAGCCAGTAAAAATAATGCTGGAAAAGGCAGGAATGAAGAAAAGTAAATAGTTTTCTTCAATATAACACGCGCATTTCGGCATTTCATTTTACGAATTACTTCTTAAACAACGCTATACGAAAGTTCTTCTAGCAATTGATGAAACTTCCGAGAACATTGTGTTTTCATTTATTTTCCTAAGGCTGCTTTTCTGAAACAATAAATCACAAGAAAAACAGGAAATAAAAGTCAGTTGCAAAGCAATAATCGAAAGTATTTTTCCTGATTTTAAGTGGAAAATTTTGTTTTAAAATTAGAAAATGGAACTGTCTCTTGACTAGGATAAAAAGACGTGCCTGGATTATGTAATATATCAATTAAGTTTGACAACGATCATGTTTGACTGGTGGAAATAAGTTCATTAAGAATTGTTTTAGAAACACGCTCTTATTACTTTGTTAAGAAATTGAAATATATTATTGTCTTCCATTTTTTAATTTATAATTGTTAATATGAATATTATGAAATCCCAAAATCAATTTTTCTTAAATCCGTCATCAGATGGCACCTGTTGTATGGAATCAAAATTTAATTAAATAGATTTGCTGATAATTAAAGCTTAGCACAAAATTGTCTAAAAATATTGATACGATGATTATACGGTTTTCAAATTATCAAACTTGTCAATATTCTGAATAATATCTTGTGCTAACAGTAGAAATTTTAAACTGAACATCAGCATATAAGTGCTATGTTGTTACATTATTAGCATATAAGTGTACAAAATTTCAAAACTCTACTACATTAGGAAATGTACAAAAAATCTATCTTTACAAACATAAAAAAAGACAAATTAAATAAAAAAAAATAATGTTAAAATACACTGGTGTGCAAAACTTAAGCAACAATGCAAATTTTAAGCAGATAGCCATGAAATTGCAGAAAAGGAGTTCTTGCGATCAGTACAATGAACACGTAATTCAAGTGAAAGGTCATGCATATGCAAATATCAGGAACAAAACGTCACAGCCGACGTGAGCGTATGCAAAACACGTGCGGAAGGCGCGCACAGCTCAACACTACAATAAAAGGAAGGACGGAGACGCAATTAAAGACATTCGCTGCAAGTGCACGTGAGTTAATTCGTGAAATATGGCTAGCAGAAATCACCTGGACGATTTCACACGTGGAAGAATGATCGGAAAGCGGGAGGAGGGGTGTAGTGTGACTAGTGTAGCTGAAGAGTTCGGAATCAACAAAAGTGTCATTTCGAGCGCTTGGAAAGTCTTCCAAACCACAGGTACAGATGTGAGAAAGGTTGGTGGTGGCCGCCCCAGGAAAACAACTGCAGTGGATGACCGATATATCGTCCTGCAGGCGAAAAGAACCCGAAACCAGTCAGCAAGCGCCATTTCTCAGCAACTGTGTGCAGCAACGGGGCGACGTGTCGCGTTTTACTGTGTCCACACGCCTTCACAAAGGTGGCCTATTCTCCCGCCGTCCTGAACGCTGCATCCCTTTGACAATTTCCCACCGGCGGCACCGTTTAGAGTGGTGCAGGGAGCACAAAAACTGGACATCTCATCAATGGAGTCGTGTCCTCTTTACAGTTGAGAGTCGTTTTAGTGCCACAAGCGATTCCCAACGCCAGTTGATTTGGAGAGAGGTCGGGACACGGTTTCATCCCAGTAACATCACGGAAAGAGACCGTTTCGGTGGTCCTGGAGTTGTCGTCTGGGGAGGCATTATGATGAACGGGCGGACTGAGCTCCACGTTTTCGACAGAGGTTCTGTAGCTGGAGATCGCTATTGTCAGGAGGTGATCCTTCCCCATGTGCGTCTGTTCCGAGGTACCATTGTATCAGACTTCGTTTTTATGGATGACAATGCACGGCCACACAGGACTCATGCTGTTGAGGAGCTCCTGGAAAGTGAAGATATCACTCGAATGGATTGGCCGGAGTGCTCCCCTGATTTAAATCCGATAGAGCATGTGTGGGATGCTTTGGGGAGATGCCTTGCGGCACGATTACATCCTCCTGAGAACACCCGACAACTTAAACCGATGTTGATTGAGGAATGGGCACTCTTACCTCAAGAACTGTTGCTGTGCTTTGCTGGAATTGCTGTTCCTCCTCTTGGACAGACAATCATGTATAACGATACTATGAGTTCAATAAAACATTTTTTTGTTTGATTCCATACTGTATGCATTGTATTCAGTTCTGCGCAACTATGCTTTCGTCATTCTTTCAGAACAAAATGCTGTATCTCATTTCTGAATTTCATGTCTCTCAGATGATTTCTCGTGAAGTTATGGCAAAAAACATACCTGTTGCTTAAGTTTTGCACACCAGTGTATATTTAAAATATAAAAACAGAAGAAAAAAAGTCAAGATCATATATAATTGATCATTTCTTTCAGAAAGAGTCTAGAGTTATAGTAACAATGATGTAAATATTTCCGTCATTTGAACTTCTTATTTCGATGAAAGTCTTGTTAGAATTAATAGGTTTCATCACTGATGTCTGATGAATGTCAAATTTCTGTATTTTCGTGACGACCTTTATTATTAAATAATAATTGCTGGCTGCCTTAGCTACTTATAAACATGAAAATAATTTATGGTTTTTTTAATGATTTCGAAGTTGGCTATATATTTTTGTAAAATATTGAAAAAGAATATTTTAATGAGTTCTTAAAAAAGAAATCTATTGTAATCAGATGTGTTTGCAGGAAAATTTAATATCTGTTGATTTACAGACTATTAGTCTGATACTTGCAAATTTTTATCTAATAAGTCGATTTTATCTAAAAACTTCTAATAAGTCGATTTTATGTATAAAGATAAAAAAAATATATTTTGAATGAAAGTAGAATTATTATTGTCTGTTGTTTTATGTGTCCAATTAAGAAAAAAAAAGTTCATTCCAAAATCTCATTCATTTTTTGGCAAAATAATACAAAAGGTGAACATTAAATTTTGCTCTGGTTATAAAAAATTATTTCTCGAAAACTAGCATATGCAAACACTTTTTTCTTTTTCTAAATTATAAATTCCGTAACTAAATTTATAAGTTAATTGGTTAATCAGTTTAGAAAAATATGTATGTCAATTGATAGAGCGAATAATGTCAAAACATTTTCTAGTTCTCTTCATAGTATTACGAATTAGTATAGCGTTTCTTGCTGGTAATTAAAATAATTTTACTGATATATACTCTAAATTATACTTGATCAATGACCGTCGAATTTGGCAATCAAGAGAAAGAACCCAGGATCGAGCTTTTTCTCTCTATACCAATTCATTAAAAATTAAAATTTCACTCACTCTTGCATGTATGCAACATTCGCTGAATTATATAAAAAAACATTTAAGAATAAGATAATGTAATGAAAATTGTTTTCTATTACTATCCTCAACGGTATTTCACAATAATATTTTACAACCAGGGCTTTGCGTTAAACCTATATTTTTTCATTAATTATTACAATATTTCTTATTACGAGTTGAAAGCAAAATTTTGATGGGGTTTTTTTGAGTTTCTGCTGCGGTTGTGTTTATTTTCTATTAAATCTCTTGCACTTAAATCAATATTATCAAATTTCTGAATAATGGAAAAGTTTACCAAACAGAATCAATTCCATTTTATCACAATACTATAAAATACTATGCGTTTGAGTAAATGGTTTATAAATTGCATTATCATTTGTAGTAATGTAATTTCCCTTTCTGATTACTCAAGTAAAATGGGAAGATAATTAACAGTTTCCTTCCTTCTTAGCTTTCAACAGCGGAAGAAAATCAGGTTATTAATTAAATATATGGTGAAACAATGAAAATGCTTTATGTGAAACAATAAAATCTATAGTTGCCAAAAATATATTTTTAAAATTCGTTGAAATTCAGAAAAAATTTCAGGACATCTAAATTTATAAAATTTAAAAGACAATTATTAAATTTTTAAAATGATATATAAAAAAAGTTTTGTGTAATGGTGTTTTCGAGATTTGTTGTGAAAAAAAATGCCAAACTATAGCTTAATTTTTATTTAATTAACATTTCAAAAAATGGCTACAGAACACATAATTTCTTAATATAAATTCTAATTGGTAACTCTAGGCCAAACGGTCTGGCCTGCAGGATTCAAACAAACAAACAAACACACACACACGCACACACACAACACAACGCAACGCAACACAACACAACACAACACAATACAACATACTTTCTTCTTTTTCTTCTTTAATATAAATAGAGATTAATGTGATTTTTTCCAATATTTTCTTTGACTAACTGTCTAATGTGAAGGGGAGGAAGTATCTAGATACTAGGATCTTTTATCTATCAGATGAAATTAATAGTTAATAATAGAAAAACAGTTTGTATCTAAAACTTTGGAACATTGAAGTACTAACCGAAATGAGCATACAACAGGATTCAGAAATATAAGATGAAACTTACATTATATTTCTAGATTTCAATTTTTTTTTTTACCCAGTATGTCTATCAGCCATTTTAGCGAAGTTTGAATCTATAGTCTATTGGGTTGAGTATACTGGTGAAGGATCTGTGCGGGAAATGTATAATCTTCCCTAAGTTGCTTCCAAGATGATAAGCAACTACCCGTAATCATTATCCATATTTCTCACATAGAGCATGATTTTTCTCAGAGATATATCTCAGATTGTGTTGAAAATTTACTAAATTTAACTGCCAATTCCAAATTTCCACGATGTTTCACCGGGGGGAGGGGGATGAGTCTGCTTTTCTATTTTACAAGGGAAGGGCACGAGGAGGAAAATTCAGTTCGGGGTGAGATTTAATACAAAGATAGTATGCATTTAGAATGCTCACTCACGAAAATATTAAAGCTTAATAGCCAGTCAATTTAGTACAAATGGCCCTCTAGCTTTCTGCATAGCTTTTATGCTAATAATGTGCCACCGTTGCCGGGGCGCGAATAGTGTAGTGGTTAAGACACTGGCATAGCATTCAGGAGACCGGTGTTCAATCCTGGGCTAGCGTTTCTTTTTTTTTTCCTAATTTAATTCAATTAATTTCACAATTTAAAAACAGTTTTAATTAATATGTTTTCCATTTTTATGCAAAAATAAATATTTATTCTCCTAATCTGTGGATTACAATTTAATTTTTAGAAGAAATATAATTATAAGAAAACAAGCATGAATGCATTTTTTTTTAAATATTCAGAATTACTTAAATTAAATTAACAATTTTAAGATTGTTTCTATTAATATGATACTCATTTTTATATGGAAAAAATAAATGTATTTTATCTTAATATATAAGTTATAACTTATTTTTAAAAGAAAAATTATGTTCATGTATAATATCATAATTAATCATTGTCATTGTTCTTGTATATTGTCATGTTCATGTCATAGAAATATTTCAAAATAACTATTTTATCTTAAAAATCACTAAAAGTTACAATTTTTTTATTTTAATAAAGCTAAATTATTTTAACTCAGCGGAGATGTATTTATATCGGGAATTAAAGAGAGCAGCTGAAATAAATAAAATTATATCCGCAAACATTCAAAATGTTAATAATCGAAATGAAAAAGCAGAAAGCAGGTGTTAAGTTATGAAATGAAGAGGCAGATGGTTCTAAATTTTTAGTAACATACGATATGCTTTGTGCGCTGCCCATTTTTTTGAAGGAAAATAAATATATTTTTAAGGTAAATAATTTATATTGTTTTAAGGTAAATAATTTTTTTATCGATTCCTTTAAAATTTATCTTGTGGATAATATTTATTGATGAAATTTACAAGATGTCAAAATATGTCTATCTTGTTTGAAATATTTTTAAGATAATTATCAGTCCCTCTCTTGTATGCAATAAAAAATTGACGAATTATTTTTATGATGCCAGTAATTTAATTAACATTTATCATCACTTATGGTTATAAGTAATTATTTTACTGCTTAAAAATAAAGTTATAAATCAAGTATTAAGCTAATGAATATTTACTTTTAAGGTTTATTTATTTTAAAAACCTCCATTTTTGATTCATAAAAAAAGTTACATATTAATTAAAACTGTCTGTAATTTTATTTAAATAATTTTTTTAAAAAGAAAAACGCCTTTATATTTTAATTTAAAAAAATAAATTATAATTCATGTATTAAGAAATAATAAATTTATTTTCCATATAAAGTTTAGTATCGTTTTAATTGAAACCATTTTTAAAATGTTAATTTAATGTAAGTAATTCTGAATATTAAAAAAGTGCATTTATAATTATAATTATTTTTCTTGTAAAAATTATAGACCACAAATTAGGAGAATAAATATTTATTTTTGCATAAAAATAAAAAGCATATTAATTAAAACTGTTTGAAGTAGTCAAATTAATTTGAAAAAAATTTAAAAAAGAAAAAATGCTACTCCAGAATCGAATTTCAGTCTCCTGAATGATACGATAGCGCTTTAACCACTACACTATTCACGGCTCTGCATCGGCGACACATTATTAGTATATAAGTTATGCAGAAAGTTTGAAGGCCATTTTCTCGAAATTGACTGGTTATTGCGCTTTAATATTTTCATGAGTGAACTTTCTAAGCGTATACTACCATAATACTAAATTTCATCCCAAACTGAATTTTCAACCTCGTACCCTACCCATGTTAACTCTTTTTCTCCGACCTGCCCTTTAATCGGTATTTGCTTACCATTGACTTGCTGGGTAATTTTCCTGACACATCCAATGACCGTTGCGAAGCTTCAAGCTATTACCCATTTTACCTAATGATATTTTAAAGTACTTAGGGAAATTCTGTAATTGTATATCTATACTTTTTTGTATTATAAATATTAATTTCGCCTCTTAGCGTTCTAAAATAACAAGGACACAGACCAGTTAAATTAAAGATTTATAAAAAATTTAAATTAATCAATGCATTATAAAAATCATGAAATAATTATTATTATTTCTCGTTAAGACGCATTTTGATCTTTGTTAAGACATTCTGGGACCACTTCTTCCAATTAATTTATTTTCCTTTCTTGTCAATTTATTGTAGAATTATCTTCCCATTAATTAATTAGTTTAATCACATATGAAGGAATAATAGTTTGTTTGTTAATGAATTTTTTCAAGGAAAATAGATGTTAGCAGTTTTATAGATGATATTAATTCTTCAATATTTGAAGTAAACAATTTATTGAAATAGACGCAAGGAAACAAGTCTAAATAAAATTACAAGACACAAGCACATACTTAGAATTCGATATATTCAAAATTTAACCAAAGGTAATTAATAATTTTCTTAAATTTTGATTTTTCACTGTGTTTATTTTAAAGATAAGTATATGTATATTTGGCGATAGGCTGTTTTCTAAAGCAGATAAAGGATTCATATTCAAAAGCGATAATAAGCGATCAATAATTTATGTATAGGTAAAATTTATGCATACTGTTGCATATTTTATTACAGGTGGTCATTATGAATATCACACCTGTCAAGTCTTTTAAACAAGAACCTATTATTAACAAAATATTTTGGTAAAAACCTACAGTTAAAAAAATCCTCTGAAAAATGCTTTATTTCTGAACTTTGGATTGTTGCAATTATCCACGCGACATTGTTTTCTGGATGAGAAAACAATCATTAGCTGCTCTGAAACCTTTTGAATTACTCATCCATAGATACTTTTACAAATAATAGTCTTTTGCTTCATATAACTGCTCTATATTTTCTTTCTTTTCTATAAAAATATTCACAATTTAAGAGACAAAAGAGAATAGCATATTTTATAGATTAGATTACAGTTTGTCCTTATAAAAATAAATGCTTTCCACTGCTCTCAAATTATTTTATTTCTTAATCAATATTTAAAAAAACCTATTCGATTACATTATTTAAGTAAATGCAAAATTATTTTTAGGTGGGTGCTTCTTTTGGGATATTAAATAATAAAAATGTAAAATTTTTTAAATCAAGTATATAAATTTCAAACCAAAGTCTCAAGCACTTAAACAGCTGCGAATTGGAATCTTTCAGAATTTTCAAGGAATTAGTATCAGAATGAGCAAATAATGATTATTTGCTCTGAAAGCTACCGAATTGCAAGGGATGTTCAGATGAAAAGGTACGAAACATCGTAACAACGTAACCTTTAACATATTTTTTCTATGCCGCTATGGGAGAACGTAGGGAGTTATCTAGAGATTCGATTGGAGTCTCCGGCGCAGATCGGAGAATGCGCGGGCGCAAACATGCGCAGGAGAGAGCAGAGTGTCCCCCGTCTAAGGTCCGCTATCTGTTGAGTTCCTCGGGCACAGAAGAACCATTAACTCCGATGTGTACTGTGAGACACTTCGAAGACTACACATGTCTATCAAGAACGAAAGACCGGGGCTGCTCCATAACACGCGTCCATGCGTCTCCAGGTTCACACACGCGGAACTAACCAAGTTCAAGTGGGAGCATCTCGACCATCCGTCCTACTGCCTGGACTTGTCGCCCTGCGATTCTCATGTGTTTGTTCCCCTGAAAAAGCATCTGAAAGGGAAGCGCTTCAACTCGGAAGACGAACTCAAGGACGCTGTGAAGGACTGGGTTTCGTCACGGCTGGACACAGTAATTCTGGGAACAAGGAATCCTTTGTCTCGTTAATCAATGGGAACGTTGTGCTCAGGCCTATGGTGTATACTTTGAATAAAGTCTTCATTTATACCCACAGTGTCGTTTCGTACCTTTTCATTTGAAACCCCTTGTACTTAATTAATTTCAGCTCTTTTTTCAAATAATAGATTTTTGCTTCAAATGATATTTTCTGTCTTCTGTATAAAATTATTCAAAATCTAAGATACAAAGGAGAATAACATATTTTATGGATTAAATTAAAATTTGTCGTTATAAATAATAAATGCCATTTTGTCTGCACTCAAATTATTTTATTTCTCAGTCAATACTTAAAAATGATAAACAATTTGATCACTTTTATTTATTCATTTAAATAATAATAAAACTATTTTTAAGAGGAGGTGTTGGGGGGGGGGGTATTAAAAAGTAAAAATATAATTCTTTTATCAAGTATATGAATATCAAAGCAAAATCTCAAAGACTTCAATCATAGCGAATTGGAGTCTTAATTGCATTTATCGTATAATTTAAGGTATGCGAACACGTTCGGAGCACTTTTTAGTAAATTTATGGTGTTATTATTCGAATAATGGACTGAAATTAAAAAATATTCGCCCAATTAAATTCTTCTAGTTCATTCCTTAGAAAATAGTATGAAGACAATGTCCACCAAATTTCATAGTAATGTGATATTTATATTTTGAGTTATTTGATTTGAAGAGAGCAAAAAATAAGTAAAAATCAATTTTGAGAAAAATGCATTTAAAAAGAGAAAAATGTTTTAATAATAAGTTATTTGTGCACAAACTAAAATTCATTGCATTTATAGATTATACCTTATGCCTCCTCGGCATTTAACAATTTCACTTTTATAATCATTTTTTTTCTGGCATTTTTTGTGTTTGGGCAGTGAATGTCGCCTAGATTCGTATATTCTGTTTTTGTCGAGCTCAGCAAAAGCTCTAACTGCATTTGCATTATTATGCACTCCAATAACCTTAAGAACATTCAGCAATCCTGTGAAACCTTCTTAAAATGTATTGCAAACTTAAATTCCCCTAGTCTGAGGGTTCAGAGCTCAGCAAAAATATCGTTAGATACAAATTTCCTCATTAGAATTTTGCGTTTTTTCGTGCACAGAATTTTCCGTATTCAAAACTAAATTTTGTTTAAACAAATTTTTAACAAGTTTTTGGCCTTTAAATTGGTGCTTACGGTTATTTAAATACCCACCTTCTGTTTACTGATCATTACGAAAATATTAATATTTTGACTTCTAATTAACGTAAAGACAAAAGTAAACCTATTGTAGATAACTCAAAGACTGGTCTATCCAATAAAAGAATTTTTTAAAAATGCCATTTTTAGCTAAAATCGTCTTTTTCAATGAGTTCGGATACCTTAATTTATAATGAACGTTAAAGAATTATCGTTCTTATAATATTGGCTTATTATCTTTGAAGTATCGATTTCAGTGCATAACGATTTTATGAGTTTATTTCGAATGCATATTTCTGACAAAAATTCATTTTTCTAGTTTGTGATACACAAATAAAAGCGTTTATTATTATTATTAAAATTATTATTTTTTAAAATCTTTTATTATCTTATTACTATTTTTATCTTTTGGTCGGCTTCTTCATGTTGTGGTGTTGGATACTGATGGTTGTTTTGTTTTGCTTCAGGTTGATGCACTATAAATGTATTTGCCAAATTTATTCTTGTCTAGACGTTTTAGACAAATTTATACTTTTCAAACTTATCTACACGAATGTGAAGACGTGTACTGCTTGCAGACGAAAGGGAAGAAAGAATATCGAAAAAATCTTGCGTGATTTTTAAATCCGAATGGATGCCAATACATCCTGATTTCGCCACATTCAGCCAAAGCGCAACTTGCTTTTCGTATGCATAATTTCTTATGTGTAGCTGAATCATGATTAGCATTTATTACAAGCCATTAGTATTTGCCATAATTCATTATACTAAACATTACGAAATCACAAAATAAATTTTTACCTCATTTTTTTTTATTAAATGATATATTGTATCAATATTAATTGATTAACTGAGAATTTTCTAGATTATATTATCATCTAAAACTCTCACATGTGCAAAATTTCTAAATTTTGGTATATCAACAATTAAATAAAAGAATCCTATAAAAATTGTAAATGATGACACAAGAAACAAGTTAAATTAAATGGAAGAATGTTAAGACAAAAGCAATAATTGGCTGTTTTAATAAATCGATACAAACTGGCGAATGTGGTATTTTGAAATCTCTCTCACATTCTTTCTAATAAGCACGGTATCATCCTCTTTTTTAAAATCCTCTTCTCCTGAATAAAAATTCCGGACATTAGACAAGACTATAAACACCAGTAGTGTTCCTATTTTATTCTCAATGTCCTGCAAATAAGCGTTTTGTACTTCGCAATATAGCGAATAAAACGTTATGCTTTTTGGAATATTTTCCATCCGAACGATTAAAATTAAAATTTGACACATGACTACATTTATACAACAAGATTATATGCTGAATTTCATTTATCTGAGTCGTTGTGTTTAAGAGTTAGTCGCTTTTTCAGTCAATGGAAGGTACAGACTAACCGACGGTCAACCATCTGATTTTTTGTCGACAGTTTTACATCTTAAATGCTTGAACTGTGTAGCCGCGGTGGCCTTGTGGTCTGGCTCCACGTTAAATCCGTCGGAGTCCAACGTCCTCCCGATGGTGTAGTGTGGAAGTTTGGTGAGAGAGTGCCAGTTCAGGTGTCGTTCTCGTCTTCTGAAAGAGGTTCAAAATTACGAGGTTCGTTTCAAAATAGCCCTAGTGTTGCTTTAAAACGGGACGTTAATATAACTAAACTAAGCTTAAACTGTGTGTTATATTTTGTCACCCTTGGTCTTTCCGTCTTAAAATTATCATGATCGATTGAAATTGGGCATTCTGAAAGATAAATAAGATTTGTATCAATGAACTTCGTTTAAAATTTGATGGAAATCAAATAATTTGGGGATTACGAATGTAAATCAAATTTCACCCTCTAGCCTAAAGCGTGTTTGAGTTTTCATGTTTACAGTCAAAAATGTTTTTTCGAACTCAGATAAATCTAGAACATGGCAAATTTATTATGAATTTCCCGTTTTTACTTTCTCGTATACGTAGTACAGAGAAAGAAAAGTAATACAATTTCGACGACGTGTTAGACCTCCCTGAGTTCGAATAACACATTTTTGGAAATGTCCATCTGTCTGTATAAGATAACTCAAAAATTCTTTGAGTTAGACGATTGAAATTTAGTCTATTGTCTTACAACAAATTTACAGATTTATATTGTGCCTTTTTTGCAACATTTCGCTTTTCTTTTGATGCACCAAGTACAACTCGATCTTAACTCGAAAAATCACATTCGTAATAAAGTATATAATTGTCAAAAATTTGGTCAATATTTTGACGACTTCCTACTTTTGAGAACTCCCTGAGTCCATAAAACACATTGATGTCAGTCTGCATGTGACTATGATAACTTAAATACGCTTAACGCTAGACGGATGCAATTTAGTGTATGGAATTACAATCAAATTTTTAAATTTCTATCATATTTTGAGTGACTCCATTCACAGATAGTCTGTTTGTTCTATTGTCTTGTTTGTTCGAGTAAAAGTGAAATCAGTAACCACAAAATACAAAGATATGTAGATAAAATTTGATACGTAGGTTTAGTATCTGAGCTAGATATAGCTATTGAATTTTTCAAACCCGTCAAACGGGTGATCTTTGTTCGTTCTTTACTTTTCCATCCATATAAATATTATAACTTATAAATGCAATGACTTAATGAAATTCGATACGTTATCTTGTATCTTTAACTGTAATTTTGTATCAGTCAATCAATCAATCGTTAAAATGACATCCAAAGTGCATATTATTATTATGTTAGATTCAGTAACAATCCTAGATTCAAGCCAAAAAATCTATATTTTGTCACTTGTTCGTTTCAGTAAAGCCATAAGATTTTTTCACGGCTTTATTCGAAATCCATAATTTTATGGTGGAAGAGGGATAAAAACATTTTTGAAGCGTATGCGAGAAAATTTCGTGAAGACCATTTCATTCTGGTTTGATTTGATTTTTACAGTGAGTTGGTATTCCATAAAATTAAAACAACTGATTTCGATCAGAGACGAAAGAAGAAAGTTGGTCCTAATTCGGAATAATTAAGTTAACATAAAAATTGAAAGATGAGTCAAAACAAATAGCAGATAACATGGAACATAGAGTTTGATTGATGGCAGGGTGATTTTGCGCTGCAACATAATTTGCAACTACAGTCACTTAAAATTCCCTTTTAAAAATTCACTTATTATTATTATTATTATTATTATGGGACAGAGAGAGTATTATTTTATTGATTAAAGAATTTAGTTAATAAAAATAAAATTTTATTTTTATTAGTTAAATATTGTTTCATAATGTATAAAAATATTAATTTCTTATTTTAAATAAATATAATATTAAATAATAATTTTTTAAATATTTTTTAGTAAATTAAAAAAAATTATCGTTATCTAAAGATTGTGTGGTTTCTCCTCCACTTGGTTCTAATTTTGAATAAATAAATTTTTTGTACTGTGATTTCACCAGTTTAGAATTTTTCTTCTGTGTGTTACCTGAAACTAAATAAAGCCTCTGTTAGAAGAAAAAAAGTGAAATAGACGAAACGGGAACATCATGAAAATGGAAAGGGGTCATTGATATTCCTCTCCAGAAATCTTCTTTATCCAGTCTTTCGTACTTCATTGCGTACGATTTAAACTGTCTTTATGGGGTATTATAGTCACCCGCTTACTAATATCCTCTATCTCTCAAGGATTATCTCCGAGAAGCATCATAGAAATGAAAGCTTGCCGGAAATTGCATTTGATGGACTCAAATAAATCTAACTTAACTTTTTTACTATCTTGTTTGCAAACAGAAAGAACTGTAATGCTCAAATGATTCGATCTCAAGTTTTTGATAAAACTCCATGCACCAAATTTAAACGTTTTGTTAAAAAAAATCCTATTTACTTTCCTGTATACAAAGCATACAGACAAAGTATCGTAATCATCAAAAATTTCAAATTTGGATTTTGATGAATCAACGCATTTTTAATAGTCATTAGTCCAAAAGCTACATTTTTAGAATTATATCTTTTAGTCTGTCTTTGAACAAGATAATAGAAAAACACTTTGAGCCAAATGGTTGAAATTTGGTACATGAAATAACAGCCAAATTTGTAGATTTCTATGAAATTTTGTAAGAAATTCTTTCTGAGAAAGGCGTGTGTTGGCTTGGTCGTGAAATTCCAAATCTGTGAAGTAGCAATTTACGGCCACTCGATAAAGGATCATCTTTTGAGCAATAACAGTCTAGATATGTAATATAGTTGACAGATATTATTTCGAATACTAAAAATAAATTTATCAAGTGATTAACTTATGTTTTATTTCTAACACTTTTCTGGCACTAGAGTGTAGAAAATTGTGCAGAAATAAATATGCGTTTTATTCTAGGCATTATTGTATTCAAGGAATATTCTTTTACTAAGTAAAAGACGCTCTACAATTGAATCTGTAATTGACTTTATTCCCGTATTTTGCATTGTTTTCGTGATATCAAGACTAATTCCATTATTTGCCACAAGGTGGCGCTGTCATTGATCTTACCTACTTTATCTATACACATGTTTATGGTTATAGTTATCCTCATTTTCAAACTGTTATCCTCATTTCAACTAAATATTTTAGTGGTACAGAAAATTGACGTGAAAGATATCAATAATCTTTACAGTATTTAGTGTGATGAAGAAAACGGAGGAAGAATTCCAAATGCCTTCCTTTCAATAATGTGGATCAAAATTATAATATTTTTATAAGCCTGTAAAGTTGCTTCCCAGCATGGTTAGTTGAATCACTGGAAAGACTGTCTTACGATTAGCCCTGTGGGTGCTGATCAGGTGCCGCGTCAGTGATCTCAGAGCTCGGCGATGAATTTGGAAACAAAATATATATTATTAAAAACTAGGGCCTTTTAGCGATCCATCCAATAGGAACCAAGATACGCCTGATTAGTCCCTAACCTTCTCCCCCCGCCTCCCGGGAACTATAAATGCCTCGCAGTTTCAAGCTGCAAGGAATCGCAGTTAGAGTCGAAGTCAAGTATCGAGTCTTCGAGAGGATAAGGAAGCAACGGCGGAGTGCCATCGTTGTGTGGAGCCCAAGCTATTGTTGAATTGAGCTGTGTGCCCAGTCCTACTGTCTATTGTGGAGGCAGCATCAAGTTGTGTGTGATGTAGCCTGTCGTATGGTAGTGAGTTGGCAGTTGGTTACAGCTAAAGCAAGGAGACAGTGGAAAATTTCAGCCGCCTGGAGAAACCGTAGAGCGAAGCTCCGAAGATTACCTCTCCTGCTGTATTCTGTCTGGCCGTTTTGTGTGCTGTGGTCGTTGGTGCTACCGAATTACTACTTGTGGGCTGCTTTGTGTTGTAGTGTGCTGCTGTTTGTTCGTCTCGGCTGTACATATTTGTCGTCTTTGTATTAGTGTCTTCGTGTTAAATAAACGTCGTTGTTGTCTACTGAGGCCTGTTGATTATTTTCACACCATATACCCACTGCGGACTTAACAGTGGAATCCGTAACAATATGGATCTCAATCGTGGTTATGAAACTGCATACCAAAATTTCATAGTAGCTGAGTTTCTGAATTATCATTTCCCACATACAAACGAAGGAGCAAGCAAACAGATAGTCACCCTGTTACCGGATTTTTATGCCTATAGATATTTCTGATAATACAATTGTGAATCCAATTTCATCCATATGTGCATTTTTGGATTATCGTATTCATGTGCACAAGGATAGACAGATGGACTTCTCATATACCTATTTCATCTAAAGCTTGATTGAAGTCTAGAAATTTTCCGTTAGAAACACATATAGAATTTCATTTCCATAAATCATTGCATTTTTTCATACATCGGTTTCAGATACGTACACCACGACACAACTCTGATATCATTCCTGAGCTTGCAGTTTGTATTTATATGGGTGTGCTCAAAATGAAACAACTGATTCCTCCACAGAGGCTCATGAGTCCCCAGCACTATCACAGTCTTCCAAACAACCTTATTGAATTCAAATTAATTTTCATATATTTAGAAAAACAACATTAAATTTATATGCATTTCAGTTTTATAATTTTTGCATGGATGGGATAATTATGCAGTCTTTCACATTTATAAAATTGTTTGATGAAGCTATGGCAGTTATTAGATTTTGAATAATATAAATTTGATTATGAAAAATAATTGATATACCCCCCAAAAAATGTGTTTTTCGGGCTCGGAAATATATGGAAGAGGATTCAGTAAAATCCCTGGTTCGAAATTTCCGATGATTTCTCAATCTACCTATTGTATACTGCATATACGAGGCAGTAAAATAAAAAGGAGTTAGTCTTTTATTTATAATATATTTCTCATATGAACTGAATAAAAGTTCTTCTAAAAATCTAAAATAATTCATCTTTTGGATTGCCAACTTTATTCGAATTCTACGAAGCCAAAAGCTTTCAAAATTATTTTCTAAGCAATTCAAGATAAATTTGAAATGCATTTCACATTCTCTATATATCTGTTTCTATATTTATTTAAATCTGGAGTACATTAAATCTGCCGTGTATCAAACACTTTTAGATTTGGTTGGAATGAAAGTTTTGAAAACGGAACACTGTTGTCAATTATGATCAGGGCTAAAACTTTTCGAATCCGGCTTAAAAAGTACTGCTTACAAATTTTGTCAATAATATAATAAATTTAAACCAAACGCAGAAAATCGCTTATTTTCTACGCTTTCAATACGAAAGTTTAAATTGAACATACTTCCTATGGTTATTCAGATTCGAAACTTCATTATATGGGAATTATATTTCTCTCTATCTCTCTCTCATATATATATATATATATATATACATACACAGGGTAGTTATAATTAAAGTTACCCTGTTTAGTCCTACGTAGTGTCCTCTCTAGTGGAAGGATGTCGAAGAAACTTGATACTTAGGTTGTATGGATCATGAGGAAAAGAAATTTCCAATAAAAAAAATTAGTTCAAATTTCAACTGACAGGTAAGAACGCGGCGCATGAAAAACAAAAAACACAATTTGGAACTTAAAATTTTTATTTAATTACAATATATGTTCAATGTGCATTCCATTTTCGTCAAGCACATGTTCAAAGCGTATTACGGTGTGTTCAACATTGGCACGAAGGGTTTGTCGCCCAATTTCAGCAACATGACGTGTTATACTTGCTTTCAATTCATGCAGAGTCCGTACGCTTCCTCCATAGACACGATTTTCAGGAATCCCCACGACCAGAAATCACAGGGATTCAAGTCCGGAAAACGCGGAGGCCAGGCAGTTGTAAAACTTCTTGAAATTACCCGTTGATCTTCAAAATGGGCACGAAGAAATACCATTACTGGTCGAGCAATGTGAGGTGGTGCACCATCTTGAATGAAGACAGTAGTCCCTAAACATTCTCGTTCTTGTAACGCAAGAATGACTTACTGCTGAAGAAGGTCGCGGTAACGGGCATCCGTAACGGAACACCTTAAGGGCCATGAGGCGTGTTCTCCTCAAAAAAAAAAAGGACAAAGAATGAAATCTGCAGTAAAACCACACCATACAGTAATGTAATCAGGATGTAGAAACTGTTCATGCACATCATTGGGATTTGCAGTACTCCATATACGACAGTTCTGAGTATTAACTGCTCCGCCTAGGGTAAAATGAGCCTCGTCCGACCACAAAATGTTCCAAGGAAATGAATTGTCAACGGCTATTCTGGCTAAAATATTCTAGCAAATTGATTTCGTTTCTCCGGGTCTGCAGGATTCAGCGCTTGCACATGATGGATGTGTATGGATACCACTTTACAATGGGTCGAAGAACTTTTCGTACAGTTGAACAAGGGAGGGAAAAATCACGTGTCACCGCTTGAGCACTTGATGAAGAATATTACGAATCAGACGCTCTTTCGACACGGCAAGAGCGACATCGTCCGCAGTTTCATTTGAAATCTGTTTCCGTTCTATTCCTTTTACCACACACCCAGCTCTCCAGTCTCTTCAAATTTAATAATCATCTTTTTCAAAGCCTGCCTGGACATAGGCCCTTTTCGTAAGTCTTTCAAGCTCCGATATTCTCGCAGTGCAGCTGACAAATTATGCTGTTCTAATAAAACAACTTTATCAGTAAAGCTCTTCCTTTCTTCTCTAACAATCTGTCGAAGAATGATTTTGCGTTAGTGAATACTGGCTTTTTAAATTACTCCAAATTTGCATAACGGCCTTTATCTTACATGAAAATCGCCATCTATCGGCCAAAATTTAAACTAATTTTTTTATTGCAGATTTCTTTTCCCCATGATGCATAACAACCTAAATATCAAGTTTCTTCGACATCCTTCCACTAGAGCGGACACTACGTAGGTCTAAACAGGGTAATTTTAATTATAACCACCCTTTATATATATATATATATATATATA
>JAPMOR010100153.1:694122-742900 GCA_026543865.1 Argiope aurantia | reverse complement strand
AAAAAAAAGGTTTATTCAGTTTTAGAGAGTTAATTCTCTTTGTAATCTAAATTTAAAAGAATTTTTCATTCACATTCAAATTAGTTCTTTTTTTTCAAACTGACGAAAGAGTCTGCTTCTTAAAATAATTCATTACATTCAAAGCCAGAAAAATGGCAGCAGTTTTTTTCTCCGTTTGTCTATGTTTTGAAAATTAATTAACAATTTCTATGTTTGCTTGTTTAAAAATTTTCACTATTTCGCATTATAAAGAATTACTTCTTTTGCAGTAGCTTAATTCATTTATATTTTTAGGAATATATAATGAAGAAGTTAATTATTTATTTAATCATACTGCTTGCATATGGATAACTAAACTTATCTCGCGAATGCTATATAGTTGGTTCTCTTTTCTTTTATCACAGAGTTACACGAAAGTTTCAAATTGAAAATATTAATTAATTGAAATCTTTTCTTTTCATAAAATGTTATCATATTCATTTCAGAATAATGCAAATAATTTAGTTCCTAAGTAGTGAATTTAATCAATGGTAATGTGGTACCAGTTGGCGATTCACTATTGGCGAAAAATTACAGATTCCGATTCCTTTATAGATATAATTTCTCAGTCGTTGATTATTTCTTAGATTATTTCACGAGAAAGTATTGTAATCATCAAATAATTAGTACTCGAGATTTTGTCGGGTTCCTATATTTCAGACCTGTCTGAATTCAAAATTTATCATCTAAAACATTACAATATATACATATATAAATGCAACACATTGTTTGCATTATGTTTATGAGTACGTCTGTGAACATGATATACAAATGTTTTAAATTAACGGATGAAAATAGGTATGTTTTTTTACCAAATTTGTAAAATTCTATCAAAATTTGAGTGAAATCTACTCAGAGACTTTCCGGCTATCTGCATGATAACTATAAAACAAAGGGAACTAGATGGTTAAAATTTAGTACGCAGGTTTAGCACCTAAATTATAGATATTTGACAAATTTTAAACCAAATCTGTCAAGGAGTTGAGTCTCAGTCTATTCTTCCTCGTGTATGTAAACACGAGAACTCAAAAAAAAAAAAAAAAAAAAAAAAAAAAACAGTGACTGAAATATATGAAATTTGTTAAGTGATTTTGTGACTGCAGGTGCCATTTTGGGCCAAATGGTCGTTTCAGTCGGTTGAAGAAAAATTTGCATTTTTCTTGTCTTATTAACCGTATACAAGGATTTAATCGCCAAAATAATCACCAAGGGTCACAAGATTGATACAGTAAAAATGCTAAATTTAAAGTTAATATTTTGTAACTGTTGTTAGTTATGAATAGTTTGACTACTTAATTTACAAAGTATTCTCATGCTCAACAAATAGTCAATCTGGATCTCGACATTTCAAAACCGACAGCATAGGGAAAATTTGAAAGTAATAACTGTCATCTGTACAGTATATTATAACAGAAATTCCGGTGTCCTTTTCAATTTGTTGGTCGATGAAGAAGCAGTCCTTTAGTAGCGGACGACGATTTTTATTAAACATGAAGAAACGAATACAGGTATATGGTGTGAAAATAATCAACAGGCCTCAGTAGACAACAACGACGTTTATTTAACACGAAGACAGTAATACAAAGACAACAAATATGTACAGCCGAGACGAACACACAGCAGCACACAACAATAAACATTCGCCCACAAGTAGTTATCGTTAGTAATAACAACCACAGCACACAAAGCTGCCAGGTAGAATTCAGCAGGAGGAGGGAATCTTCGTAGTTACTCTTTACGGTCTCTCCAAACGCCTGCAATTCTCCACTGTCTCCTCGCTTTAGCTGTATCCAACTGCCGACTCACTACTATACGACTGGCTACTCCTCACAAGACTCGATTCTGCTTCCACAATAAACAGTAAGATTCGGATCACAGCTCAATTCAGCAATCGCTTGAAATCCACACAACGCTTACTCAACTTACTAAACTTACTTCACACAACTTACTCAAACATTGTACTCATAAACAAGTTTTCGTTGTGGGGAACATATAATAATTTAATTTTTCTAATTATTTTTAATTTTAATTAATTTACAAGTTTTTTAATCTTAAATTAGCTCCTTTTAACTTAATTCTAAAATGTTCTCCTTTTTCCTGATCTATTTCGAACGTTTTATTTAATTATTTTTAACAGGATTTCTAGAAAACTGATGACTTCAGCATTTTCTCACGCTCCGAGTGAAAAAATAAAAATCCTATTTCTTTACAGCATTCTTTTAAAGATTACTAAGATACCCTTTCCTATATCTACACGTGTAAAAAAAATCCCTATCGAAATCTCAAAGTAAAAACCATGGAAGGGAAAATTTTCGGTCTCTTTTACTGTTGTGTCGCTATGTAGATGGACGCATTATTCTACTTTGGTTTTGGTACAAATTATGCCTCTCGGGATGAAATAAATCGAAGTTAACATTTCAAAAGTTGCTTCTTCTGGTTCAAGCATCTTCTAAAACATGTTCACACACACACATGCGCACAATCTTTTTAAATTATCATACTCATATTCATATCGAAGGGCAGACAGAATTTCTTATTGGGTATGTGACCTGATTTTAGAGATAAATTTATAAATTCGAAGTAAAGACCACATACAAGTTTTATTCGACAATTTCAAAGCGTTATCGAGTTCAAACGCAGACAAACATCCACAATTCCAAAAATATGTTTGTCAGATTCAAACAGGTCTGAAATGCGAAACTTCTTTAAAATTCTCAAGATCGAAATGTTTGATGAATATATTATCTCTCCTTCGTGTACGAAGATATAAAATATAAAGTGGAATTTAATCGAAGAAAAAACAGATGTGTAATATATTTTTAAATATTTATACAACAGAATGAAACCGAAATCTTTGGAAAGAATTCAGAATTATATTTCTTTTATATTTGTAACAGAATAGAGCTCTGGATTCTAGCTCCATATAAATAGATAGATTACAAAGCTCTATTCTTTTCTAGCTCAATAAAAAGAAATTTTTATAAATGTATATTTCATATCCTGAAAAATTTAGTTTCATAATACGAAATGTTTGATAAAAGAATGTGATAAATATGTAACGAATAAATATTTTCGTTGTGATGGGAAGGAATTTTATATTCTACCGCCCTATTTCTAAGAATATACTTTAAAATGGTTACAAAAGCTAAATTAGCAGGAATGGTCCCCACAAAACCTTCTCGTATATTCACTAACTGTCATATCAGCGAAAGCCTTGCATAAAATAATTACGAAATGTTCATTTTTGGCTTGAATTTACTGAATCTATCGTGTGATTCTTGGCGAAGTGTTTGGCGATTAATCCCTGGCATGCCCTAATAGTAGCCAAAAATAGAATTTGTTTTTTAAACTCATTTTTATCAACCAATTGAAACAACAATTTGACACAAAACCGCACTTGCAGTCACAAAATATCATACCAAATTTGATATATTTAAGTCGTTACGTTTTAGAATTATCGTGTTCAAAATTTTTTGAAAGTACAGACCGACAGACTGTCAACCTATTGTTAGATTTCGCCTAAAATTTAAAAAGTGTGTGCACTATAGATGTTAAATATGTACATAGAATTTTATTTACCCAGTTCTCTTCCTCTTGTAGTTATAGGGTTGAATTACATTCGAATAGCCAGACAGACAGACTTCCTCTGAGTGGGATTTGCTCAAAATTTGTTAGAAATCTAAAAATTTGGTTTAATGACATTATATTAAAATTCATCCGTCTGGATCAAAGAATTTTCTAGTTTACTACGTCACAGACAAACTGACATTTTTCATAAATACATTTTTTGAACTCGGGGTAGGTCTAAATGGGACATTCGTGAAAGAAATCGAATTTTAATTTTTTGACGATTACTACATTTTCTCTATTTTACATGTACCAGAAAAATGAAACATTAATAATTCTAACTGAATACTTTTCGAATTATCATATTACCTTACAATATCACTTCGAAATTCAATATAATCTTTGGTGTAATTTATACAATGTATGGAAAGAAAAAGCATTATAATTGCTAAGAAAATCGAACTCCAGATTCGAACAAATATCCACATTTCAGACCTCCCAGAATCTGAAAAACACATGTTCGCAATTATGTTAATCAGTGTATGGACGCGATATCTCAAAAATGATTTACGTTGACGGGTTTAATTTTGAATGCCATCTTTGTATCCAATTTAAAAATTTCTACCAAATATTGAATCAAATCCCTTCACATGAAGTCTGTATGTCTAAATAAAAGTGAACACGATTCTACAAAATTGACAAAACAAAATTAACAAGATTTAATTTCGCATACAAAGTTCAAAATCCAATCAAATTGTGAACCAAATCAATCAAAGGATTGATCATCTATCCCTCAGTACTTTCGCATGCATGTAAACGTGATATCTCAAAAATGCAATGAAAAATAAAATTTAGTATGCAGCACTCACTGTAGATTCATGCATCAAATTGTGAATAAAATCCAGCAAAATTCAATCTGACCATCTACTCTTTGTATTTTCTAATATGTATAAATGCGATAACCCAAAAAGACAAGTAAATATAATTCAGTGACATTTGATTTTGTAGTTAAAATTTTAGATTCATGTTAAATGCTGGTTTCAATTGATTAAATATTCAGCATCCAAAATATATATTCTTTTCCTTTGCTATTTACGAAGCGCAGAACTTTTAGCTGCTGGAATCTGAAAATAAAAATCTGAGCACTCATGGCCTCACTCAAGATCCAGAATTTTTAAACTGAAGAACATTATAACATCTTTATAAAAAAGTCTACAAGAAAATTTCGGGGAGACTACTAATAATGATTTGTGCAACCTATACTTACATTATTCTTTTATCATAATGAATTATTATAAAGTCAGACGATGATTCGAAAAATTATATAAGGTTTTTATTGATTATACTGAAAAATTCTTGTTCACAGTTTGCCTATTTTTGTACTCAATTGATTTATTTTTAACTGCTTTTATTGTATTTAGTTATTTTAAACTTGTAAAGATCCCACATATATATTATGAATCGGTCGAGTTGCGTTATTTTGAATGTTTATATAGTTTTATTAATTCTTATATTCTTATATTCAGAAAAAGTATAAATTTTTCTGATATTCTAAAGTTTTAAAATTTTGTATATTGAACATAATGATGCAATATTTTAATTTTTATTAATCTAATTATCAGTTATCAGATTCATTTAAAAATAATCTCTTATTACAAACGCTATCTTATAGTTAACTTTTAAAAAAACTGATTACAAGGTTGGTAATGTCTATAATAATGAACTACGTACATTCAAAGCTAAATTTCAAAACATTATTAAAAAAGAGTTAATAACACATTAATGCACTGAAAAGAAAAAAAATTGATTTAAAAATGCTAGCATCAAATTAAAATATTATAAACATGATCAGTTGAATTAAAGAAATAACATCACAATAAGAATAATGTCAAGAAATCTGATAGGTGCATAATGCAAGAATCTCAGTAACAGATAACAAGACTTTATTCTACGAAAAACACGAAATATAGGTAACAAAAAAAAATCTACCGAGGTGTGCACAAAAAATTGCATTTATATGCAACAAAAATTGTTAAGCAGAAAACATCTCAGACAATTAGAGATTTTGCTCAATCTTCAAGAAGATAACTCTTGACTTGTGCGATCTTTGCACCTTTTATGGGGTTTTTTTACCAGATATGGAATCTTCTAGAAGGTTCTTTAGATCTCGTCTTCTAACAGAAATATCGCCAAACTTTATGTATTTTTCAGAACCTTCACTTGTGTCACTAGAATCACTAAATGATCGCGAAGTTGTAGCCAAAATCGAAGGTTATTAATAATCTGACATACATCTTAATATCTTAAGCTGACATAAATCTGGGCCTCTGTGTCCTAGCGATGGCTTCGGCTTCGGAAACAAAGGGATTCGAGATCTGATTCCAGGGAAGACCCATCGTGTAAGTGGGTCTGGTGCACGCCAAATCCGTCGGAACCAAATCTCCTCCCACTGTTGTGGTGCGAAAATTTGGAAAATGGACTGCAAGCTCAGGTGTCGTCTTCGTCATCTGAAAAGAGTTTCAAAATTACGAGGTTCCTTCCAAAATAGCCCTGGGCTGTTTACACATATAGCTGATTTTTCCGACGCGGTTAATTCACCATCGCCGCCATAACAACAGTAGTGTATTGAATTATATTTGAGCTTACACATTTGGCAGAAAAATGAAGGCGTGGTCAATTTGTCGTTGGCAGATGCGGTGCTGATGTCGGCTGTCACTGGTACTTTGATCCTCGCAGTCCAAGTACTGGCGCGCATTATCAAATACAAGCTTATACACACGGCGTTTTTTAACGTATAGAGTAGCTTTTTCACAGTGAGTTTTTCCTTCCTGTTTGAAACACTATTTTTATTTTAACATCAATAGGTTTTAATCGATTATGAACATGAGTGAGTTAAATATCGATAATGAAATTTTAATTGCTTTAATCCAAGAAAGGCTTGTTTTATGGGTTTCTAAAGACAGAAACATAGCGATTGGCATGAAATTTATATGGAAATTTGTGACGACTTGAATTTATTGGAAGAAAAAGAGAGAAACGATTTATACGAATTCCATGCTTTCTCATATGTACTTACTAGATAACAAATGGAGTCGTAAAAAAGAAATCTAATTTTGAGAGTCTAGAAATGACAGTAGTAACAATCTCTAGTTCTAAAGAATTTTCTTTACATTGCATTATTGTTTATGGATTTAATTATGAATTATTTTTATTTCTGTGCTGGCTATTGTTAACAAACGTCTTTTCTTTTCTTTTCTTTTTTTCCCCCAAAAATATGAAAATTATTGGAAAATTAGAAATGATATTAAGTGTATCAACAAGTTTTATTATGCTTTTAACTTATTTCTAATAAATCTGAAATATTTTGCAAGTAAATAAAAATTATGTGAAGAAAGACGTTATTTTTTCGCAATACTTGTTTCAAATAAGAAAGCGGCTTATTTTACAATTATATGTCGCTAATACCATGGCGTTCAGAATACTTTTATATTGTAGATGTATGCCAGGAATTCATGCCTGCATTTGAACCAATATATCTACGTAGAATGTTTCTCATATTGTATGTTTGAAACTTTCTCTTGTAATATAATCTCCGTGAATATTTTCCAATCCTATAATTTATATTGTATCCTCAATCATATATCTATCTCTATCCCTAATATAATTATGAAGAATAATACAAGATTTAATAATATCATGCGCAAATTGTAGCACAACATTAAAAGAACGATGGAATATTCTACATTTATTGCTGAGAATTTCAAAAGAGCCTTTTGTGTATCTTCTTGCTTGACAAATCGATATTTGAATATTTTATTTCCGACTGTCAAATGTGTTTCAGCATATGGCCTTAGCAAATTTTTATGCAGTCCAAATGCTGCATTACTAACAAAAAAGAACGGAGCTTCTGGACTTTCTGTGCCTGGCAAGCACAAAATAAAACGGTATTTACTGTCAGCAATGCCCATCAGCACAAATGAATGGTAATATTAGTTATATAATTAATATATATTAATTGTATATTAATTTCTAATTGTATATATGTATGTATAAAACTATCTAAGGTTCTGTTCCTATTTGCATGCTTTTATGGAATTACATCAATAAGCAAAGTTACCTTTAAAACTTTATAATAACTATGCACGAAAATAATTATAAGTATTTTACTCATTGAAATTTAATATTCCAATTTATAGATTTCAAAAATTATTGCCAGCATTTATACATGCCGAATGGTATTTCTCAATTTTACATTTTTGTGCTGATATCTTTTAGCTGTCCATGCCACTTTCTTTTGCCCCAAATATTTAAATAACGTGTAAAAATCTCTTAACTCCTCTCTTTTTTTCATTAATTGAATAAATCCAAATAAGTCAATTTTTCCTCTTTTCCTCTTCATCCGACGACAAAATAACAATAAAGATAGAATCTGCACTCTATTCATTTCAAATTATATTTAAACAGTAAATAGTTTAAATAACACGGTTAAAGTGAATTTGTTTGCTAGTGAAATTATGCCTAAGGAAATTTTACCGTCGTGAGTGCAAACCGTCGATTTCTGTGAGCGGTAACGGTATAATATCCGCAGCGGAAAAAAACGTTGTGTAACCAGCCCTAGTGTTGCTTTAAAATGGGACGTTAATATAACTAAACTAAACTAAATTAAACAATCCAAGATTTAGTTTCATCTTCATGTTTTTAAAGGAAACATATTTTCTACTTTTGAATTCATTGAAAATAACGTGTTCTTATAAATTTCTTTTTAAAAAAATTACTTACAAGTGCTTAAGACCATAATATTATTGTTATGACATTACGACTTCATTAAAAATTTTTTTTTTTCCAATAACATGCCGAATCATAAAACTTTACCTAAAATATTGTGAATATTTTTCGTGAAAAAAAATGAACTATTTTATTAACTTTTCGATTTAGTTTGAGCCTTGCAATTTTTTTCATAATTATGTGACACTTTAGGTAGGTTTACATCTCTTTATTCTTAAGCACCCCCCCCCCCTCTCATCTGTACAACCTCTCCCGCATAAAAAGGACTTACTATGGTCCATTAATCAAACGTTTTCCGAGATCTTGAAACTCTTAGAAATCGATCTGGAATGTTTTCAAAGAGTCAATATTGCAGAAAGAGTTAAATGGGATTCGTAAATCGCATTTCCGTATTGATTTTCTGGTTAATGTAGGTCACCGTCATATGTATAATGGTATGTATATAGCGATCTTGGGTTCCTCAATATACAAGCCTCTGGATAGCCGAGATTCCAACAAGAGGACTCGTAAACAAAGTACAGGGAAGGAAAATTATTTTCTAAGATTTTCATAAAGATATCAGAAGTTTATTAAAGTTATCCGAGGAACTAGTGTATTAATAGCATTATATTATTCATATATTATATTAATTCAGTATAATATGCGTTGCTCATAAAAACTTATTATTTATTTATATTATATTAAGAACTACTGTATTTTATATTATTTATTTGTGTTCCATTTTCTTATGCCCTGCATACAATCGAACAAATAATTAAGGTGTAGAGAAAAATAGACAAATATGGGCTCAGAAAGTGAAAGATTCATATGACCATAAATATTTCTTATAGGAAGTTCACCAAAAAATGTTAGAATATTTAACCAACTCGAATATGGGTGGCTTTGACCAATCCCAATGTTAACTAAAGGGTGTCCCAAAATCAACGCAAGATTTGAATTTTTCACCATTCGTGCGATAAAACTTTGGCAAGAACTATTCGGCAGCTGATAGTTTAGGGTTAGGAAAAATGAAGTACTACAAGATAGAACGACGTGTTTTCACTGATGAACAGTATTTCAAAAATAATGAATGTCTGGCGATCACAGTTCGAAAATTTGAGAACTGGCCCTCATATATCGTGTGATGTAACATCATTGGATTTATTTTTATTCAGTTATTTGAAGTCAAAGGTCTATGCCAACAAGCCCACGAGCACGTGTGCATTGAAGGAGGAAATTGAATGCTGCATCAACAAAATTCAGTCACGTTTATGCAAAATGTCATGAAAAATTTCGACAAAAGAGTTCCTATGAGTCATCAAAGCCGTGAGACAAATTGCCCTATGTGTTATTTCATACATAACCCTATCCTATGTACATTACTATTCAATAAAAATATAACAATTTAAATAAAATAAAAAAACTTTCTTTATTTAATTCAAATCTAACCCGATGTTCTATCCTGTAACTCTCCATTTTTACTAATCCTTAACTATTATCTGTCAAATGTTTTTTAAAGGGTTGACAACACTTTACTGCACGAATGGAGGTAAATTCAAATCTAGCGTTAATTTTGGGGCACCCTTCATATGTGGAATTATGTGTAGTTTTCTGATGAATCCCATGCATATCATTTTTGGTCGGTTCTACTCCGCATAGGGGTGTTACCCAGAGAATGAGAAGAACATTTATCCAGAGTTCTTTGCTCAACGCCTTTTGACAATCTATTATTCTTTTGTGATGTTGATTTATTTTTTTGGTTGGGATCGTAATAGGTTAGAATTAATTCGAATCTGTGAACTGTTTTTATATATTGTTCTATAAAAAAATGTCTTCTTTGTCTGCCCTCTGAGTCATATTTCGGTGAAATCAAAACTGATTAGTACATGCACAAAATAAATGAGGGTTTTCGCACCTGGAAATTGACGATATCATTGCAAAAGTGAAAACCTATCCTATGTACATATGAGGGCCAGTACTAAAAGGGTCACAAGCTGAAATCGGAAACTTTTTCACGAGATTTTGAAAACCAAATTTATAAACTTCTGCAAATCCATCATACGGAAGTATAAGCATCTGTTCATCTTTGGGATTTTAAAATGTAACAATATTAAAATGTAATGAGCTATACGGACTTTATTTCGAAAATCGTAGAATTGAATCAATTACTGGACATGATCTGGAGCCGCGGTGTCCCCAGATTATTCCTGGTGGTAAGATCTTGGCTTCGGAACCGGAGGGTTTCGGGTTCAGGACCCGATTGCACAGAAGAATTGTCATGTAATTGATTTGGTGCATGTTATATCCGTCCTCTCTGAATTGTAGTGTGGAAGTTTAGAGAGCAGGTGCAAGCTCAGTTGTCGTCCTCGTCATCTGACTGCGGTACAAATTTCATGGTCCGTCCCAAAATAGTCCTAGTATTGCTTTAAAGTGGTACGTTAATATAACTAAATTAAACTAAATTGGATATAATCTGACTAAGAACTTATGGTCCAGCATTTTGATCGGTACATTTGCTCTTAGAACACAATAACTCAAAACTGAAGTGAGAGGTTTTTAGTATACAACATGTACATCAGAAATAAAAATCTGTACCAAATCTTTGATGAAATCAGTTAACTGTTAACAGTTTGTCATTCTGTTTTGTTAATATATTTACACTAAAACACAACAAGCAAAATAAAGGAATTTCCGTGTGTGAAGTTCAAGTAAAATTTAAAATGTGCTTAAAAGTTTAGATGCAGTTGATTGACGTAAATTCGTTCAAAATGTAAGCTCGATGGTCACCACTGTACTACGATGCTTATACCAAAACAAGCGTAAGAAAAATCCAGAGAGGTGTAAGAGCTTCAATTAGTTACTTTCAACAGCAATTATTGTAATGTAAATTTGGCTGTAATTTACAAATAATGCATTCATATTTCGATAGCAAAATATTGAAAAGAATATGGATTTTTCATTCAGCTTATTGTATGATCGAAATTTATCTGAACTGTTTGACAGGAAGACCGTTTAAGAAAGCTAATATAATCCTAATAAAATACATCAGTTAATTTATATTAGAAATAAAAAAAGTTTTTCGTAACTAAATTAATATTTTACAAGCTCCCCTTTGCTATAATATATGCAATGTTTTTGCCTTTATTTAGTATCAGCCTCTTATATCTATCACTTTTTTTCAAGTTTTAATTTACAACAGAATTTTAATTAATATGATACGTGTATTCTGATAATGCAGACATCAGAAAAGTTTCACACGGTTGATTATAAATTTCATAAAAATTAAATTAGCTGCATGAAGAAAATTATACAAAAACTTAATTACGTTCGTTAAAAATTCAGGAAGTGCCTTTACGAAATAAGGAATGATGATGAATTATCTCTTAATGAAGACGGTGATGTAAACTGAAGAGTTTAAAGACCTTTTTTTGTTGTGATTAAACATAGTTAACGGAAGGTAAAATTCGTAGTGGAATTACGTCTCGAGATTGGGTCTTAATATTTAATCTCTAAAATAATAAATCACAATTTGTGAGTACGTCTATTTGGCTACTGGCATTCTATAGGCCATATATTATCACCTAATATTACCATTTTGACAAAGGAAAAGATTACAAATAAATTCGTGAATTTATTTGTAATGAAGTCGATTTTTGAAATTTTAATTAATTAAAAACTAAGACAGAGCTAAGCGTTTAATTTTTTTAAATGTTATTGTACAAAATTAATTTTTAAACCTTTGGAAGTTAAAAAAATTTTTATGTCAATTTAATTACCCTGCAGTTTTCTCTGAATTTTGCAAACTAAATTTTTTTATATAATTTTACTCAATATCTTTAATTGTTGTAATAAGAAACGAAGCGTTTTTTATTGTTTCATCAAATAATTACTCACATGATCTTTTCGTTAATAGAAGCTAAGGAAAATTGATTCCTTAATTGTCAGCACAGTTTACATTAGAAATAAAAAGAAATGAAGCTGCAGAACGGCGAAACAGAATACGCATTTAGAAGATGGCTATAGAAACACTTATGGTATTATAATATCATATATAATATTTTTATATATTATAATATTTTAATGGTATTATAATATGTGCAGTTTGAAGCAGAGTGATTTTCCATTTTATTTGAAACAATTTATTATAATTTAGGTGCAAGGTTCAAATAGGTACAATATTTATGTACATAATAAAAAGAATAGGTGCAAGGTTATTAAAATTTTATGAATTAATGCTTATTACGATTCTGAAAAATGGTTTGCTGTAAAAATTCATGAACTTCAAGTCATGCATTAGAGATTTAATGCTAAATAAATACAATCAGTGTTCCCCATGAACCAGATTGTGCTCAAATGCAGTTAATATTGAATATTCCTATTTGTCTTCGGTATTTTTTCCTGCACAGTTAGCTTTATAGTAAGGAAAATAAGTTTATAAATATATTGATGAATGCTGAACGGATGACAGGTTAATGATCCCATCATTAGCGACAACTTGGTGGCCATTTGGTGTCTTAGAAACAATAATGAAGGTTCTGAAAATTACGAGAATTAGGTCGATATCTATGTACGAGTCGAGATTCATATATCCTTCTAAAAATTTCAATATTATATCACAGAAATTATATGAGAGACCATCAGCCAGGCATGGGAATTCTTTGTTTAGAATGTGATCACGAAGCGTACTCTCGAGATGCAATCTGAGTCATTTAGGTGATATGATGTTATTGAGTTATCTACCTGGTGCCTACATATGTATTGCTGATATCTGAAATGCTGTCTTTGTGTACGCTTATTGTATATTGTGCTATTTATGTTAATTTCTTGTGGAATAAAGCTCGTCAGCTCTGAAATAGTGTCTTTGTGTTCGGTATTTTAACACAAATTCTGTCTTAAAATGGAGATAATTTTTTTTATCGAAAATGCTGGATTTCTCACCATAAATCCTCTCAATGATTTTCCGTAATAATACGATGAAAGACTGAAAACGAGAATATAATAATTTAACAAAAAAACGTAAATAAAAAATTATGATGCGGTAAAAGAATCGTAATTTTTTTCTGTATTTCTGTTTTTAATTCTATTATTCCAAAAAAGAAAGGAGTTATATTTATTATATACATTTATAACTAAATCGTTTCTTCACTCTCAAGTTTTCTTACTTCTTCTGAGGTTTCAGCTTTCTCATGTAAGAAATATAGAAAAACAATTTATTTTAATCATTATTAAATACGGCCTCAAGATTGTGATGAATCTCTTCTGTTTAAACGGAATTTTTTTGGAATTGCTAGCTCCCTTTTTTGACCAGCTGTTCACCCACCATATTAACAGCATTCATTTAGTTATGCCAATTAACTTTGATAAATCTCTTCACTACAAAAGAAAGTACTATTTGATATTATATTCACACAACAAACCTGGAGCATTCCGATTGGTTAACTGCGACGTCAAGATAGTGAATAAAATAGACGGCATCAGAACAGTTGTTGAAACTCTGTTTCTCTGTATTTCAAATTATTATTTCGCGAGATTTATCGAAAAAGGAGGAATGGGAGAGACAGCCGATTATTCATGACGCATCTAGAATCATGAACTTTCAAATTAAATAGAAATGAGCGAAATCGGTACATTAATTGAGGTTCAAAACATTTGTCTTGTCCCCTACCCACATAGAAGGTATAATAAAGTAATGTTTTTGAAATTTCTCCCAAAAACTCTAGGGGGTGGAGCAGTCAAACGAACATTGATGACTTCTCTAAGTGCCATACTCTTTTATATGAAACAAAGATTGGTAAAATCGGGCTTGTGATTGTTGCCAGGGGACTGGTTCTTTGAATTTTATAATTACTTTAAATATTTAGATACTCTATTATAAAACAGAAGAAGTATTTTGATATAAAAGTAAATACTGTAACTAAAATTTGTTTATGATGTATCATTAGCGAATGAATTTCGAAAAATATATAATTGATTCAGTTTAAAGCCAAAGTGTTAGCAGAAAATCTTTCAGGCATCTTGAATTCCTATTTCGTAATTCATTTCAGACAGTTCATTGAATAGACAATTGAAATGCAGTCGATGCATTTAATTAAATGACTAGAATGGCAAGTTAATGGCGGTCTAATCCTTCAATGATGTACGTCGCAGTCTGAGAGCAGATTGAATCTGCATAACCGTCCTGTCATTTGCGGATTTAATTATTCTGTCGCCAAAACCATCGTTTCGACTTCTGTATGTTTCAATTTGGTTTACAGTATGAAATGTTTTGCTAAAGTGCATTGCTCTTTAAAACATTTTAATTTAATCCAAATTGTTTCATGTTTGTGAAAATACAATTTTGTAATTTATTTTCAACCTTTTTTTGATGTGTGGGAGCTATCAAATTTTGAAAATTTCTCTTGGTTTGGAAGAAAATGCATTATTTTAATATTTTCAGAACTTAATGCCGAGTTTTTCTATTAATGAAATTTTCTTTGTATGTGAGTGGCATCACACGATAATGAACTTCAGATGATTATATGTATGAGACATATAATACGATATTATAAGTTCTATGGCATATACATATATATGATATTATAATATTTCTAATAATGAATAATAAAATAAATATTAAAAAGTAGGAAATAATTAAAAGAAAAACTACCTAGGAAACAAACCCTGTTGCGCAATATTATACAATATTGTGTGTTATTATATAATTTAATATCCACCAATATTATACAATTTTGTAAATATTGTTTAATATCATACAATATTGTACATTATATATGTACAAATAGGATAGCTGCCTTCAGCGCCCATCATGGTAATATTCATGCCAACCAACTTTGATGGACTATATATATAAACGTAAAAATAGTTTCCGCCATTGCTTGTTTCTGAAGTTAACCCTTAATAGCAAATGCAAACAAATTTCAAAATTTTTAATAAAAGCTGCCCTGATATTAAAGTTTATTCAAAATTTAAAAAAGGAAAAAACCTGGAGTGTTCCAGTTTAAAAAAAAATAAACTTTGTACTTAACTCTTGCTTAGTTTTTAATTAATTAAAATTTCAGAAATGGACTCCATTGTCCAATGTTTATTTGTAGTTGTTTTTTTAATGTGAAAATTGTAATTTTAAGGTGATAGTATGTGGCCTGTAGAATGCTAACAGACAAACAGACATACACACAAATTGTGATTAATTATTTTACAGATGAAATATTAAAGCCTGATGTGACGCAATTCCACTAAATACTTTACCTTCCATTAACTATGTTTAATTTCTGCACCTTAAGAAAAGTCTTACAATTCTTCAGCTCGCCACACCGTCTTCGATAATAGATAATTCATCATCATTCCTTATATCGCGGAGGCACTTTTTGAATTTTTACGAGCATAATTAAGTTTTTATGTTATTTTCTTCATGTAGTTAAAGTTAATTTTTATGAAATTTATAATCAGCCAGGGAAATTTTTATGATATCTGCATCATCAAAGGGATTAATACACGCATCATATCAATTAAAATCCTGTTGTGAATTAAAACTCGAAAAAAGGTAACAGAGTTAAGAGACTAATGCTAAATTATGGCAAAAATAATGCATATGTTTTAGGAATGTGTTAACATTAATTTAATTACGAAAGACTCTTGTTAACTCGCCAAAGTTATGTAAGGCGAGTATGAGAGAAAGTTTTAGAGTGATCACTTCCGCTGGTTTACTCAGTGGTCAAGGTTAAACAAAACCGAAGAATCCAAAAAAGTAAATTTGCATAATAAACGTCATCACAAGCGTCATCTAATTGCATATTTATTCTGCACTATGCTTATGCATTGTTCTTTTCTCTTTTCAAGTTGAATAATGTATGCCAAAATAAAATGTTCACAGCGCGATCCTAAATTGTTTTCATATTAATAGGGGGAAAATGCAACTCCCATTAATACATAACAACAGATAATGCGAAATATTAGTTGTTAAAGATGGGATCTGTGGACAATAACATCATAATTTAAAACTTGCAAGTTGTGTAAGCCTTCCTATTTCATAATGCAATTTTGTAAATATGCTTGTTCATCTAAAGCCTGTTTCAGAACACGAAAGTTCAAATATCACAATTTTTAACAAGCTAATGTTTTTAAAAGCCTGTATTTAGTAAAAATGGGCATTACTTTTACCCGAATTCTTTCTTCTATAATTCCACCGAATAATCGTAAAGTTGTTTTTATGATGAACCATTACAAAAATGAGGAAGCTGTCCAAAATGATCAAAATAACAAGCAAACTGTTCTTTCTGTAGACAATATTCTTCAAGTAATAGAGAAATTTTCTCTAGCTCTGCATTTTTCAACCTTTTAAAAAGAGTAATTACTTAAAGCCAGAGAATAACAGGCGACATTATCTTTATAGCATCGTAAATTATACCGCTACCCTCGTGTTTTCCAAGCAAATTAAGGGACAGTTTAAATTCATATTGTTGGAATGTCTCTAAAAATGAAGATGTATAAGGTTGACGTTATTGCCTTTAACAAAATGAACGATTGAGATTGCAAATGACAAACATCTGCAGACTTATTACGTTATCTGGTTCATTTTTCAAAAAAAATTTTTCTTTAAGACTTTATTGGACATTGACAAATTTTTAAAAGAATTGTGATTTTGTAACTTCTTAAAAAATAAAAAAAATAATGCAAATTCTTCTTTCAGCAGCACTGTATCTATATTTAAATAAGCGGGAGTGGTTTCCCCAAAACTTTCTCGCATACTCCCTAAAAAAGGTGTTATCCTAGAGAGCACCTTGCATAGTATTGGCGTACAATAGTTACGAAATACGAATAGCGTGAATTTAGCATTTTCACTGTATATCTCGTGTCCTTCTTGGCGAGTTATTTGGTGATTAATCCCTGGCTTGTGATTAATAGTATCCGAAAATAAAATTTGTTTTTTAAACAAGCTTTTCCCAACCGATTCAGATAAAAAATAAAAGACAGAATTTTACGAATGGTCATGCAATCAACATATGAAATTTGATATATTTAAGTCCTTGCGGGTTTGAGTTATTGCATTTACATGTTTCTAAAAGTACAGACCGACACACGGTCAATCCCTTGTAGGATTTGGCTCAAAATTTGACAGGAGTCTGGACTGTAGATGTTAATTCTGAGTATTGAATTTTATCTATACAGTTCTCTTCGTTTTGTTGTTCTCATGTTAACTTATATTTGAATAGCCGGATAAATTTCCCTATAGCGGATTTTGCTCGAAATTTGATAAAAATATGCAAATTTGGTATAAAGATCGAATACCAAATTTCATCCATCTATCTGAAATCGTGTTTTAGTTATCTTTGTCACAGATAGACAGACGGACATTTTCCAAAAATGTGTTTTTGGTACTTAGTGAAGTATATGAGGTGCAGATTCATCAAAATCTCGAATTCGAATTTTTTAAAGATTACTATACTTTCTTTATACTACGTATACGAGAAAGTAAAAAAGGAAGAGTTTTGTGTCTTTACTGTGTTCAGAGAAGTATATCGCATTTACAGCTAAGAAATGTGGCGCACAAGTAATTGTTATGGTGACTCAGTGCACCTCGAAGCTTGAATTTTATAATTTAATTTGCGCTCTTTTGGATGTTGCTTCTTATGATTGTAGAAAAAATAATTGCACCCATCATACAGAACAGAAAATCATCTTTCTAAAGAAATTTGTTTTATCCCTCAGGTGTTTTACTGTAGTTAGATTTAAAAAAAAATTATCGCTGTTTTCGGAAAATTTTAAAAAAGTTGAGATTTTTTTTAACCTGACATCTGATTTTTTAATCTCATTAATTTTTTTCTAATTTCTTGAAGCCAATTTTTGAATAATGCAAAATACCATTTTCCATTGATTATCAGTTGATTGTTACCTGTTAAGTTCAAATATTCCATCTCCTAATCCACAACAAAAAGTGCGGATTTGGTAAGGGAAGTTTCTATCCTTCATTCATTAGGCGAGGAGCAAAATTAGGAAACCAATAATTATAAATTTATTTTCACATAATTTAAATTGTAAAGGCATTTTCTGAAATCTAACTAATTTCATTTTTTGTTTCATAGTGCGTCTGCATTTTCCGTTATTTCTTCGATTTTTATTGTCTCAAGGTCATCAGGTTGTCACGTGACTAGACGACAAGTCAGTTATCGCAGATTCAGCTTAATCTCTATTTAAATAGAATTCTAATTAAGATTTCAAAAAAATTGCTCCGAGGTTGATTTCCACACTCGAAATATGAGAGCCAAATTTAGTATTGTAGGTCAAATTGTGCTACGTGTAGAGCTCCAACACGCAGACACACACACACACACAATCATCTTTATTATTAGTAAAGAAGAGATTACAGCTTATATTTTTGTGTGCACACGTAATAATTGTGAATTCTATTGGTCACATGGGCTATGTCCGTGAGGTAGTGCATTTCTCACCAAACGTTGCGAAACCAGACGTTCATAGTCATAAATCGCACAATCTATAGTCACTTGCATGTTTTGCTCGTGGAAATCCAAATCCTTCGCAATTAACTCTTTCGTCTTCATTTGATTAGAATATACTGTAAAATCAATCTTGCCGTTTCTTTTTCTTACAACAGCGAACAAACTTAGTACATAGAGAATGTACAAGTAGAGAATGCTTTACACAATATTGAACTAGCCTACATGTATCGATGTTTTTTATATGACTAAGAGAAATCACATTTGCAAATTGCAAATTTGTATTAAAATTGCAAATAAAGCTTTAAACTAATCTCTGTATTGTATAACTTCTTGCCAAAGACAGGCTGGTTTACTTAGAGCATTGATGTGTAACCATCTCAAATTAAGAGATTCTATGGGCACCGCTAAGGCAAAAAATGACGCTTATCCTGACGTTCCGGAAAACGATCGATGCATTTACCCTTTCCTCCAGGATGTCTGTTTCCATAGCAGATAGGCACAGAATCTTATGGAGCTAAATTCTTTTTTGCTGTGCATCTACAGTTCTTCGTGGTGTTATCTGAAGGCGCAGGAGGTCCTTTAACCTGTTTAACGTGGCGAATCAAATAGCCACAGAAGAAACATCTTACGCATGATATTTCTTTTCGCTTACTAGGTGGACCAAAAGAGATTATTCTATTGACAAAACGGGAACATTATTGGTCTCTATATTTCTTCTTCATTTCGTAGCATATAGAATCCGTTATATATCAAAAGAAATGTTCAATTTTTACTTTCTCTTATACGAAATATTTAAAGAGAAGGTGTTGTAAATATTAAAAAATCAACTCAAGATTTTGACGAACCTTTGAACTTCAAATTCACCGATTCAAAAAAAAAATTGTTATTGCCAATTTCAAGTTATTATGTAAGAACATTATTATTTTTGAGTCATTGTTTGTCTTAATTAATTTAAGTCATTAACGAGTATAAACCGGTTTGAGACAATCACGTGACTATCAGATTACGCATGCGTCGATATTTAAAAAAACGATGGGCCCCCCCCCCCCCCTCAAAATCTTTTGTTCTCCAAAAATTATATATATATAAACTTCCGATGCCTTCCTTCGCTGTTTCGTGCTGATTGCCCGTTTCCTTCACTATGCTTCTTCGCTCGATAACTTCTTACGAACTTGTCTTGTATTGAACAGACAGGAAAATTAGGTACATGGCGGATTTTTATGCCACGTTGCAACTTTTTTTGGAGATAAGTTGCCAAATGTGACAACCATCTAAATTATTTTCTAATAACCCTAAAAACGAAATACTGATGCCTCAAAACCGAAAAATCGCCAATTTTCTGCCTGTGCAATTTGTGTCTTCAAAAACCTCAAACCAAAACAACATGATTAAAAAAAAAATGAAATTGTGTGTATCTTCTGTAAATACGATAACTGTAGAAAGTTTTGAGCTATAAAGATAAAACTCGGTATATGGAATAATTTGTCCGAATACGAGTACAATGGCAACTACAAAATGAAAAAGGTTAGATGGATTGTGCTACGTTATAGATGTTTTATATCTACATTGTAGAAACGTATTGAATTTCGAATTAAATCTGTTAAGAGGTTGACTTTCTATCGATCTGTAATTCAAATTTTAACATTTTGGGTAAATGAGACTTGGTTTACAGTTTTAACATCTAAAGTGTAGATTCTTATCAAATAATGAATCAAATTTGCCAAAGTGTTCCCCATTTGTCGATCTGTGCTTTCGCAAGCATGTAAATGCAGTAATTCGCATTGAATTAAATAAATAAAATTTGATATACAATCTTGTGACTATGCAGTTCTCTGTCTCAATTTAATTGTAATTGATCGGAAAAAGGTATTCAAAATGCTTTGTTGATTTTCTGGTACTTGTGTATTAACCGCATGCCAGCACTTTATCGTCAAAAAAACAACCCAATCCTCGCACGATTGATTGATTGATTTTTCTTAACTTGTTCGCCAAGTGGTTATCAATAATAATGCAAATAATACACAAACACTGGTTTTCTTTTCTATAAGGCACACAGCATCAATGTGTGATATTGAACCTAAAATAAAAACCTGAGTATTTGTGGTATTGATACTTTGTGCCAGATTTCATAATTTCTTTCTTGGAGGGGATTGGTAGTGGAATAAACCTTTTTGTTAGAGAGTACAAGAAAAAGGTTTGTTCAAATCATTTCTGCAGGTTTTAACTTTATTAGTAATTGGTGTTAACTGTAATAGTGCATGATAACTGAATACATGTAATCTGAAGTACATACCTGCATTTTAACATAATAATGTTTGTTAGTTGGATACTATTAATAAAAACCACACATATTATATACATTATGCAAAAATTCATTAAAAAAAACTTGAAGTGTAACCTTATTACAATATGATAATTCTTATAAACTGGACACCATCTGCACCATGATATGTTAATATACATGATGCAAAAATCTTTGAGAAAGTTCTACAAGACAGATTGTTTTAATCTAAAACTAACAAATTTGGTACATAGTTAATTTTTAAGTAGGAAATGCTAACTAGAAAAGATTTGCAAAGTTTTAATTAAATTTTTATTTAAAAGCTAGCGACTAGTCGGTACAGCGGCATTAAAATCACTAAAATAATTTAAATGGTTGCTAAAAATTTCAATAAAATATTTTGTCTAAATTGGTCTTAATGGCTTTTTCATACACACGCACACATACGCAATATGATGTTGAATACAAAAAATTATAGCTTATATATATAATTAAAATTATAATTATTATAATAAACATTCAGTTATATTACAGGTTCGGTTATATTACAGGATGGTCTGGAATATATTTTAGAATCGAATATATTCTCGAATATATATATTTTAGAGCTTTATCCTAGTTTCCATATTATAAACCGTTCGACTGAAATTTAAGATCAATGAATATAACTTTATTATAAGGAAACATTATCGCAGCAAAAAAGTCTTTCTACATTTTGAAGAATATTATAAAAGACGAAAATAGATTATTTCTCTTATGTTTGAGAAATTAATACTTTTTTAAAAATATATTGAATTCAGTTTTATTATATCATTGCAATTTTCTACTCAATAACAATTTTTTTATGCTCTAAATTTTTAAAGCTTGGCATTCGAATGATATGTGTGAGATAAATATCTCACTGCAGAAGTGATAAAACGGAAATATTTTTAATTTTAATTGGACTTTTAAAGTTTACTCTTTTGATATCTGAAGAAGGAATTCAAAACTAATGATTAAAAAGTAAGAAAATTAGCAAGAAAATGTCATTATCTCCACAAATGTCTGCTTTAAAAAGCATTTTTTACAAAATTGCAGACTTTAATAAATCGAAAAGATATTTTTTTCTCTAATTACTTTTTTCAATTTAAAGGAGTCATTAAAAAATAAAAGGCTTTTCATCGGGTTTTTTTTTTACTTAATTTTATTAATGTTATCGACATTTCCTTTATAAAATGAAAAATAATAAAGTGATTTTGGAAAAAAGGGTCTTTTTATGTGATTTTTTGAGAAAAAATATGTGATTCTGCGGGTTTTTTTAAGAGTCGTTGATTTTATTAAATTAATTTACTTGAATATGAATAAGAAGGAAAACAATGAATTCTTCACGCAATTATGAAATGATTTCAGTGGCTTACTGTCAGTGGTGGATTTACGACTATGCAGCTGAGTTTAGGAAAGTTTGTAGTCGATTAAAAAATATTATAAACGTGTCATGACGCTTTACTTGTATATTAGCAAAAAAATTCGTTGAATCATAAAATACTAAGATTGCAATAAGTTGCAAGACGTAGGCAGGACTAAATAGAATTATTAAAATAATTATTAATTAAATTAAAGTATTATTATATATTTATTTATATTTTAATGAAATATTTAATTATATCATTTTCCACATGATAAGACTTTAAAGACAGTAATATTTAATCTCATATTTTTATGAAATTTATTAATAATTAATGTTTACATTTGGAAAGAAATCATTAGTCTATAATTTTAATTTATTTTTCGAGAATTTGATTACTAAAGGCGTTCTTTTTTATGATGTGCATTAAAAAACGAATTCGTAAAAGCATATATATATATATATATTCATACTTATCACTATAATATACATATTTATAAGTTACTAAAATAAAATAAATAACTTAAAATAAGTCATCAACACTTTAATTAAGTTTGAAATCTCTTGATATGCAAAAATAAATTGATCAGCTATTAAAAAAGAGTTCTCATAATCCCAAAATGCCAAAATTTTTTACTCTTGCAGTCTGTCTCGTCTGGGAAATAAGAGAATGCAAATTTCAACTAGGATTTTGTAATATAAATATATTCCTTAATCACTGTAGTGCACGCTTAGTATTGAACGGTAATCGTAATGTAAGTGTGGTAAAGAAATCCAGTGCGCTGGATAATAGAAGGTGATGTTTTATTCTATAAATATGCCATATAACAAAAAACACAGGTGACGAAAAGAATTGCGAAGCTACACACAAACAACAACACTTGTAGACACTAACAATACTTAGCGGGCAAAAAATTGATAATTTAATAATATAATACAACGATACTATCAACAAAGATAAAATTGATTCCTTGATAAACACTTTGACTTTTATACTTTTCCAATAGGGCATGGAATTTTTAGAAGGATCTTTGGATCTCTATTTCTATGAATATCGGAATAATTCTTGTATTTTTCAGAACTTTCATTTTTGTCGCCAAATATAGGGACCATCGACATAGTATCCATTAACAGTCACTGTAAATCACTTTCTCCAGCTATTATATTAATACTGCAGGAAAGCGATATTACAATTTTTAATAACAGCACGTGAAGAATAAATATGAAGAAATTATTTAAAGTGAAGGAAATAGATTTTGCTGCGTTACCAATTACTTATAATAGTTTTTTTATAAAAAAATTTATAATCCTCAAATTTCGATAAAGGATAGATGACAGCTTTCGCTTATCTGAAACAGTTTCCTTTCCCTCAAAGAGTGGACATAAAAATTTCCATTTTAACTAATGGTGCCAGAATTTCGCACACATCTAAAATTTCGATGTACAGGCAAATGCCAAGCTTCACCTATCTAGCTCATATGCATTTTTGTTCTATTTATTTTCTATACACATGCATATACAGAACAGACAGGCAAGTTATTTTCCTTTGAACGAATTTTATTCAAATTTTGTTAAAATCTATCATTTTGACATAAAGATTTATTTATTCATTTAATCCAGATTCCTTAAAGGATACAACAGCTACAAAAACACACCGATTTCCCGTTAAAGATTGGTCTTAAAATTTGATATAGATATTCAATAGGTGAATAAATATAATATGACAGATTTCATCCATCGATATTGTGGATGCACGAACAGACAAAATTTTTAAATAATGCCATCAATACTCAGAAAAATCTAAAAATAAAGAATTGAATCGATCTTCTTTTTTTTTTTCACGATTGCAATAATTCCTATATACGAGAAAATAGGCTCTCAGTACCCCAATAGATTTCAAACTTGAGAACTGTTGAATTCACGAAAACGATTTATTAGTAGAAGTTCTTTTAAAACGACGCACTTTTATAGCGAAACAAACGCTTACTGAATAAAATACACAAAATTATTCTGTATTAATACTGAAGTATTTCCATTAATAATATAGGAGAATATATGCGTAGGTTTTATTGTTTTATTGTTTATATTTCTGTTCGTGGGCGAACGCGTGAGCGTAAATTTTGACATTCTCCCACGCAGAGCTTTAAAACGACAAAAATTGACATAGATATACATTGAAGGCAAAGATTATGTATATTATCCATTTTTTAAAATGTTGATTATAAATAATAGAGATTTTAGAATTTTTCCGCTGTAATTCCGGAAAATACTATTGCGCAAAAGTTCTTTTTACACCCTTTCAAACAATTTTTTTAATTGTGTTTTTATTATCTCAATACAGTTTCGTAAGAAAATGTTTAAATAATTTCTTACATAATTTTTCATAGTAATTTTCATTGCTGCAATGAAATTCAAACCAATTTAATTATTCTGCCAAATATTTTATCTCATTTCTCTATTTATTCTTCCACTGCTGAAAGCTAAAGAAGAAAGCTTCCATTTATTCAGCATGTCTTTACCTAAGAAATCAGAAAGCGAAGTTACACTTCTATGAAAGACAGCATGCAATTAGAAGGTTAGTTACATGACTAGTTATGCTTTTGATAATCTACAATTTCATGGGAGTGTATTACATTAGAAAAGTTTATGTTGAAAATTAAAAGAACATGTGGAAAGTTAGTAAAATTATTTGGCCTTAATGTCAATCACAATTAGAAACTAAATAATAAATGAATTTCATCAAGTTATTTTAGATTTAATTAAAACTATGTAAACGCAACTAATATTACTGGCAGACCAAATAGTCCTTAGAGGTTACTGTTAATAAATATTGCAGAATGTAATTCAAAATCTAAGCAGCAGTTTATTGTTTACGTCGCCCCATGTTTACTGATAACGACAGGCTGTAATTTGTTTTCCGATTAACGCTCTTGCTTTGCTTCGAATTCTCAACACCTAGGCTACTATCGGGGGCCAGTTTAGGCAAATTTAGATTATAGAGACGACAATAATAAAAAAAATAAGAAATATATTTTATTATTTTTGCCATTCTGGAAAATAGAAGTACTAAAATTACCTATCTATTCAAATAAGGAAACGAGCAAAATACTTTCGATTCAAATCCAGGAATGAGCACAAACCTAGTAATAAAAAGCTCTGTGATATTCAACACCTTGAAAAAGCACTGCCCCTTTTTAGTAAATTATCGGTTTCTTTACCTCATTTATACCGTGAAAAGAGGGATTTATTATTTGACAATAAGCTTAATGATAACTGATTGAAGAATAATCCATTTTCCAATTGGTTCTTTGTGATGTTGATGGACCTACTTGGAATAAAACGTGCTTCAGTAAACACTTAAGCGGTCGACAAACGTTTACTTAACTTTAATGAAATGAAGCAACAAAGAATTGAAATAAATGATGGGGTTTTTTTATATTCTTCAATAACTGATATATATTATTAGCTCTGAATTCTTTGCAAATAGTTTTTTAGCTGAATCTATTTATTGTGAAAAAGTGCTTCAATTGAAAAATCGAATACTACTATATCACATTTTTAAACGTAACTAAAATCCATACCGTAAATGATATTATTTATTTCAATTCTCCCGAATAATGGCCATTTTCGGACACATTGTGGATGTTTTATTAAATATTTTCATTTAACATTAGTTGCCTTCGCGATTTGCTATTTTACTGAGAATATTGGTTATTTAATTTTTATTAGATCGTTTAGATACAACTTCATGTCCTTAGTCCTCAGGTCATATCTTCTCAGATATTCAAACCTTGTTATTTAAATTATCATACACATGCTGTACCCATTGTGGACATTAACCTTTCTCATAGTAACCAGTTCCATGACATCACAGCGCTATTAGAAACGCAAATCTGAGATTCATTTTTTTCTTCTAAATTTTATTCGTTTCGAGTTCTACAGATTTTCTTCAGCTTTTAACAAAGGTAGAAAAACACGCGATGAAATATTTGACAAAAGAATGAAAGCGGTTTGAATTTCAGGAGAATTGTTGGAATATTAGGAGAAAAAAATTGCAATTTTTAGAAATGGCAATATCTAGACAAAAAGAAACTGCACTCGTTTAATAATAAATTGTTATTATTAAAACGATTGTTTTATTGAACTTTGAGAATCAGTGAAATTAATTTTTGTGCAATAATATTTTCGAAAATTATTACGGAAAAATAATCAAAATTGAGGTGAATTTTCCCCAAATTAAAATTTTAGCTGAAATTTCAACAAAAAAAATCACTTTCAGATGCACATTTCTAACCATAAGGTATACTAGCACCAAATTTGATAGAGGAATGAGTGAGTGATTTTCTGATACATAAGGTTACGTTACTTTATACCCAGAAATTCAAACCATTTCCATTGTTTCATCAAATATTGAATCGCTTGATTTTCTTCCGTAATTAAAATTAATAGAAGAAGGAGTTTGTTTAAATCTATGTAATTTATATGTGAATAAACAAAAAAAGCGAAGTTATAATACTGTGAACGTTAATATCAGGGTGTTCCATAAGTTTCTTTCCTATTTCTACTATGAAATAAATAGACAATATTTACTGTTTATTATTTATTATGTTATATAAGAACCCTTTTGCTCTATTATCTTTTTCCATCTCTCAGGAACCTCATTATGCCTTCGTTCCAAAATTGTGTGTTTTGGACAAGAAATAATCCTTGAGGTGCGCTTTTATTTCGCTGATGGATTTAAAGCGCTTATCACGAAGAGAACTTTTTTAAGGATAGAAAGTATAATCAAATGAAGCGATATCTGGAGAGTATGCAGATGCCAATCAAACTGTAAGAGCTTGTACTGTACAACTGTACGACCGAAACCGATGACATAGTCTGCTAATAGATAAGCCTGCATTTTTGCACAAGCAAAGCCAGATAAGGTCATTCATAGAGCGATGAGAAAGAAACTTTTGGAACACCCTAATAGATTGATGATCCGCACATTACGTTTTTATCAGTGCTTTGATGTCATGAGACTGGTATCTATCGGAAAAGTCTATGTACATAATGAATAGAACATATGAAAGAAAATTAAAACAATATGGCTGTAACATATGGCAACTGTAGGAATCAGAGACATGGATTTACATCTAAACGGTTTAATAAAATTAAGGTATAAATAATATTTTTGGCTTATCAGCTGGTCGCCAAATAGACAAGAAGATAATAAATAATATCACAGATAATCAAACATACCTATCATTCGAAAATGAGCAAAACTTTTACTTTAAAAATAGTAGAAAAAAAATAAGTATTTTTACTTTTTAAAAGATTTTGAACTAATTTTACAGCTTTTATTCTTATTGTTATAATTGCCTTTATTTTATGAAATATTTTTTATATTCGTCATCAATTTAGTTTTCAAATTTTAAATTTTCACTTGCCTTTTTGATTTTCGGATATATCAATATTAATTCTTTTAAGCTTTATTACAATTATTACTAACTGTAATATACCTTTATTATGCATTTAACGCTTTAATTCTATTGAAATGCATACATAACACGGTAAAAAAACACATCTCGTTTCATTTTCTTCAGACAGCTTAATCAAATTCATAACATTTAATACACAACAGGCTTTGAATTTTCGAGAGGAATTTATACCATCTGTATAGTTAGATCATGTATTCAAATATCCATAATGCATTTTACAGAAAGATGAAGGATATACTATAACGTGACAAATTAAGATAGTAATTATTACATGTTAAAAGTCATGCACTTTTTGATTTTTTCGTGTGTGACTATGACGACGAACGTTTTATGGACGAAATCATTGACATGACCCGTGTCTAGACTCTTCGCAAGTCTTAGTCAGCCGTGACAGACAGAAAAGTCAGTTTTAAATAATATTAGATGCATTTTACACGATTTCTAAATATTTTCATTGCTGAAGTCATGATACTTCCAAACAATTTAATGACAAAATGTAACTAACTCACGCAATTCCGTGATCAGTAGTTCCTGAAGAAATATGAACCTTCACTTTTTTTCTTGTTTTCTTGGAGAAAATTACAAAATCTACTCTTCATTTGACAGTATTATTTTTAAAGATATACGAATCCGCTTCCGTGACCTTACTCGTGACAGTACCTTATTAATATCCTTAATATTTGCTCATTGAAATCTCTCATTTACTATATTCCAATATTTTAAAAAAATTAATCGGTGCTTTAATGACTCTCAGCCTGGACGATATTGATCATATTTTTAACAATGTCAACCTCTCACGCGAGTTCAAATTTGTCAATGCACAACTGCATTATCAGTTCTTTTTCAAGCTTATTGCTTTGTCATTGGATTGTTTCAAATCGCATTTTATGATTGATTAGTTTCTACTAGGCAATTGGTACAGAGGCGCCGTGGAAGCCCCTTCGTTCCCTTTAGTGATCGTTTTGAGTTTTTGTTTGAAGAGATTTCAGTCTGGTAGCTAAGTTACGTCTTTTGTTCTTTTGTCTCGTTTTTGTTCCAGGCTTTTCTTTTTTCCTTCTTTTTTTCCTGATCATTAGCGCTCAGATTTGGTGCAGATTTAGGAGCCTGTTTCTGCTTCATTGGGTTTCGTTTTATGCTACTGCACAATCACTGAAATGAATGGCGTCAAATGTCATACGCGTCTAGGCTATGGTTCACTGCGGGTAAAAGTGGATGGAATTTCTGTAAAAATGGGTTGATTGAGCTGAATTTATCCTTGGCTTGTTTAAGGAAATACAACATTTAAAAAATTATTACATGTTATTATTCACTAGATTTTGGTGTTGTGTTTAGTTTCATCTTGGCTTATTTTAATGAAATTTTGCATTTCTTAGAATTAAGGTGCGAGAACTAAAATTTCAAAAGCTTCCTTCGATAATAAAATTATTTTTAAAACATTTAAGAATTAATAAATATTCTTAATCTCTGTATTTTGTTGTTATGCTGAATTTATTCTTGGATTAGTTAAATGAAATTCAACAGTTTAAAGAATGGAGAAGCAAAAATTAAGATTTCAGAAACTTTCATCGATGATTAAATTAATTTTTTTCTAATTTTAAAAATTAATGAATATTATTCGTCACTGTATTTTGATATTGCGTTTAGTTTCTTCTTGGCGTAGTTTAATGAAATTTGGCATTTTGAAGAATAAAGATGTTAGAATTACGATCTCAAAAGCTGCCATCAAAGATAAAATTATTTATTTTGATATATAAAAATTAATAAATTTTCTTCATCTCTGAAATTTGCTGTTGAGCTCGGTTTATTCTTGACTTAGTTCAATGAAATTCAACATTTTCAAGAATTAAGAAGAGAGAATTAAGATTCCATCAATGATTACATTAATTTTTAAAATTATGAAATGCTTTTTGTCACCTGACTTTAATATTGTATTTAGTTTTTGTCTGACTTAGTTTAACAAAATTCGGCACATTAGTGAATTAATAAGGAAGAATTAAGGATGCAAAAGCTTTCTTCGGAAAAAAATTAATTATTTTCAATATATAAGAATTAATAAACACTTTTCATCTCTGAATTTGGACTTTTCGATTTGTTCTTACTTAGTTTAATGAAATTCAACATTTTCAAGAATTAAGAAGAGAGAATTAAGATTCCATCAATGATTACATTAATTTTTAAAATTATTAAATGCTTTTTGTCACCTGACTTTAATATTGTATTTAGTTTTTGTCTGACTTAGTTTAACAAAATTCGGCACATTAGTGAATTAATAAGGAAGAATTAAGGATGCAAAAGCTTCATTCGGAGACAAAATTAATTATTTTTAATATATAAGAATTAATAAACACTTTTTATCTCTGAATTTGGACTTTTCGATTTGTTCTTACTTAGTTTAATGAAATTCGGCACTTTGGTGAATTAATATGGAAGAATTAAGGATGCAAAGGCTTCCTTCGGAGATTATGTTAATTATTTTTAATATATAAGAATAAATAAATATTCTTCATTTCTGAATTTTGCTGCTGTGCTAAACTATGGTTTAGTTCAATGAAATTTAGGATTTTAAAGAATTTGGAAGTGAATATTGAGATTAAAAACCTTTTGTCGGTGCTGTAATTTTTTCAAGATATAGAGAATATTAAATATACTTGATCGTGAGTTTTTGGTGGAACCTTAAAAAATTACGAAATGAGAATTACGATTTTTAAAGCTTCCATTGATGAAATTAATTTTTTTAGATGTATGAAGAATATTTAAATATTCTTTATCGTTTGGCTTGTATTTTTTATTGCACAATTACGGAAATGAATGACTCCCAAAATAAGTTTATTTTGGCGCCGAGTTTCTTTTTAATCTATTAGATGGTTGTAGATTGATATGAAAATGGCTGAATATTATGTGCATTTGGATTTTGTAGCTCATTGCTGATGAAAATGGATGAATATTCTGGGAAAGTGGGTTTCATTGTGTTGTATTTATTTTTTTCTTTATTTATTTGAGGATGACTCATGAAATAGAGACTAAAAAATATAAGTAGTGAATATAAAGATTTCTTAGATCTTGAAATTGATAATTCAATATTAGTGTTTAAATGCTTAACACAGATTTTACAACCTTTCTTTCTTTCTGATGATGATATTTCAATTAATTCTGAAAAAAAATTTAAATAAACTAATTAAATGAAAATAATAAATTTATTGAATTGAGTACTTTAATTAAGTTTATAGAGCACTAATTCATTTTTACGGCTCCTGGCTTTACTTAGAAATTAACAGACTGCACCATGATTACAAGGATAATGAGTTTACTTGGTGATTTCCAGATTACGCCAACGTCCCTAAGCTCTATTATTCATAAGAATGCCAGAATTTTGGCAGGATCCATTATATTTTTATGCAAAGAAGATTGCATCCTTGAGTTTACTTGGTGATTTTTCAAATTATGCTAAGATCATTAAGATAATGGTTTTACTTGGCGATTTTCAGATTACGGCCACAGCGCCAAGATACCATGATGATTGTATTCCCGAGTTTACTTGACGATTTTTAGATAATGCCAATATAATGCGCTTGTTTGACCATTTTCAGATTCCACCAAGATTGCCAAGATTCAATATAAATAAGATGCCAAGATCCAATGTAAATAAGATGCCAAGACTCAATATAAATAAGATGCCAAGATTTCGCCCAGATGTTGTGACTGTTTTCTTTTTCATATTTTTGAGATTTTTCGTGCGGTCGTAAAAATAAACTAGTGCCGTTTATTGAATTACGAGATTTACATATGTGATATAGGAAAAATAAATGTTTTAAATAATTTTATTCAAGAGAGTTAAAACATTTAACTGAATTAATTTAGGGAAAGAAAAATATTCAAAACAGAAAATAAATGTTTTCAAGAAAATAAAAATAAAATATTTAAATTTATTTATTTTAGATCAGTTTAACTTAAATTAATATCCATTTTGAAGCTACATGGCGAGTAATTTTGCATGATATCTCCTCATTTCAAAACATGGTCAGAACATGAGCACGAATGCTTGAAACGACATCTCTACGTTATGAAAATGTTACGATATTTAGCCCTGAATTACTGATTAAATAAGTAACTGTTGGAGAATTTTAAGGGAAGTAAAATAGTTTCTCTAGATTTATTCCATAATAAATTCAATCAGCTTATTTAGGAGAAAAATGAAATAATTTAAATAGTTATTTTTGCGTTGAAGACTTTTTAGAGCAAAAGGTAGATGAAAATTCTTAAAATATGATTTGAACCATAATGAATCAGTTGTTGTTTAAGTCCAGTCAGTATCTTAAATGGTGTCATAAAAGGAAAAAAACACCAGCAAAGAAATTTTTACCTTTTTTTGATAGTCCATACAATTAGAAAGTTTATACCAGATCTTAGATTTCATATTCCTATAGTTTTAAAGATATCTGAAGTTTTTTATTGTTGATATTCTCGAAATGCGGGCACATTGTTAAATTCGTTTTCATTTTGAAGTATTTTTTTTATTCTTACGATTAATTAATTAAAAATATTTTTGGACTAATCAAGTGCACTGGTGAAATAATAATTATTTTTTTTCTTTTGTTTTTGCTTCTTATATCATTTCTGTTAAAGCTCGGCGTTCTTTTTAAGTTTTCATTACTACCTAACTGATATTCATAACTTTTCAAGACCAGAATTCTTTAAAAACTAATATAATTTAGTCAATTTTTTTTACTTTGAAACTTTGTAGTTTAATGTTTTGTTATTTCTTAATTTTTATTTTTTATTATTTTGAAAAAGTACCACAATCGAAACATTCTCCAATATTTAAGACGCATGGTGTTTCGAAGAGGTGGGAAACTAGTGAAAACAATCTTTCTGAAATCAGAGCACCATAGACACTAATGTGAATCTTCAAAATACAAGGTTTTTGAATACAGGTATTGAAGATAAAACTGAAGATACCCTTATAATGTATTATACAATTGTGAATATTGAAGATAAAACTTAAGATACCCTTATAATGTATTATACAATTGTGAATATTGAAAATAAAATCGGCAATGTATTATATAGTGAGAAAGAAAATCAAATTGACTGATTCATAAAACTGATAGGCAATTAGAAAGTTTTATGTATAAAGATGATTATGTTTTAATATATATTTGTATTGTTATTATTATTGTTTTATAGATTTTCATTGCACTCATAACGCTTATGAAAATATTAATTTTAGCTTAAATAGAATAATCTGTTGTTGTCGTTAATAATATTATTGATATTGTGCGAAAATATAATAATTTGAATAAGGAAGAATATATTCAATCAGATCCATTTTGAACAGCATTTTTGAGCATTTTTTTTAAACAGAGAAATAAAATATTAAAAAATTAGGCTCTACAAGAATTTTAAGTTCTTATTTAATGTGCTGTTACAAATGTTTATTTAATGTGCTGTTTTAGAAAAATCTACAAATTTGATTTTTTCATCAAATTAGTTCACTTCTATGAAATTCTAAACAAAATCCATCTTCTGTCTTCTGTATCTGTATCTGTTCTGTATCAAATCCTACAAATAATAGCCATCTTTTAATATGAACATTGATAAATGATCTATTAAGATTGTAATTCTGTATCAAATTTTGGTTTTAATTAGACGAAAAAAAGTCGTTCAAAATGTATAACCTGCTTTCGTTTCTATACTGCGAGCATAAAACGCCCATGTGCGTTCATGCCTGAAGCTAAAAGTCTGAGCACTCGTTACGTCCACAGCCTTACACAAGATATACAGTGTTTATACCTGTAGGTTTGAGGGATAACATACTTACTAGTGAGACACTTATTATGTGAGAAACCTCCAGAGACCACCCCCTGGCTATGGGAAGGTTTGCAGACACTCAAAATAAACGGAAAGTTTTAGTTGTATAAATAAATAAAATATCTTATATCTGAAAGTTTTATATATCTTATGTCAATAAATATCTATTCGACATCTAGGGCAAACATATAAAAGAAATTCCATTTTGTTTCAAAAATGCATTACACATTTTTGAAATATATACGGATACATATACAATTTTTATTATTACATGTATATTATGTTTTTAAATAAATTTAATATCTTTATTGAAATATTAAGAAAAAAACTTTATGCGCAATATTTAATGCATACATACAGAATTGAATTCTTCTTGAATAATTCTGCATCGTTTTTGGTTATTACGCCTGAAGTGCAAGCGGTGGCATATCGTATTTAAAGAGAAAATATCGTGTTTAATCTTTTTGGAAACTTTAGGTAGAGCACGCACATAGATAGAATTTCGTAAATGATCTTTTCAGTTAATAGGAAGTTAAGTTACGAGAACGTTTAGTGCTTCTTTCGTATGTTCGTGTTACGTTTACTTTCCGTCGAAAAATTTTCACTCTTCTTCTTTTGGTGAATTAATGGAAACTCTTTATGTGATCACGCTTCTGCGTAAACTTTGGTATTTTATTTGTTTTATAAATAATTAAATATAAAGGAATTTCTTTTCCCTGTTAAAAACAAACCTTTTCTGATTTTAAAAACAAATTTTTCTCCAATGATTGCATTATTATGAAACTGTTGGTTGGTTTGATTTTATGGCGCAAGGACCAGATTTGATCATTCTTTTGAAACTGTAACTTTGCTTTCATACTGTGTTAATATCATTTCTGAAAAGAGAGATTTACAAATAATAGATGCTGACTGAATCAATGAATCTCGGCTTTGGCGAACATTTGGCGACATAAATGAAGGTTCTGGAAATACAAGATGTATGAAAATATGTCTGTTAGGAACCGAATATACAAGGGTTCTTTTAGAAAATCCCATACCCTGTTGAAAAACTTTATAAACGGCTGAAATATATTCTTTTTTTAGAGTGATCTTATTGGTGCTTTTGTGCTGTTGTTTCATTAAGATTTGTTGTCTGCTAGTGTGTGTGTGTGTGTGTGTGTGTGTGTGTGTGTGTGTGTGTGTGTGTGTGTGTGTGTGTGTGTGTGTGTTATTGCAAGTACAATAGACTTCTTGCATCGTACAACTACCTTAAAGAACTTCCCTAACAAAATATTTTGTAGAATACGATTTCTTAAATTTTGTTATGCTGGACAAAAAAATTCGTTGATTGTATTCCTCAAAAATTGCCTGAAAATTGCAGAAAATATTGATCAAGTTTTAAGTAATTGAAATGTATATCAGTGTAGATGAATGCCGTAATAATGCGACGTTCATTGATACCTTAATTCCTTTTTAATTTCTACACATTCCTAGTAGTGCGCCATCTGATCACAAACAAACAGTTTTGGAAAAAAAATTATCAATGCAATGCAAATGAAATATTAGTTAAAAAAGAACTTTATCTTCGAATCATCAAAGAATTATAAATATAATAAGTATAAATTTCCTTAAAAAATTATCAATACAAAAAATTATCCATAAAATTATCTATACATCTTTTTTTTTCGATTGGTGCAGTCTCACAAAAGGAAACAAATATGTACTGAAGAGACACGATGTTGATGGGGAAATATGAAAGCAGAAACAGAACCATAAATTAAAAAAAGGGGTGGGGGGTAATATTAAAAAAAATTAAGAGAAAACAATTGGCCGTGCTCCAAATCTGAGCTGCAAAAATCTTTGCGAGTTACAACGAGAGAATAGCGCCGTTTGGAATTTTGATATGTCAATCAAAAATGGGCAACTGATGAATTTTCGAGCTATTGAGGGCATATTACCGTAAAGTCTCAGTCCTACTTATTGACTTATTTTCTATTTTCTGCATACTTTCTTCGTTTTTCTTCTTTTTTATCATTTTTGTTTTCCATGGAACTATCAGAGAGAATAAATAACTAAATAAAACTAAAAATGAAAGTGAATTCTTTTAAAATAACACAGGTTGGGGGGGGGGACTACAGTTTTTTAAACCTTAATGGACGAGCCGTCACTACCTATTTCCAAAAGTTAATTGCTGCGTGAAGATTTTTATAAAGAACAGTTTTTATAAAACAGGTCATTGTTTAGAAGGAGGAAAAAAAATGCATTATGCAAAATAAAAGTCGTAAATCTTATGAAATACTTTGCAGATCAATAAATAATGTGCCCTAAATATATATATAAAAGCACTACTATTCACGCAAGAAAAGCAAATACATTTCAGCTTATGACTAACAACTTCCGATAAAGGACTCTACAGAAACATTCCACCATTCATCATATAATATTGCCGTATGAATATTACATCATTTGCGAACATCTATTTGTATTTTCGGAAGTAATCACTTTAGCATTGCAAATGCTGGAATTAGAAGTCCTCTTGATGGATCTTCGAGAAATAGCATTATGGTTCATAACAATGCTATACTATTCAATAAAATTTGATTTTTGGCGCCAGATCACAAAAAAATATCGCCATATGTCATGGTGTCATTTAAATCACTTTTCGTTCTCATCTTTGCAGAAAATATATTAAATCTACCTGCGCAGGAATTTGCTTAATAAATTTATTTTCCTGGTTATCACTCAAAAAATTAGTAAAAATACAGAAAATTTAAATGAAGTTTATTTATAGGACATCATTATCACCTGACAAACGTAAATAGATATATGAATAGATCAGAAATAACTGTATTGATTTTATAAAAACATTAGAATTATCTTAATTTGCCTGCTTATCTTTTATTTTATATATTTTAAATTTCATTAACTGCTTTTATGCAACTTCATTTTTTTCATATATGTAAAGATGCGATTTTGTAATTGATAATTTTCTTTTATTTCATCATGCGAGAAGAGTATGAAAATTTTTACAGTTGCATATCGAAATCCTAATTTTAAAACATTATTAAATTTGATTAATTGATTTAAATAAATTTTGATTCCTTGTGGACAGTAAATTCGAAAAAAAAAATTAGTCGAAAATGTATAATTTTTAAAATGACGAATTATAAATTTATGATTAAAAATCGAATAATAATATACATTGTTGTTTCTTATGACACTTGTCATAGACAAACCCGCTGAAGAGGTCAACGATTTTAAGCCGAGAGAGCATGTCCTGTTTCAGTCGAGTCATCTAGGGTCAAGAGTACGACTTAGCTACTCATGTGTCACATTCACTTGCGCAACCCCTTTTTATAGGGAAGGGGGGGGGGGCATATTCACACACTTCACAGACAGAACACAGATGAAGAACAACCATGCTCGAACCCGGGACGCCCAGATCACGGGGAAGACGAGCTCCCTTTATGCCAGGACGCCGGTTTAAATATATATAGATATATGCACAAAATATAGAATATATATTAACAAAATATATACAAAATATCTAGTAGCTAATTTCTCAAATGCTAGTGATAGGCTAATTGGAAAATGCTTACAATTTCATTAGAAATTACATTATTTCAGTTAATAAATACTGTACAGAAGAATAGCGAAATTTAAATTTTCAAACAATCCCCAATACCATTAGTCATGTTTAGCGATATATTTTTAACATATTAAAATCTTAATTAAATAAAAAAGATAACTCCTTTTTTGCCACTAATACTGACCGAGTTATGAATCTGTCAGTTTCATTAATTTAGACCAATCAACAAGTACTTGTAAAAACAGAAACCGTTGATTAAAAAATTTCTATAAAGGAGCCATTGAATTAATCTAAAATCTTTATTTTATTTAGAACATTTTTCCAATTGAAGAAGTAGATACATTTACTATCGATTTCGAGATTATCAATTGAGAGATTAGAATCGAGAGAGAGATGGATTAGACAATTTCGATTAGAATCAAACATTTTGTATATTTTTTTTAACGGACTTACAAATATGTGTTTTAAAAACCTGTCTTTCATAAATTTATTTCATGAACAGAATTTTTAAATGTTTATATTAATGATGAAATCTTTAGCAATTTTTAATTAATAATTAATTATTTAAGCCTTGTACAGTTAATTATCTTTTTTCCCGCCATCTCAATTACATTAATTAGTATATAAGTATATATTGATAAACTACATATTATCAAGGCAAATGAAAGTTAAATTATTAGTTAAGATTAAAAATTAATAATTTATCATTTTTAATTATACTTGCACAATAAACACGGAGAATGCAATGGTGATTAGCTTGCAAGTAAAGAGGTGCAATTAATTGGCGAAATCGATTCAATTGTTGAAAAGTATATATTACAATATTTTCTTTTGAGAAGTGCCATTAAAAGAAAAAACGGAGATTGAAAGCAACCAATGATGGCGAATCTATGTGAAATAAAAATTTGTAAAATTGCACCAGTGGATCGATTTGGGGACTAATTTTTATTTATTTTTCTAGTTAGTTTAAATAACTACATTAAATAATAGCTTAATCTTATTCTATAAATGCCTCTGAAGATTAAATCATATTTTTAATGATAAAGGGAATTTTTTTTCTCCAGAGGATCCAATATCTTAAACCACTTTCTTTCAAATTCCTCTGAGTCTTATTTAGTTAAATGTTAACCTTTTCATTCATATCATTAAGAGCAAACTCATGAATTTACAGGGGCATCATCTATACTTATGTAACAGATTGTTAGCTGAAGTGCAACATTAATGTCAAAACACTAACTTCCTTAATTATGTGTAATGTCACTTAATGCGAAACATGGGTAATGTGAAGGGCTGAGTAGCTACGTTATTTCGAGGCATATATAGAACAAAGCAATTTGACTTCTCCAAATTCACTGGGATCTTTACTTTCCCCTTAAGTAGAGAGAACAGCCTTTAAATTGTTTCACTTCAGTTGAAATGGGTGTTTAACTTCTCATTGTACAAATATTTAGATGGCGTATAAAATCAATCTATAAATTCTGTTATTCAAATTATTATCTATTCACTCTTTAATCTGTTAAATTGCCTTTTTAGTCTTACACTCATTGTAAAAATTTGAAATTTCTAAAATCCATTAAAAAGTGGTCTACTAGTATGGAATGAAAATTCGGCTTAACGAATCAAATAACAAGGAATGAAACTCTGAAAATATTTAAATATTATATTTTTATCAGAAACAAACAAACAAAATTTGAGCAAAATTTCAAAACTTGGCGCATGAGGAAGTAAGGGAAAAGTCGATTAAACACGTTCATGTCTGGAAACATGAAACAGCTTAAATTGAATGAATTAAATAACTTAAAATTAAAAGAATTAAATAAAAAGGTAATAGAAATAAATTTAAAAATAACAGTTTTAAGATCACTCTTTTATTAGTGTACTAAAAAGTAGAAATTATTATATTAGAATTATTTTGTACTTTTTGCATCTTCAGTTGAGAATTTGTGATTATAAAAATTATAAAATTTTAAAATCATTTTTTTTGTAAATTCACTACCAGATCACTCGTCAAACAAATAAATAACTTATAATCATTACTTTCACTTATAAGTAGTATAGAGACAGTATAGTAATCATAAAAAAATTCCTAAATTTTCGAAAAATTCGAAATTTTGACGAGATTCCACAAAGACCTCTCCAAATTTAAGAAACACATTTTTTAAAAATGTCTGTCTATCTATTTGTCTGTCTGTGACAAAGATAATTCAAAAACGCTTCGAGCTAGACGACTGAAATTCGGCATACGATCTTTATAAAAAATTTTCAGATTACTATCAAATTTTGAATAAAATCCGTTCAATTAAAGACCGTCCGTCTGGCTACTCGAATATAAGTTAACACGATAACTGCAAAGCGAAGAGAGCTAGATTGATAAAATTCGTTACATAAAATTAACATCTATAGTATAGACACCTACCAAAGTTTAGGCAAATATGACAACGGGTTGTTTTTCTCTCTGTACTTTCAGAAACGTGTAAACAAGATAGTTCAAAAATGCAATAATTTATATGTATGAAATTTGGCGTAGAATTTTGTGACTCAAGTGCATTTTGTGTCAAATCTTTGTTTCATTCAATTGAGAAAAACGTGTCGAAAGCATGAATTAGATTTTTGAATATTATTAATGGCATGTCAGAGATTATTCACCTAAAATCCCGCCAAGGATTGCACGATAGATTCAGTAAAAGTGCTAATTTCATGATGAAAATTAATATTCGTACGCCAATGCCATGCAAGGCGTTCTGTGGTGCGCGAGAAAGTTTTAAGGAGACAACTCTCCCTGGCATATACATAGGGTATTTTTATTGAATATACTCAAGTTTACAATATTTTAAAACTCCAGCATGCAAAGAAATGAATGAAGAATCGATTCTAAAATTCCATGTTTGCAAAAAGGAAAGCAATGAAGTTTTAAAAAAAAGTGTATTAAAAATGTGTAAATTAAAAAAAAAATCGGTGAAAATTCTAAATGTAGAAACAAAAATAAAATCATATAAATTTCATTATTTGTCTTTTCAATATTTTATTTAAGGTTTATGTGCACACTTGAAAATTCAAAAATCGTTCAAAATATCGAATATTTTTTATTGCTTAATAATGTTCTCTGATCCTTTAGCTTTCAAACGATACCAAGATGTCATCAATATTCGAAATATTTCTCGAGTTATAATTATTTTTCTTGAGGTGCTTTCATTAAAAATTCTAGTTACGGTTTTTTTTAAACTCATTTTATGAAGAATGATATTTTTCCAATATTTTGCTTCATTCAAACAATCATAACTCAACAAGAAATTAACCAAATACAATTATTTATATATCAAAATATTCTGTATGAAATAGCGGATGTTTTGTGTCTCAATCAAAGTTATATTTATAGAAATAAATTTTTTATAGATATTTAAAAGTTAAAATTCCAGAAAAAATCTTGCTTTTTCTATTCATCGTTGATTCAAAAAATGTTAAAAAAAACTATATATTTTCATTACTTGATTGGGGCAGACAACATGAAGAATAATATTAGGCATAGTTTCCAACTAGAATTGTGTATATGTACAAATTAGAATTTAAAATATCATGTTTCAAAAAATATGCTAATTAGCTCATTAAATATTATTTAATTAATTAATAATTAGTGTTATATGGTTTTTCCCCCTCTGTAATGAGTTTGAACATATATTAATGACCCACTGTGAAAAAAACTGGATTTTTAAAATTGAAATTTAAAAAAAAAAATCTTCTAGTTTGTACGCACATCTTAAATAAATACAAGATGAGATTATTTTATTTAACTCGAATTTCTTATGAGACATTAATTCTCAAATAAGGATATCTTTTTCAATGAAGGACATTGTTAAATTTTATCACATTGAAACGTTTTGATATCTGACACTAAATTTGATATATATATACAAGTTTGGTGTAAAGAGTATATACCAAATTTTACTCATCTGTTTTATTCTGCTGTTGAATGATCATGTTTTCAAAGTCAAGCATAGTTTAGTAGTAAAAATATTCTTTTGAATTCATAAATTTGGAGGGGACGTAATTTTTTGTCTTTATTATTATTATAGCACTTTAAAATAGTTAAAAAAATAAAGAAAAGGAACATGCATCTTATAAAATATTTCCCAGAACTAACGCAAGATTTGAATTTGCCACCATTCGTGCAGTAAAGTGTTGGCTACTCAATTAAAAGAAACCATTCGACAGCTGATAGTTTAGGGTTAGTAAAATAAGAGCGTTATACGATAGAAAACAGTATTAACGCAAAATTTGAATTGAATAAAAAAAACACAGGTTTTTCTTTAAATTGTTATATTTTTATTGAATTATTAAGTGCACGGGATAGGGTTATGTATGAAATAAAACAGAGAGCAAATCGCTTCCACGGTTTTGCTGGCATATTCGCACTCTTTTGTCGAAATTTTCCATGACCATTTTGCATAAATGTGGCTGAATTTTCGTTGATATAGGGTTGAATTTCCTCATTCAATACGCGCGTGCTTGTGGGCTTGTTGACATAGGCCTTTGACTTCAAATAACCGTATAAAAATAAATACAAAAGTGTTAAATCGCGCAATCTAGGGAGCCCATTCTCAAATTTCCTAACTCAGGCTGCCATACTTTCAGAATTTTTGAAATGTTGCGTAATAATGAAAACATGTTGTTCTATCGTGTAACGTTCCATTTTACTAACCCCAAACTATCAGCTGTCCAATGTTTTTTTTTTTTTTTATCAAGGTTGCCAACACTTTATTGCACGAATGGTGGAATATCGAAATCTTTCATTAATTTTGGGACATCCTTTACAAGCAAGTATAAAGACATGAAAGATAATGCTGCATATTTGATATACTGTATAAAGTAGCGTTTATTTTAATATCAGCGGTAAGGATTATGCTTTGTTACATATTACATACAAGGGAGCAGGAAAAAAAAAAACGAAAATATTTTATATATTACCTATATGTGCAGTGTACAGTTGATTTTAATATTAACAAAAATCAATTTTAATGAATCTTGGGTTAATTTTACAGATTATCAAAATCAGTTGTTCATTTCTCTTAATTCAAATGTGGATATATCTCTTACCGATATTTTCAATAGATAAGAAACGATATCGTTTGCATTAATGTGCAATGAAACGATTTATTTCAAGCAAAAAGGCCCAAGGTACACTTCCTTAATTCAGCATAAATTGAATTCCAATAACCATAATGCCCCACTGATATCGTTAAAGGATATTAGAAACTCATAAAATACCTCGAACGCTTTCATTTTCTTGAATTCCAAATATTTGGTTTCAAATTACAAATGATTTCCATAATGGCCATCTGCATTCACTGTTTAAATATTGATTTTTCCTTGAAGTTGAGGCGCGATTTCATATTTAAATCGCTTTTAATCTTAGTTGATGGTACATGAGAGCATTGAAACAAAGATAATTACTACTTTTGAAGTTAATAGATTTTGTTAAATTCTCTTTAATAATCGGGTTTAAAGTCTTTTGTGTGTGTTGGCATTTTTCCAAATGAATATTAAATAATTAATTCCAGCTTCTTACTTGTGACCTAAACTTCAGAAAATTTAATTCCTATAACTAATTCAATGCTGACAGTTAGTTTTCAATTGATTAATATTGGCGAAACTAAAGTTACATAAAAGGATAATAAGGCAGCAGTGTTTCAAAAGTTAATTTGAATTTCTATGTCTGATATGATTTCTATTGGTTTCAATAAATCTCAGTTTCAGTCATCTCGAGTATGCTCGAAGCAGACTTAACCCTGAAGAATAAATAAGTGAAGCCTGTTCATAAGACAATCAGTTTTATCTCCAAAATAGGAAGCAAAATTTATTTCAAAGATTCAAATACAAATATTAAAAATTCTTGCATGAATAAATAGCTTGTTACAAGTTTATTCAGAGCAAAGTTTGTAAAATTGAAAAAAAAAGAAGAAACAAAAGAAAGAAGTACTTTCAAAAACCAGTGGGAATGGTCTCCCGAAACTTTCTCGCATACTGTTGGAATTCCTGGCCTTACCACAATATGATGTAACCCTTTTGCGCATGCGCTGGTGACGTCAGGAAAAAATTCCATGATTCCACTGAGTAACAGAAGTAAGTTTCAATTTCGGTTTAGTTTCAGTTTGTTTGAAGAAGTATGTAAGAAAAGAAACTGAGTTGGTTGTATGCTATATAAAGAATTCGCACACGTAAAATGAAATATATATAAATATTTGTATATAATTATCTGTGCCTGTGTCCTCGTCCAGCAAATAAAAAAGATGATAAAAATGAGAATTCTTGGATGAATGATTTCGATGTTTATGTGATCTAATTCAATTTGGGATACCTCTATTCTTCTGATTTAGAACTTCTCGGAATGACAAGGTAAGAGTGAATTTTCTCTCACATTTTGATATATTTAAATTTGAGGCCTAGAAATCCCAAAGCCAAAAAAACTTCCAAAGAAGGCCTCCAAGAGCACCAGAGAACGCCTTGTATGGCATTGACGTACAATAGTTACGAACCTTCGGTGTGAATTTAGCATTTTACTGAATCTGTCGTGTCATCTTTGGCGACTTTTTAGGCGATCAATCCACGGCCTGTGGTTAACAGTGTCTGAAAATCGAATTTTTGCTATAGCCACGTTTTTCTCAATCGATTGAAATAAAGATTTGACACAAAACTGCACTTGTAGTCAAGATGTCCCATACTTAATTTGATATATTTAAATCATTGCGTTTTTGAATTATCTCATTAGCATGATCCTGAATGTACAGACCTATACATGATCAACCGGTGTTTGTTTTGTCTTAAACCTTGTAAAGGTGTCTAAACTACTGATGTTAAATCTGTGTACCGGATCTTATTTAACTAGCTAGCTCTCTTTGTTTTGCAGTTATAGTGTTAATTTATATTCGAACTGCAGGACAGGCGGACTTCCTTTGAACAGAATTTACTCAAAATTTGATAGAAATCTGCAAATTTGATGTAAAATCCGTAGATCTAATTTCATCTGTCTATCTCAAAGCTTTTATGAGTTATGTTTGTCACAGACAGACAGACGGACATTTTCCAAAAATGTGTTTTCCGAACTCAGGGGTGTCTAAAACGTGGAGATATGACAAAATCTCGAGTTCGAATTTTTTGACGATTATTATATTTTATCTGTAACTACGTATACGAAAAATTAAAAAGGAAAATTCTGCATCACAATAAATCGGATGCAAGAAATAAAAACAAAAATGTTATTTTTTTGTTAATAAAGTTCATAGCATATTTTAATTCCCCAATCCCCCCCCCCCCAAAAAAAGGCCTTTGAAACATATATTATAACTTTTTATGCTCTTTTCTTGACTCTTTTTTATCACACAATGTCATATAGAAAATCCATCGAAATTGAATTTTTCTTGCCAATGTTCAGTTATTCTTTTGCTCAACCTTAAGCCCTGTATAATTAATAAAAGAACAAAAGTGGCTGGACAAAATGAAAGATCTCAACTTTTGAGCGAACATCACCTATGCAGGCCATCCTCTGGGAACACTAACATAAAAGAGCGAAAGCAAAAACAAAAAAAAAAAAAGCAAAGAACTTTGTTGCCATTCCAGGTTATTAAATATTGCAAGCTCAGCTAGGAGTTGGAAAAGCGCTGTCCTTTCCCCCAGAGCTGTTATCTGTTTTATAGCCTACATTGTTTGTTCCCACGCAGTTTTAAAAGTAACGGTTCCGTTCGGAGTTATTTAACCACCTCTTAATGAATTCCGAAAGATTTTGTTTTGTTTTTCAGGGCTTTTTTTCCTGAGCTCTGGTACTTTCTGAGGCAGATTTCGAGAAAGTTTTAATTGAAGAGGAAGACATAAGCTTACCCTTTCAGACATCCGGAATGCGATATTTCAAATTACTCAAGCATGCTTGTGAGCAAATTACAATACTAGGGCGAGTTAGAAAATTCCAAACAAAATATTGATCCAGAATGGAGAAAAACCTCTGTTGGTAAACTGGAAGGCGAAGATAAATTCCTTTTGTCTAGAAATGAAAAGTAAACAAAATTTAGATATTTCAAATTCATCTCTCCATTATTTTCTCTTCTAATTATACAAGTATTGGAAATAGAGGATAAAAGAGAATTATTTGGTGATACCGCGTCAACCAGGCACACAAAATCACACCGTATCAGGCACACAAAATTGAAACAGATGAAGAATATTAGGCACTTGGCATCAGATTTTGGACTTCATTGATATTCAAGACATGAAATAAAGTTAATAAGATCGAACTTACTATAATTAAATCGGTCGGTCATTTTAAAAAGAGCCTTCTCCACTTCTGCAAATTTTACAGAAGAAACAGAAGAAAAACTTTCATTTCCATTATATTTAGAGGAAACTTAATTTATTATATTTGCATTATATTTAATTAAGAAAACTTAATTAATAATTTTCTGTAAGAGTTTTACGCATAATATTAAAATGCCTATATAATTATATGCTTCAATAATTTAACAAGGAAAATATTTTTCGTATGTGGATATCACCTGCTTTCAAAAGGATTCTGAATATGAGAAAGATCTGTAGATTTTAACTTAAAAATACATATATTTTTTTATTATTTTTTTAAATCTATGATAAGAAAACAAATGCCACTGCTAAGGATTACTGTATTTGCTTATAAGGTGTGTTTCAATTTTTTAGGGACACCAGTAAAAATGAAAATAAAAGCGTAAATAATAAATATTTGACATTTATTTCTGAAACAAATTATATAAATAACAAAAATAAATATTGTAAGAAAAATTAGATTAAACAAATAAAGATTAGATTTGTTTAAAGATTAGACAAATAAATTTCAACTTTGAAATAACTAAACAAAAGAGTAGCACAAATTTTGCGTTTCAAATTTTTAGGGACAGTGGAATTAAAAGCTTTAAAACTTCAAATTAAACTTTTTTACCGTTCAATATTAGCACCATTTTTTCTGATGTCATCATATATTCTGTTTGGCATGGAATATATTAGGTTCTGAAAAAGTGTTGGATCCAGAGAATATCAATCATCCATTATTGCTTGTTGAAGTTGCATTTTCGAATAAAATTGGCGCTCTCCTTCATAAACTGTTCTTGCCAAAAGACCCCATAGATTTTCAATGGGGTTTAGACCGGGGCTTCTAGCTGGCCAATCCATAACTTTCACATTGTTATCTCTAAGCCACTTTTTTGTTGATTTTGAGCTGTGGATAGATGCATTATCCTGTTGAAAAGTCCAATTTGGACCACATATTTCAGGTCCTGCATTAAGCAAATGTGTTTGTAACATTTCTTGGTATCGATCAGAATCCATTCTTTCATTCACAAATGCCAGTTTGCATGTACCATTGAAGCTAAAATCTCCCCAAATCATAACAAATCCACCGTCCATTTGCCTTTTGGAGAAAATCTCTGGTTCTTTTCTTAGATTATGCCAGTAATATCTCCAACCGTCTGGCCCATCTAGATTAAACTTCTTCTCGTCACTGAACATGACTTCTATCCACTCATCTTTGAAATGCGTGTATTCCTTTGCCCAGGATAAACGTTGTAATTTGTGTTGTTTGGCAAATGGTGGTTTGCAAGCCTTTTTCGCATGTTTCATGTTTTTATTGCTCTTGATTGACCTCCAAAAAGTAGTGTAAGAACATCTCAGTTTCAATTCTTTTGTTACTTTTCGTACTGATGATTTTCCATTTACACATTTCTGAATAATTCTCCTGCGGGTACGTGAATCGAGCTTTGGCTTAGGTCCTCGCTTTTGAATGGCAGTTGATTTCCCATCTAACTGCTTCACATAATTTTCCACAGCACGTTTTGAACGTTTTATGAGGGCTGCAATATTTCTCAAAGACTTTTTTTTCGTTGTAATAAGCTTTTATTTGACCTTTTTCAAGATCTGATAACCATTTATCTTTAGCCATATTTCTTCGGCAAAGAATTAAGTACTATCGTGGACGTTTTCAATATAAGCTTTTTAAGTTATTAAAACCACTGGTAGTAAATGAAAATGAGCAATAATAAATATTTAACTTGAATTTATATACCGTCTCATCTAGCTGTCCCTAAAAATTTGAAACAAATTTGGCATTTTTTTCTATTTTCCTCTTTTATTAGCATTGATATTTATTTAATTATTTTAGATTTTTTTTATTATAGTTAATTTTTCATATTTTTCAAAGAAGTTTTTACAGATATTAGGTAAAAATTATTCCGATTTTATGTTTTTATATGGTGTCCCTAAAAGTTTGAAACACACCTTATTAAACAAAATAAGAAAGAAAGAAAAATGCAATTATTCAGGTGCTATTCTGTTTAATTGTAAGCTATGCATTTATGTTGCTGTTGTTATTTCTTATCCCAGGTGGTATAGCTGCACTATATCAACTCCATGAGACCAAAGATCTCTAAAAAGTCTAAAAACAAGAGCGAATCCCTTAAAATCTCAAAAATAGTAAAATTTAAACATTTAAGGATTAAACATTGGGGGAGGCTTGATCTGCCTTGCACCAAGGATATTCAGCAAAGATCCTCCGGCCATGTTGGAAGGTAAGGAATTTGGTGTGTCCACTCAAGAAACGAGAGAGAGCCATTTGCCGTTTTCTAGAGATATCCAGGCGGGGACACCAACCAGGACACGCATTTATTATTTCATTGTAGAAGTAATTGTAATTGACGGGTCTGCACTAATAGAACTTCTTAGTATCTTGTGCTTTCTTGATATTGGCAGCAATTTTTCTTTGGCAGAGGCATTTCTAGGTTTGAATAGCGGAAAACCTTGTTGTTCTTGTTTCTTCAATAATAAAAATCTTCTCTCCAGATTCTGTCGATAAGAGATTTGGTTAGCACAATCCTGATTGGCAAAACTGAATTCCTGATAGTCGTTCATTGTGAAATGAAATACTCTCTGCTCTTCATGAACAGTTTTTGTGCAATTCCGAATGGTGAGAACTTTCTTTTTAAGGGCTGGACACTAAGTTTTAATGTTGCTACATCTCAATATGTGTCATTTCTTACTTTGAAATTTTCTGACATCTGTAGGAGATTCTATAAAATGTAAGCAGTTAGCGCAAGCGTAGCAATGGATATGAAAGTCGCGCGCCAATAGATGATCCGTTTTCAAAATGGAAATGGATAAACAGATGTTTCGTTTTTATATGGAATGCATGAATCGAAGCCAAAGGATTGCGAAATATAAAACTAGACACATTTTATATATTAAAGTACTTTATTCCACCATTCATTTTGAAAACGGATCATCTCTTGGAGCGCGACTCTCATATCCATCGCTACTCTTGCGCTAACTACTTAAATTTGATAGAATTTTCTACAGATGGAAGCAATTTCGAAGTAAGAAAGGACACATATTGAGATGTAGCAACATTAAAACTTGGTCTCAAGAACCCTT
>JAPMOR010100153.1:663170-689122 GCA_026543865.1 Argiope aurantia | reverse complement strand
GAGACTTAGAATTAAGACAAGCCTGCAACCTCAAGTAATAAAGATTCCTTAAACCCCATTTCAAAAGCTTCAATAACAACTTTTATTTTAATAAGTTCAAATTTCTTTAGGCTACATTCGCAAGTCTTAGAAAATCCACCTCATCGATACTTTCAAGGTGAGCTTCTGTAAGGGAAAAAAATATGTGCATCAGGTATTCATTTAAACAACTTAATGAAGAAAGAGTGGAAATTTTGCACGGTTATTTGGGCGATTGCCGTGATTTGCTTGAATGAGCGTTTTGAGCGGTTAAATAGTTAAAAAGTTAAATTGTAAAAACATTTTGCTTATAAGCATGGTTTCGCGACAAAAGTAGTATATTTTTTAATCGTCTTTTCTCTAAAAGTGTATTTTTTTACTTTAATTCATTCATAGCTGACTGATTTTCAACATTTTTCTTGTCTTTTGTATCACTCTGTGCATGTTATTATTTCAATAACTCCAGGTATAAGATAAATTTCTACATCGTTAAAGAAACCTCCCATTTCGTCAATTTTCTTCTCACATAAATTTCTTATGACAACCATATTCTTTAAACATTAATTTAACATTACAAACAAACACTGAAAACTTAATGAAAGACTTCGAAATGAGCCAAGTATTCAAATATTTAAACCCGATAAGGAAAACATTTGCTTCCTCACTAAATTACACCCATTCTCCAACAAAGTAAACTTTCCGAATTCTTCTCACAGAAAGGAAAGCAAGCAATCCGATTGGCTGGCGGGCTGAAACAGTTGTAATATCTGTCTGTAATCTAACGAAAAATTCCACCCGCCTAAATTGCTCGAAGGAATCATTAGGCATGCTATTAACTTCACCCTCATTTCGGACGGAGGCCTGCTCATTTGCGAACATTATCAAAGTAATGAAGAAAAATGGGTGCGTTTTTTAACGACTAGAATTCTTATCGCTAGGAGAAGGTAATGATGGCAACAGTTAATTACCAATTTCTCTTAGGTTTTGAGTTTTAATTGCAACACGCTTGGAGAAATTCAGAGATGATTGAATACCTTCAATCTTCTTCAAAGGAAGTTACAGAAAATCTTCAACTTTTCAGTGTGATAATATACACAAATTTTAATAGAAAGCACTACAAAAAATGTTTTATAGAAAGAAACATTGGTCCTTGGAAGTTTGGAAAATGTCACTCAATATATGATCTATATGCTTCATTGTACTGCAACCAACTTTGTTTTGATGATATGCGTGCTAAGTCGTAAAATTCTTAAGGTTGATCATTACACAAATTGTAATGCATGCAATCTACGATTCGAGTCGACCCACTCATCAACATGGTACGAAGTGATTTAAGGTCGACGAAGAAGCTCGTATCCAATTCTGAGCAAGTTCTTAAAGCTTAGTTACATTAAGAAAAAAATTCTATTACATTCAATACCTGATATGATCAAGCAATAAAACATTCCAATTTTCATAAATTTGAGAAGCCGCCTGCTTAATTACAAAATAAATAAACAGAAATCCAAAACTAAAAACGAAAGTGCTCTCGAAACAGAAATACAAACTATTGTTCAAGTTTAATCAATTCTAAAAGTGTAACCAAGACCAATACAAACCATTCTTGGTTTGGGCTAAACGTAGGCTTCAAGGCATCACAAATTTGTAAACAAATTGCCATTATTTACAGGTTATCCGGAAAAAGGAAAGTTTTCAGACATATAGAATTATTGATAACTACTGGAAAAGAGAGATGAAAGATATTTTGTGAGATCACAATGAAAATCATTAGTGAATTCCCACAGGGAAGTAATTGACATATTAATAATTGAATCTGAAAAGATAGACAGAAAAGGATTATTTACAATAAAAGGATTATTTTTCAGAAAATTAGGGGCTGATTAATAATTAAAGTTTTAATATTAATCTTGGACATATCAATTTCAAAGTAATGTATGCAATGATTTCATTTTCCCCCGAAATTCATTCTTTATCCCTGCAGTTGATTCTTCCCCTTCTTTCATTTTTTATCCTTTCAGTTGTCCAAAATAAGTTAAGTTAAATTAAATAAGATTTCGATGACGCCAGGTAGTTACTAGATGGGATTGCAACCCCATTGTCTATCCCAATTGATTAATCTCCTGATTTGTCATGTGTGCAGTATCCTGTTCAGATGTTTTTAGAATCTATTTATGGCGTGCAACATTGATATCTCTGTGCACAACATTGGTATCTGTTGCAATTCATCATTGATCGCACATTTGAAAAAATCATAGATCTTCCAAGCCCTTGAGGTATTAAAGAAATCCTGCCATTAACTTGATACCTGACATTGGATATTGCGGCTTCCTTCTGCGGATAATTCGGAATATGAAGATCCAGAGTACCAAATTCAGGATTTACGTACAGGAATTCGATTCCTGTAAGTTGTGATAGTAAGGTGTCATAATAATAAGAACAGGCGACTATGGGAAATAGGTACTTATGGTATCTCTGTATGTAAGATATGTTACAACTTATCCAAAGATGAATAGTATTTTTCTTTGTTAATGGTCATTTTCACAATTGAAAAAAATCACGGAAAACTACCCTCCCCTCCTGTGATTCCGAAGATATTTTGCCATCAGTTTGATATTTGGCATAATAAGTCTCGACTTTTTTTGGACGTGGAGATCTATAACGCTTATATTCATTATTTTTGCGTACAGAAATTCGATATCTGTAGTTTGCGTTAATAGAGTCTCACCATGACATTAACAAGCAGTAGTAGAGATATATTAGATGAAGGTGAGATGGTACAAGAAAAATGAGTCTACGTAAAAAAGTTAATTTTTGCATTCTTAGCTACTCTTTTTGAATTCATTTTGCTTAAAAAAAAACTTAACTAGGTGTCTAGGGCAATGATAAAAGACCTGATAAGAGAAGTTGAAATGTTCGGCTCCATTTGAAAATGATGATGGTGTGTGTGTGTGTGTAAAATTTCTAATTAGGCTGCACATTTAGCTAAGCTAAGTTAAAAATTTTCATTTTGAAAATATTAGTCATTTAATTCATTTTCCCATGTTGATTTTTAAAAAAAATTCAGTACAGTATACGAGATTCAAAATTTATTTCAATTTAAAATTCATCCTATCCTGAACAATTCAATAAGAAAACCTATTACAGAAATTCAAATCATAACTTTAAAATATATATTTCAAGCAAAAAACTGAAAACAACCCTTTCAGTAAGAAAAGAAAATGTGAAATAATTATTATTTCAGCCTTCTAGATAAAATGAATCTTATACTTTCAAGGCGCATTTCTAAACTATTTCCGATAGCTTCTTTCTACTTCAGTGAATTTAACTCTTAATTTAATAATGACTGAGACGTACAATATGTAGAAACTAATATTGTTTTATTTCTTTCCAAGACAAATTTAATTATTTTCTCAGCCAAAAGTTTTCTCTCTCTCTCTTTTGAAGAATTGAAATAACAAAATTTATTTAAGTAAGATAAGAAAACTGTCTGTTAATTTTTGATAAAGAAAAGGCAAAAATGAAATGAAATAATATTCGGGGTTGTTTCATAACATTTTGTTTTCATATGCAGTTTCACGTAAAAATGTATCTCATAACTTAGGAAAATGATTGTGATATATATCTAATATGATTTCAAAGAAACTATGCATCTCAAACATCTCCAAGTCTAAAAAAAGCATATTTTTGGAATTATATCTTTTTTTTTGAAATTATATTGAGATAGTAATATTTTCCATTTCTAATTTGACAAGAATTAACCTTAAAATTGATTTCAAGTCGTCATAAAATTCAGAAACATTTCTATTCTACCATTTTGTGCCATTACTTTCTCATTAAGAAGCATATATTGTCAAAAGATTCGAGATTTTGACGGATTCCGAAGTTTCAGCCCTCCGGAAAACGAATGTTTGAACGTGTGTTTTCTGTCCGTGAACACGATAATACAAAAGTGTTTTGAGCTATACGGATGAAATTATGTAAATTGATTTGACATCAAATTTGTATATCGCTATCAAATTTTGAACGAAATCTATTCACAAAAAGTTTCTCTGTCAGTTTATTGAAGTACACTTAAATTCGATAATTACAAAACACAACGAACTAAGGTGATAAAATTTGGTAAACAGGTTTTGCATTTAAATTTAAGATTTTTCAAATTTTAAGTGAAATCTGTCAAAACGTTGACTGTCTGTCAGTCTATATTTTCGCGTGCATATAAACGCAATGACTCAAATAAATGAAACAAGGTATGCTATCATGTGAATACAAGAGTGGTTCCATGCCAAATTTCGGTTTCATTTGGTGAAGAAAGAGGCATCTCAAATATATATTTGATTTGATATAAATATTACAGATTAAAAAATTATTAAATTCAAGCCAAAGATCTATATTTTATAACTATTGTTCGAACATGCTATGCCGAGAATTCGAGGTCTTATTCAAGGTCCTATCATAAAGCAACCACAATTTTATTCAGTGGAAGGAATATTATACCTTTATTTCAGAGTATGGAAGAATATTTTGGGGAAAACAATCCTTTTGATACAATTACATATACAATTAATTTCACATTTCAATTTTCATTTTTTATACGCGATATGGTGTAGGAACTTTTTAAAAATGATTTGCATCTGAGTGTTTTGTTATATCACACTATCAACGATTTTCTTTAAATTAATATAAATTAAAACCGTTAAAAATGTTTTGTTTTGAAAGTTTGAAGGATCAAAGAGCATTGCAGAAATTTACATATCTTAAGAAATTCTAGACCAGGGGTGGCGAATCTTTATGGATCAACGTGCCATTTTTTCTAAAGAAATGTCTAATGAGGTATAGATGTGCCGTCAAATAATTTTGACCTGTGATTTTTGGGATTATAACACTAAATACTAACAACTCAAAACTCTTTATTTACTACGAAAGAATACATTTTGCACTGTATCGTAGTAAATCTTTTAGTTATACGTGTAATTCAAACTAAAGTAACATTAGTGTGACTTCAGTTGTTGCAGATTAGATGACAAATAACTTATATTAGGATTGTAAGATGTTCAGAATGCACGCTGAATTGGAGTCATCTGTCAAACGGTTTCTAAGCGAATCTTTAATGTCATTCCTCTCTGAAAATGACTCGCAGGCATAGATGAAAATATGCTTAAATTAGAATGAGCCAGTTTCTTCAAACAGTTAAATGTTTGAATCGATTTCCAAGTTTCCAAAAATCTGTTACTTGTATTTTTATTTATATTGCTTGTTAACCTTTCTGTTTCAATCAATTCCAACTTTTTCCTGGTTTCAATAAATTTTTGAATCCACATTGAGCTAGACTGGAAATTAATCAGTTGTTGCACTTCACATTCTTCGATTTCCAACCAATCGAATTGGGACAAATTCAGTTTATCAAATGAAGTCACAAGCAAGCCGTTTTGCAAACCATTTTGATCGGCGGCGTGCCCAAAATATTGTGTCCCATGCCATGTTTGGCATGCGTGCCACTGGTTCACCATCCCTATCCTAGACGGTCTTAACAAGGCTTGAATGTAGAAACGAAAGCTGGAAAGTTACCATTATGCAGTAAGACACTTTTTAAATTTCTCTTAATAAAATCAATAAATATCCTATAACTCGAACTATGTGAATATTTTGGAATACGTCTCTCCTATAACTCTTAAGTTTATAAATTGGTAATAAATAATTCTTAAAGAACAAATGTATCTAAATGTGTGTATGGAGTTGGATGGTAAATAAATTCATACTTGTACTACTTGAATATGCAAAGCAGATATTTATTTCAGATTTATATATATTAGGTAATGCAAAATACAACTGGATTTTTACAGTATGTCATTTTATATAATTAAGAATGTTTTCCTAAAAAGCATATTGTGTACAAGATATAAAGAAATGGCCACTTGTCCTTTGAAAATTGAACTGTATTTGTTGAAACAAATAATCTATCAGAATATCATTGTAACTGTCCTCCTGAGACTGTTTTACTGGAAAGAAATGTAAAGAAATTCATTTGTAATACTTTTGGTGTCAAAATATAATTTTCAAGAACACTCTGAAATTTTGAGTGAGTTTAAATAAATAGCATTTCAAAGGTATTCGCATTTCGAAATTTATTTGGATAAACTGGTGGTTTATATTATTGAAGAATGAAGGATATATCTGTGAATTTTTTAAAAAATATTTTTCAAATTATTTGCACATATCCATATTATGATGATACAAATTTCTCCCTTATGTCGCCAGATAGACCGTTACTGAATATACCATTTGTGCCTTCTTCATTCTTTCTAAGCTTTCGTGACTTTTCTGACTTTCATAAAAGTGACTTCAGATTCGCACATTTTTAATATGATCGGTACAAATCTCCATCGATACAAATCTCCATGACCTTACCAAGCAGGTGATTTCTCTTTCAGTCTAGAAAAGCTGTTACTATTCATTTCTAACTTTGTTTCTGATTGTTGAAATGTTGTTTTTTTTTGTTTTTGTTTTTTTAATAAAGTGATGATTCCAGTTTTTCTTTTAATTCGCAGATTTCCTTACCAATTTTGAATGAATCTTTCAATTTTTATGAAATGTATTTTTTAAGTTTCTTATTCCTTGATCCTAGTCGTGACTCATATTCAAAAAGTCACACATTATTTAGTATCAGCAAAGATGGAGCTCTGGAATAGTTGTCGATACATCAGATTGTATATGATACTTCAATGTATATGGCACTTCCATTTTCCTCTGTTTAGAAATTCTGTTAATATTTCTCTCCAATTTTTCATGTCATAATAGGACTTTAAAGGTTACTTATATTTGCCAATTTTCAGAAGAGTCTTACTTAACTTTAATTTGTAGGATCAGCCTCCATATCAATTCTATAATAACAGCTGATTTATCTTGCTATTTTATTCTAATATATTTTTTGTACGTTTTTCATTCAATTATTTTAATCGTGATTTTAAACATTTGACACTTTTCGAACTTCGCCAACTAATGGACCTTAGAAATCGTCTCTGCACTGTTTTATATGGTTTTTCCAGTGGAAAATTTCTTTTCTTGTTCGTTTAGAAAATCTTATAAAGCATTTATACATTTAAATTTTGCTGCAGAGATTTTCAAATTATTTAAATTTGTCTATCAATATGGCAACGCCAATTTCACTTTAACTCTTAGGAGCAGAGACATATTTTTTCCCATATCGTTTCAATGAAGAAAATCTGATGCAAAGTGAAGCGGTTTTTTTTACAGTCTTTTTTGAAGTTTTTCATTTGGTAATTTCAGTTCGACTTAAATTTTAGACTGTTTTGAAAGTAGGCAGCGGAATGATGATCCAAATCACCAGCGTCACATCAGAATTTATGAGACTTTTCAATACAAAATAAATCTTTTGCCCTAAAATGTTCTTAATGCTCTCTTGCAGTTTTATCTCATTTATATCTCATTTTATTTTCATAACAGTTATATTTGCCAGATATTTAAGATAACACCTATCCTGATTTGATTTTAATAGTAGGGCACATTCTCCATTCCATTTCAGAATCCATAACCAGTACTGTATTTTTCAGTATTCTTGCAATCTTTTTAGCATTCGTCTTTCCATTATTCTATTTTCAACTCCAGATGCCAACGTATTTCGAGGATCATTTAAGATAGGACTATAGGAACAACTGTTGAGACACCTGATTGTATATGACTGCCCAATGCAAAGATTTCTTGTTTTGTATAGAGCATTTTTAACATGCAACTTCACTTTTAATTCTCATTGAAGAAACTTTAAATTTTTCAAATTCGACTGTTTTGTGCCGACGCCAATTTGGCTTCAACTCTAAAGTCCATAAACATTCTCCAATCCATTTCAGTATGAAGAATCGGTGGATCGTTCCGTTTTTGTACAATATTCTTGGTATTTTTCTTTCAATGACTCTAGTCCTGACATCGAATTCAGAGCAAATGATATTTTGAAACTCATCGGTAAATAGACCAAAGGGAACTTCAGAGACACATCAGTTTGTATTTGACTTTTCAATGCACGAGGATTCTTTTTTTTTTGTCTGAAAATATTGTTAATATCTCAGTGCAGAGATTTTCAGATTGTTTAAAATTTTGATATCTATGAATCCAATTCGACTTTGAGTCCCACATTCAGGCGCATTATACATTCCTTTTCTGAATCAATATCAGTGTATTTTTTCGCTTTTTCGCAAAATGTTTTAGGCATTCATTCCTCATTTGATAATTCTACTCATGACTTCATAATTTCACGTATTTTAAAGACATCAACAAAAGGTTCACAAGAATTCATTGTTGACAAATAGGATTGCATATGAATTTCCATAGCGGAGAATTTCTTATTTTGTCTAGAATTTTTTTAAATATTTTCATTAATTTTTTAATTATATTCCTTTTTAAATTGTATTGCAGAAATTTTCAAAATATTTTTGTTTATACTTTAGTGCAATAAGGCTAATTTGATTTTGATTCCTAATTTCATGCTTATCATCCATATTATTTCAGAATTCATTTTTCACTTTCTGTTTTTTGCATTTTTCCAATCTTTTTGAAGTTTCTTATTCGATATTTCAAGTCATGGCATCAAATTCATAATCTAAGATATTTTAAAGCTCATCAGCAAATAGAGCGCATCAGTTTTTAGTTGACTTTTCGATGCAGAATATATTTTTTAATGTCTAGAAATGCGTTTAATATTGATTATTACATTTGAATGTCGTGGCAGAAGTTAAATTGTTTACATTTGTTACAGTTTTAAATAGTTTACATTTGTTCATTAGTGTGATGACACCAAATTGGCCTCGATTCCTAGGCCCAGACACATTTTCCATACCATTTCTGAATATACAAATGGTGTGGCTTTCAGTCTACCATTTGATGATCCCAGTTGTGCCTTCAAATTTAAAGCTTGACAGATCTTCAGTACCATCAGCGATTGGACAGTGGGAATCTTAGTTGAATCATGCAGTAATGTGTGCTTATTCATTTCAAAGAGTCTCTTGTTTCGTTCAAAATATTTACCAGTGTCCAAGTCCGCCTTTAGGTCGAGAGCAAGACATATTTTCCATACCATAAATGATCTTACTTTAGGCGTCGGATAATTTTCACTGAATACTTTCTTTTCGATAATTAAGGGCTTTCTGTTTGCTTTTTCAATGGTCTTATTCAAGGTGATAATTTTCAAAAGTTCCATAAGTGCCACCAACACGAATATTTCAAATAAACAGGGCAAGCAGCCTGTCAAAGCGCTTTTAGAGGCGCAATAAAACAAATAGAGACAAATCTCTGAAATCCAAAACATAGCTGTAGCTACTTAAAAATCTATAAAATATAAAATCGCACAAACTCACTGTTTGCAAAATACAGAATGATTCTTAACAAAAGTGAAAGTTGTTTGTTCCATTTTTTTCTTTAATTGTTGCATTGTGTAATATTTCATAATTGTTTAAATGTGAGATTAACAATGTAATCATTGTAGTGTCAATAATTTTATCATTGTAATGTCAATAATGTGAAATGTAAGAGTTGTTATTTATTTCATATAGACTCTGTTACTGACGTAACAAGTAAAGAATTTAAAAGGAAAAATTTGAATATTATATTCTTTTATACAGCCAAACTACTCAAATCTATATATAACAGTCAATAAGATTCTAGGCTATAATATTTATTGAATCATTTCTCGAGTTAAAAAAGGCGGCTGTCAAAATTTTATATATCAATAAAATGTAAAATTGTATTTTGTGGGATGAAATGTCGAATTTTCCTTTTAAAACATCAGAATAAACAGGTTAAATTTTGAAATTTGAATGGATCCAAATTTAAAATAATCATTATATTTATTCTAAAACGTATTGACTAGGACATTGCAGAACCACACTTTCGCTGTTCTTAATAAAAAATTCCAAAAGTGGTTGATCTTGTATATTAAATACATGCTGCCTGAAGTAAAAACATGTACATACTTCATTGCGTAATTTTTTCATATAATATTGCTTCAAAAGTTCATGCATGAATAATGAACACATAGGAAATATCACAAATCTTTCAAGCATTAAGGGAAAGAAGTTTTTTTTCAATTCTTGTTGTCGAAAATTCATATTAAAATTTTGATTTTCTGGCAATCATTTTCACTTTAAGGAATATTTTACCTTCCTATAGTTGATTACAATTAATCAAAGGAAAATTGAATGAAAGGCTTTGAATTAATGCTGTAATTCATTTCAGTTAATTTCCAGTGGAATTTATGTTGTGCTTTCAAGGACCTCACCTCATTATAAAGAAATAGTTTTTTGCTTTGTACAGGATAACATTATCAAATATTTTTTTGCATAAGTAGATTTTATTCAACATGTCATATTATGGTCATCATTTCAGACTAAAAATCGTTTCATAACGATATGGTTTTCGTTTTCAATAATAAACATTGCTCTAAGTCACAATTTAAAACATTTTTTAAAGTTTGTAGAATATAAACATAAAATAAATTTACTAAAATTAAATTGGCATCTTTGAAAACATTTTCTTTTCATTTTAAAATGGTATAAAATTTATTTTTTGGGTGATGATATTTTGGAAACTATCAAGAAAAGGGATCCATTTTTCGCTTAATATTCAATTAATAAAGATTTCAAAGAAATCGCTTTCACATACAAGCTGCCATCTTTCAAATTATATTTGTGCCAAATTTGATAATTGTAGATCTGACTACCTCTCCTGTTAAGCACTAACACACACATACACACACACACATCATATAGATGGATACACGTACATACACATTGTCGTTTTATGAACAGTAGAAAAAGAAAAAAAAGTTATACGCCAAAATGTCACTATAATTAAAAATTATAATTGTTTTAATTTTAAGCTGAAGTGAAAAATATTTTTATTTGTTATGTTTTCCAAAATAATCAAGGATAAACACTAAATTTTCGCTTCAATAAAACATTAAAAAAAATCCTCTCCGAGGTGCATATTTCCATCTTTCAAAATATATCTGCCGTATTTGGTAGATTTAGGTTATAAGAACTGTACTCTACTGTGGAGTGCCAAAGCAAGAGACACATACTGTAGTCTTTATCATTAGTAAAAATAAACAGAGAGATATATATGATAAGAAAAATCAAATCCTCAACAACTGGTCCGATTTCATAAATTATTATTTGATATGAGATGCCTCTTCCAAATTATATTTGTGCCAAATTTAGTAACCGGAGGTCTACCATCTCTCCTGTAGAGCTCCATCACACAGATATACACATATGCACACATACACACACACACACACACACACACACACACACACACACACACCTCACGCAGTCAGATACACGCACATACAGATTATCCTTTTATCAATAGTAGAGACAGAAAAGTTATATGGGAAAATGTCAGTATGGCTATAAGCGTACTTTTTTTAACTATAAGCCGACGCAAAAAGTTCTTTTTATTTTTAATACCAAAATAATAATAATAATAATAAAATAGTAATAAATCTCCAGCCCCAAACACTGGTCCGATTCCAAAAATTTTTATTTGATAGAAATTGCGTTTGGCGACCAACTGGTTCTCCGAGACTAACGGTCACTAAATTTTCCATTAAATATTATAGGTCACTTAGTTTAAATAATTCTTACAGCAAAGTATTTTTAAGCTTGAAATTGCGGTCATATAATTCATACTTAAGAAGAAGCTTTACTCCATTTTGTTCATGGTGCTGTACATTTCTCTAATTTTCTGTTAAGTCCTTTAAAATTTGAGCTTTTAAATTGAAAAGGAAATGATTAAATTTAAATGATAAGTACAGAAAATAGGATCTTTCAGCATTACAGACTTGCGCGTACGAAAGAATATATATATATATATATATATATATATATATATATATATATATATATTATAATTTATACAATATCTCTACGGATTATTTAATATAAATTTATCTGTGTCATCAAATGTTTTCAATTTTATTTCCAAACAGATTTAAATGGCATAAATATTTTTTTTTTAGTTTTTCATTCAATAAACGTATTTCTGACGAAATTATGAAATCTATCTTTCGCGCCTATGATTAGCTTTATAAAACAAATAATATATGGATTCTTTTTGTATTTTCTCTAGAAATCTAATTTCTCCTATCTATATATCAAAAACCCAAAGAAATAGTTCCATAACCACTCATCTATTTCGCCATTTTTATATGAGCTTCATAGCCTCTCGATACTTCAAAAATGGAACCAACTTCCTTTTGAATATAAATTTCAAAAACATTTCACCTCATTTTGTCTATGGAAAGGTCGATGACAAAGTTCCCCAGCCATAGCCATTATACCGATTTCGTTATTTTTTTCTTTCGTATGAAAGCTCATGACCCCCCCCCCTCCATCCTCGCTCTCTCCAGATGCATTAAAAATGGTCACATTGAATATTCTATGGGAAAAAATCCATGAGAGAGCTCGTGACTCCAGCCAATATGCCAACATCGCCAAATTGTACTTCATATGAATGCTCCTCTTTGATCGTCCACTCATTTTCATCCTCCTCTTTGAAGAGATACCTCGTAAAATAAAATTCTGGCGCAGCCTCTAGCCTAAGAAAAGTAATTTTCGCCAATTCATTTCGCCATTTTGCTAACATGGCTAACCTATCAGATGCCCTATATTTATTGTGGATATATAATTGTGAATTATATAAACTGAATTGCAACTTTCTTTTGTTATTATGAGATGCAGTTCATTAAATTTGTTTTAGATGACTAAATTTCTCATATTTATATGCGATGGAAAGGTCGTTGCCGAAGGCGGCTAGTTAAGATGACAGCATTCCAGATTTGAGAGGACAGTACCGAATTACAAAACCTTTATTTATGATTGTAAAAAATAAAGAAAAAACAGATATAAAGATTAACCTTCCTTTTAAAAATTATTATATACTCGAAGCATTAAAAAAATTGAAAAACAAAAAAAAAAAAAAAATAAATAAATTTAATGCTTTTAAAACTTTCTTGCTCTCCAATCCATTTATTTCCCCCTGGAGTTATTTATTTTTTTATTAAAATACCCAACTTTAATTCAGTTTATCTTGATCCAGAGTTTTAAAAATGAAGGAAATTAAACTTCGCCAAAAGTTTCAAAAAAAAAAAAAAAAAAAGAAAAGAAAATTACTTCATCTACTCTGCATTGTTAGTGCTTTATTTTCCCATTTAAAAATTGTCTCCTTTCTTTTTTTCCCCCTTTGCATTTTTCTTTCATAAGAGGGTAATAAGAGTAACTTACTCATTACCCAATCATCTTCTTGCATGCCTCCTCTTCTCAATTTCTTCTTTGCAGCAATTTGTTTCTTTGAACGCTAGAGTTGCCACAGCATAGCAAATTAAATTGAATCACTTATCAGAAAGTGTGTTTTTAAATAGCTTGTGTGACTGCTTAATGGCTTGATGGATAGCAGAAGTTATTTGGAACTAACATAGTTAATAGTTAAAGTTATTTTTCAATACACTGGTTTATTTGTGTGCGTCGATCCTCTGCTACTTGTATGGCTCGCCACTTATTGAATTAGGTCTGTATTTCTTTTCTTGCATATAAAAAGCAACATAATACCTTAAATGATGCGTGGAAATAATATTAGTATGATTCATAAATCATATAGGCCATTTCTTAGTAACTTTCTAAAAGATTTTTTTACAGTTATTTATATAAATTATACTGTCAATTTAAATAAGTTATTACAAATTTTAGTTTCGCACATACGAAGTATAATAAAGAGGAAGTATTGTAATGGTTTATATAACTTGACCTAAAAAATTTCATAACTTTACAAGATTCAGATTTCCTTCTATAAAAAAAAATTACTTTCTCGTCTACGTAGTATAGAGAAAGTAAAGTATTCGTCAAAAAACTCCAACTCGAGATTTTGACGAATTTTGACGTTTTAAAGCTCCCTGAATTCGAAAAACACATTTTTGAAAAATATCCTTCTATCTGTGATAAAAAGAATTCAAAAACGCTTTGATCTAAACGGATGAAATTGGGTATACGGTCTTAACATCGAATTTGTAAATTTCTATCAAATTTTGTGGAAACTCGTTTCAGTAGAAGTTTCCCTGTCCAGCTGCTGAAATGTATGCTAACACAATAACTACAAAATGAAAAGACCTAAATAGATAAAATTCAGAACACATATTTAACATCTATAGGGTAGTCATCTATCAAATTTTGAGCCAAATCCAATGAGATTGACCATTTGTTGATCTGTACTTTCAGAAACATGCAAATGCAATGACTTAAATGTATTAAATTTGATATGGAATTTTATTACTACAAATGTAATTTTATATAAAATTTCTTGTTTTAAACAATTTTTTTTGGTTGGAAAAAACGTTTCTAAAATTCAATACGATTTTCGGATACTATTAATCGCCAAAAAAACTTGCCAAAGACGACACGATAGATATAGTAAAAATGCTAAAGTCACACCAAAAGTCCGTATTTCATATCTATTGACAACAATTCCATGCGAGACGTTTTCTGGGTTAGAACATTTATTAGAGAGATGCGAGAAAGTTTTGGGGAGACCACCCTCGCTTCTTTCAAAATTGTGTTTATTGCTCTTTCGGTTTGTCTGCAAACATTATAAATCAGTAATGCTAAACGGATGAAATTCGGTCTTAGAACCAAATATATAGATTTTTATCCAACTTTGGAAAAAATTCCTTTAAAGTATTTATCATTTCCTCATCCGTATCTAATTGCATTAGTTAAGGAAATAACTTATTGTTCCACTTTTTAGAGCACCCTGTATATGTAATAGTGATATTAATTGCAATCGAGATAAATGTGACGAGTAGAAAAGAATAATAATTAACACCAGGACGGGCGAAAAGTTTACAGATTTGTCCTTCAATGGCATATAAAGGGGGTGAGTAAGCCTTTTTGTTCCTTTGTTAAAAATACTTTAAAAAGTCTCCTTAAAAATAAAAACCTTTTTTTTTAAAAAAAAATTCCTCTACTTTTGACCAAAAGTTATTACAGTTAATTATAAAAAAGTAAATAATAAATTATAAAATTATTTAAAATCAAACCTTTATTAATGTATTTAAGAGTAAAAAATTATTTTCCACAAAAAAATCTGGAGATAGAAATAAAATCGTAAAATAGTGAATTGCAATAAACATTATTATTAAAGTAGCAAATGATAATGGATATCGTAATAAAAAATAATCCTAAACAAAATTAAAAATTGAAAATATACTATGATAGATTCTATAATAAATTTATTAAAATTTCATTTTATTATAATATTTCAATTATTGCCTCTAGCCTTCATTATTTTATTTTGATTACCATAATTGTTGATAAAACAAATAATTTCTTTCTTTTTAATAGATTGAAAAAGTTTTTCAAAAATAATATCTTATTTTTATTTTGTTTCTATGTCGAAATCTCCATTTTATAAGGATATGCAAATATATCTATTTATAATGAATAAAATTTAGATACGGATTGTAGTAGACAGTTTTAAATGTTTATAAATTCTGAAAAGAATATTTATTTAAATAACTGAAAAGAGTTCATATTATTATGTAACTAAATCATCCTTAAATTAAACATTTTAACTGATTTTACGAAATGTTTAAAACTGGAAATATGTGCGTTATAGGGAAAGCCTAACAAGTATCAAATGAAGAAATTTAATGATGCATTTTCAGTTATTTGATGCGTTATTTTTACTGACTTTAAGAAAAGCTTCTTCATATTTCTGAAAAATAGAGTGTTTTATAGCATTTCGCGATGATTCTGCAAATGTAACTTGACATTTAAATGATTGGGGTTAGAATATATTAAGAATAATTCTTTTTTTGCCTTCTCAAATGGATTTTATGAAAGGAAATGGACAGAATATCTTTCCATTTTCTGGTTATGTTTATTCTTTTATCATAAGGATAGTTTTAAACAAAGTTCAAGTGCCACGAAACAGATAATTTTCTTTCATAACCTAAGAGAATATTTTTCTTCAGTGACTTTGTAATGCTTATTCTCTTAACGGTTCCATTAAAAAGAGATACATTGTTGCATTAGCTGGATTCATTCTTCTACACTTCCATTAAATAGCATATATCATTTATTCTAATACTAAGACTTGATTAGAATCACTCGTGATTCTAATCATTCTTGGTTTAGAAATTATGTAAACCAAGAGGGATTAAAACTTCGTTTAATATTTCTGGGATATATTTAACCAAATTCAAGGAATCCATAAATCGTGATGGATGTAAAATATATTTTTTCAATTCGTCAAAGCTCGAATACAGACAATATTTGGAACAACATCGTGTCTATTTAAGTACTGGTCGTTCATGACGTGTAGTTGGTTCGCCGTAGTAATGCTTTCGAAATATTTCAACTGATATTTTGTGTAATTTCGTCTTAATGGCTTCCTCAGTAAAATATTTTCAAATTTCATTATAAAATTCAAACTCTCCCATTGGGGGGTGCATCTCAGAAATGAAGATGAGAAGTTTCCGATATAGTGATTCGCTCTCACCACCCTGGTGAATACAGAAATAATGGTTGGAGGCTAACCCTCTCACTGACGGGACATATTTCCCACAGAAAGAGTTGTGCCGTGGCCGGTGATGACTCCTAGAACTCAACTATAGGAATTGCGCCAGTATTGCTATCGTGGCGGTCTGGTAATTTAGTTTTTTCCATGTGCCTTAGGGCGAGTCGGTGAAGTCAATTTATGATAAAATTCATATTGATTTTATATAGTTTTAAAAGCTTTATATCTTTCTATTCATTGCCCTGTGCGATTCCCCAATTTTCTGTCTACATATTTAAATATACAATTATCACAGGAAAGAGCGGCAATGTTTAAAGGTGGGCAAAATTTTAAATTTTTTTTTAGGTGTTACTTGTTAGAGCTTAATTTTAAGTAAAATAAAATTTCTAAAATTTCATTAAAAACATGCCTTAACCCTATTCAACTTGGGAAAATATACTGAATTTCCGTATCTTGATCACCAATAAGGTAGAAAATGTCTAAATGAAATACTTCTAACAACAATAAAATATATCAAAATATTGTCACGTAGATACTCTAGTGCGGAACTGAATGACACACGCAAGAAGTAGAGCTAAACCAATTAATTAACTCAACTCTGAACTCAGAATACAGTGACTGACAAATCTTCTGCTTTTATACTAGCAGGGAAAGTTCCAGAATACTTTTCTGGAGACAGTAAGAAAAGTCCAGAACACTTGTCTGGTAAACGAAAGAAATGTCCAGTATCTTCTGGAACAGGGAATAAAGGAAAACATAAAATCAAGGAATTAAATATTTACATATACTATGAATCACATTGTCTGTAGCGGGCTTCGAACCAACAGTCTCTTGATTACGAGGCTAGTGCCATGACAATTCGGCCATGGAGATTCGACTGTCTTTCTTCAATGCGGCATTGCTCCCTCCTTAGAAAAACAGCATCTCGATGTTATGACATTTCATTGAGTGGCTCTAGTTCTTGATCGAGTCACAGGGCCAGTATAAGTTGTCGTGTCTTCACGGGGAGTAGTCTCTTGAGAAATGTTTCTTTCCGGAACCTCCATAATTTTATAAGAATGTTGGTCGTCTTTTTCTTCTGGGTAATGGTATGGCTTCATGCGTAAAACGTGGACAACTTCCTTCGGTTTCCGCCTTCTAGAATTAGTATCGAAATCGGCTACTTCATAAGTGACGTCGGACAACCACCTCAAGACTTCATAAGGGCTGAAGTACTTCTTGAGGAGTTTCTCGGAAAGCCCTTTTTTACGAACTGGAATAAAAATCCACACCAAATCCCCTGGTTCGTATGCCACCATCCGATGTTTGGAGTCATAATGTCGGCGATCTTTCTACTGAGCCTCGAGAGTTCGTGCATGATCTAATTGCCTCCATGTAGTAGGTAGAGAGGCCTTAAAACCTGTCGTGTCCTGCTTTACAGAGTTGTAGGCGAATGTGACGAACGGCAATATCTGGTCCCAATTTTTCTGTTCGACATCAACATACATAGAAAGCATATCTGCTAGCGTTTTGTTGAATCGCTGTGTGAGGCCATTTGTTTGAGGATGATAGGCTGTTGTCATTCTATGAGTGATATTGTACAGTCGATTAATATCGGACGGCAACTTGGACTGGAAAACTTGTCCACGGTCTGTAATGATAACTAGTGGAGCTGCATGCTTCAGGATTATGTCCTCTAGTAGGAATTTGGTGATTTGTGTAGCTTCCGCCGTCGGTAAAGCTCTGGTGACTGCGTACCGTGTCAAATAATCGGTGCATATTACAATCCATTTGTTTCCATCGTCAGACTTCTTTGGTGGAGACACCGGGTACGATTCCAGTCAGCGTGGAAACGAATTTACGAAGAAGCGATCGCCTTAAAGGCCTTGAACCAGAATTTGGACTTTATTACCCATCACCCAGAAAGACAAGGTAGAACAGGAAACTAAACCTGTCATCCTGACATCTGCACAGCCACAATACAGAAATCCATCTGTATTTAAAGGAGACAAGGGACAGGACCCAAACAAATGGCTTAAGGAATATGACAGAATATCACAATTCAACAGATGGGATGCATGACTTGTCTCGCAAATGTGTTCTTCCTGGACGGCACAGCGAAACTATGGTTCGAAAACAATGAAGATAAATTGACTACTTGGGATGTTTTCATATAAATGTTAAAAGAGGCATTTGGAGAAACACATCACAATGCAAAGAAGGCAGAAGATGAGCTAAAGAATAAAGCTCAAAAACCTGGCGAAAGCACGCAGTCGTACATTCAAAGTGTGTTGGGGTTATGCCATCAAGTTAAACCAGATATGTCAGATAAAGAGAAAGTGTCTCATCTGATGAAAGGAGTCGCCGAAGATGTTTACCAGGCACTACTGACGAAAGAGATAACCAATACAGAGGACTTTATTAAATGGTGTAGAAAGGTCGAAGAGATGCAGCAAAGGAGGATCCGGGGTAGGAAATTTGAAAAGCTCCCAAATGTGGTAACAATGGCTGAAATTGACCAATAACTGGATCTGGTATCACTAGTACGTCAAATAGTGCTTGAGGAGGTCCAGCGCCTCATATCTCCAGTAGTCGATCCCGAACTCCAAGACAAAGGCATTGAAGCCATTGTTCGGGAGGAAGTGGAAAATGCTTTGTCTCCTTTGTCACAGGCAACACCAAAGTGGACAGCTGCGAGGTTTTCAACTTTGATCTCCAAAATATATATGTGGGTGTGAATTTTTTTTAATGCATCAGTCCACTTGGATTAGATTATTTTTTTTATTCTTGATTAACAAAAGATGATTCTGGAGATTTTTACGTGAGAATTCAATGATGAAGATGGAATTTATATTACATGATGGACAGTTTATGTTGTTCAAAGGATCGTTCCCACCTACGCGTGGTACACTGGCATTTGCAAAGGAATTCTTCTACGCATGAATTCCATTTTCAGCCTTTTTTCAGAGTATCATGTCTTCTCGATTTCCGGTCGCACCCTTCTCGGCGGACGTCCGTTCTCTCCACCCGTTTAGTGAACTCTGAACTCTGCCTTCCGACTGCTTGCTATCACCGGAAGAATGCAGAGCACCCTCTCGTGGAGTTAATTTACCACATATATGTACCAAGTTTGGTAATTTGAAATCAAATGGTCTAGCCTGTGGTGCATTATATATACTCAAACATTCATCCTTATTAATAATAGAGATTTTTATTGAATTATTGGTAGTTATTTTTATTGTTCTTTCGTAAACATTGCTCGTCGATGACATGTGGTTAATTTTGCATACGTACATTTATTAGAGATATGCAAGAACGTTTAAGGGAAACCACTCGTGCGGCTTTTAATTCTGCGCCTACTTGCCCGTTGGAATAAGAATCATATAAATGTATAAGTTGTACTAAAGTTATGCATTAAAGTATGATTTTTCTCATTTTCATGATAAATGTTCAACTTTAATAATCAATAATTATTTTCAATGCAATGAAGTAATTTACCATTAATATCTCAAAATATTTCAATCATAACTTTTAAAAATGCATTTACCTTAATAGCTTTAAACGTGTAATGATTAACGTTGTTTATTAAAATTTCGATTATATTTTTCATTAAACCGTCGTTTTACACCAGTCCCTTAAAAAACTTATAAATAGTAATTAAAAATGCTGCTTGATTTCAGACAGTGAAGACATTAAGTTATAAAGTTACAGGAAACTTCAACAGAAAGAATTTTTATTTATGTTTTCAAAAAGAAGAAGTAAGAAAAAATTTTGATTTCTCATCTAACCTGCTAGAGGTCATTAAGGATACTAAAAAATGTAACCCTAATAAAAATGTGGCAAAATGCCAAATTCCATTAATTAGTGTCAGAATTCCTTTCAGAGGTTCTAAAATTGAAGTAAGTCCTAAAGGTTCTTTTAATTATGGAACATTTATAATGAAGCTCTTTATTAGAAATCTCCAATTATTGTTCCAAAATTTAATTGCCTGTAACTCAAGAGCCTATTATGGTAAACTTTTTTTTGTGGAATCGTTCTTAAATATAATTCCGTAATAAATGTTCAATATTTTAGATTTTTAACTAATGGATATTTTTTATAAAGTAGGAGTATTTCCAAAAGAACTTTCTTATTTTCTGATATATCGATTATACAAATAAAAATTTTGAACAATATTCGAATTCCTTAGTTCAAAATATTATAATATTATAATATTTTAAGCTTGATTCACCTGTCAAATCAATAAAAATTCATTAATTAATTTAGCATAGCATTACAATGCAATTTTTACATAGCATTACAATTTCTTAATCACATAGCAACAATAAAGTAAACACATTCACAATATTTAATATCTTTACTTGTGAATCAATGCAGTAAAGAAAGCAATAAAAGATAATAGTGCAAAAAAAATTAAAAATATTTTTAAAAATTTATTAAATTCAGAGATATTTTTAATTAAAATGAAATTGGTATCATTGTAAAACAAATTCTATTAATTAAAAAGTAGTTCAAAATAGCTTTCATGGAATAATATTATTATGAATCTGTTAAAGCATATTGTAAGAAAGAGGCATTTAAGCTCTATGGCAAATATTTTAATGGATGCCAAGTCACTCGTCCCAGGTCTTGGCGACAAATGTGGTGACTATGCCAAAACGTGGTGGCGAATTTGGCGGCAAAACAGAAGGTTCCAGAAAAGGCAAGAATTATGACGATGCAACTGTTAGGAAAGCTTGGTTAGCTTTCTACAATATACTATAACTTGTCCTGGACATTATTTAAGACAGACATCATAACTAAACTTTCTCGCACGTTATCTAATAAATGTTTATCTTTCTCCTTCCCCACTCCTTTTTTTTAGCTTGAGAATGCCGTTGAACACTACAAATATTGATTTTCATTTCCAGAATTCCGCACATTAGGGCTTTATGCTTCGTAATATAGAAACAAAAAAGAAATGCATACTGGCCGACCCATCTTTGACGATTTCTAACCATAATTTGATACAGATAATTTCAGTTACATGATCCCATACCAAAATTCATTTACCGACGGTGCTGCATTTTTAAGTTATTAGTATTTACCTACATACAGATGCATCGATCAACAGGTGATCAACCCCTTGATATATTTAATTCCATATTTGATGCAAACCTGTAATTTGAACACTAAAATTGTGTACTTGATTTATTCTCCTCTAACTCTTCCTCTCTATAAGTTAGCATATTCACTTATATTCGAGGAAACAGACGGAAAACCTACCTGGGAATGAATTTCATTTATAATTTTACAGACCCCTACAAATATTATGTTAAGACAAAATACCAAATTTCATTCATCTAACTCGAAGTAGTTTTCAGCTGCCGTGTTAACAGATAAAGAGACATCCAGTTGTAATTCTAACCAGAGAGAATAATTTTCCTGAAATTTTATCTGAGGCTCTCTGATTAAGATCTTACCCCTCCGCATAAAATTACAGATCTTAGGTAAGGCTGCAGAGGTTTTGCAAGGCGCTAGGGAATAATAATTACGTAATATAGATCTTTACCATGAATCTAACATTTTTACTGCATCGTGATATGTATTTTGAACGCCTTTTCTGCCGTCCGAATGAAAGCAGAATTTGGCATAGAATTGTAACAGTAACCTCAAGCTAACACGTCGAATTTCATTGATTTATATGATTGTGTTTACATGCATGCGAAAGTAGTGATCGACAGATGGTCAACCCTTTTAACAGATTTCGGTCAAAATTTGATAAGAATCCATTTTTTAGCTGCTAAATCTGTCTACCAAACGATCATATATCTGCCTGAGCATTGGTCAGACCGACAGATTTCCTGTGAATAGATTTCATTCAAAATTTGATAGAAATCTACGAATTTGGTCATAAATCCATACACCAAATTTCATCCACTTAGCGTTTTTGAGTTGTGTTTACAGACAGATTGATATAATGCTAAAATGCGTTCAGGGAGGTCTAAAGTGTGGTGATTCGTCAAAATCTCAAGTTCATTTTTTTGAGTATTACAATACTTTCTCATTGTACACTTTCCATATGAGATGATAAAAACGCAACAACCTAAATAACATATCATTCTCTCAAAATATTTTAACTGATGGTCGATTAAGTCGATCTGTATATTCACTTATACTTGAACGTGATAAGCAAGACAATAAATGAGAAACATGTATTTCAGTATGTGATCTTTACAAATCTGTAATGTTATTTCCCAGCATGGTTAGTTCTATCACTAGAAAGACCGTCTTACGATCAACTCTGTTAAATACTGGTCGGGTGCCGAATCAGTAATCTCAGGGGTTGGCAACAAACTTGCCAATCAAATTTGGCGACTTGGCTACTTTGGCGACAAAATAGATAATATTTGAAACTTCCAGAATTTTAGGGATTCAGCCGATAGTAACCGAGATATGCCTGATTGTACCAGAATCATCTCTGCCAACCACCGGGAACTATAAAAGGCCAGCAGTCTCAAGCCAAAGTCAATCATGAAAAGAGTCATATATTGAGTAGTGGAAAGAGACGGCGGAATAGTTGGATCAGTCCAGCGAAGCGTAAGCGTTGTATGCAGCTCAATTGCTGAATTGAGTTGTGTGTCGAGTTCTGGTATGTATATATATATATATAGAAAAGATAAAATTTTGAACTAAATAGGTGAGAGGTAAAATGTGCGGTTCCAAAACGTATGGTTTATTATATTCCTCAATAAGTAGGAAACTGAAAATAGTACGTCCTATACTGCTGAAAGAAAAAAATCGAATGATGATATCCATCTCCATCTAATCTTTCAAAGAAATTTTTGAAAAAATGAATGAGCCATGAACTGAAATGATTACTTCATGAAATTACTCAATACAATCGTCAGTCATTTGCTTACACCATTTGAATTTCTAATGAATTTTAGTAATTCATGAATATTTTTACATTTCGTAAAAATTTGATGAATGACTGCTATGAACAAAGGTGAGGAAATCCTTGTTTCGTTATAAATTTAGTTATCTGACATTTAGCGATACAATACCAAATGGGAATTAAGCTATCTACATAGTAATTCATGTTTCACACAGTTTGGTACCAGAAGGGGTTATGCATCAGTATACAATCCAACTTACTCATTGCAGCATCCTCAAATGGCCATTTACATGAAACAGTTTTTTCCGCGTAAACTGGTTACTAATCTGTGATCATCCTTTTTCTTTAGAAGAGGGTTGACAATTTAATCCCCAGGGGGGTAGGGGGATATTATTCCAATGCCTTTTTTGCTGCGACATCTACAATAGTAAGTATTTGAGACGAAAAAAATATGTTAAATATGTGTTTCACTGGTAAATAAGGACAAAAATTGGAATATTTTAGAGATTTTTTTTTAATTCTTATTTACATGTACAACTGAGATTGCATGTAAGTTTCTTTTACGAAGGAGGTTTCGAATGATAAAATATTTAAAAAGTCCTTTTTTAAATCATAACTGAAGACTGGAATCAATCATTCCAGAAATTATTTACCTCGAAAGAGGCTGGTCACGTTTACTCTAAAGCCATCTGTTTGCTGTTCAAATACATTAAGTGATTGAATGTTTGGAAATAAACGATTTCATTCATGCCAAAAAGAGAAAGAATTGAAAAGAAAATAGAGCCAAAACGTTGAAACTAGTTCCAAAGCAATCAATTGATGGAATGGAGTATAGCTCCGATACTTTCCCATGCTTTAAGATTTTGACTTCAATTGAATTTCAGCTATTTCTTCTACAAATTTTTGAGAAAATAAATTCTTTTTTCATTAGTACATAGTGATTAGAAGTTGTGATGCAAAACTATGCTCGGTTTCTGTAGGGATAGGATTTATTATTATTATTATATGTCATCTTGAATTTTTACTTTTCCGTATGCTAAGTATTCAAAAATATCGTAATCGTCAGTATATTCCATTTCAGGATCTTAATAATCAACACGTTATAGAAATTTCTTAGTTCCCTTCCCTTAAAAAACGTTCTGATGACCCTTAAAACTAATTTTATTCCATTTTGAAGCCACATGAGAGCTTTTTACTATTGTTTTGAGCTGACAATCATCACTCTCCCCAGCTTCCGTAAGGTATCAGCTTCAGAACCGTAGGGTTTCAGGTTCGAGACCCAATTCCACCGAAGAACCGTCGTGTAAGCGTGTCTAGTGCGCGTTAAATCGGCCGAGACCGAATGTCTCCCGCTGACGTGGTGTGGAAATTTGGAAAGGGAACTGTCGGCTCAGGTGTCATCCTCGTCATCTAACTGCGGTTCAAAATGACGAGGTCCGTCCTAAAATAGCCCTAATGCTGAAGTTTAAAACGGGAAGTTAATATAACTTAACTAAACTAAACCAAGCTTCTGTACCTTACCAGTGGCAGGACGGTTGTTCCAAGACGTTAGTTTTTTCGTGCAATACGCCCATATACATAGTGTATATTATGTGGCGATCTTTGCTCCGAAGTCAAGACCTTACCGAAGGAATCTTTAAAGATTATTAATTTTATCTATCTCTACCTTTGACAATTCAAAAAGAAACAAGATTAATGGATAAACTTAAAAATGAGAACTAAAACTCATTTATCAAGCGATACACTTTCACTGGATATTGTACCGATTAAATTATCTATTATTGCTTGTACATGTATTCACTCAGACGAAATAAGTAAGAGTGTCTATATTGGTACAAAAGAATATATTTAGTAATAATACTAAGAATAATTTGATTATTTTTACTTTTTTGCCTCTAAAATCCTTTATGTGAGAAATGAAAAAATAAATAAATTCACATATTAGTTATTAAATTATTTGAAATTGCTTTCTAATTTTATTCGTCTGTCCAAAGCTGTAAAGCAATCCAAGCAGATTTTATAAAAACTCCTTTTCAAATGTTATTGAAGAGAATAAAATAGATCATAAGAATGTTAAAAATGTAGAATTCTTATGATCTATTTTAAAGAATGTTAAAAATGTAGAATTAATAATTACAAAATGGTTCACTTAGACCTCAAAGAGGATAAAAATGAGGACATTTATCAAAATCACAAAATCTGGTTTTTTAATTATTATTTATGCATTTAAAATTATTAGGAAAGTTAAACATCAATTCCCCGAAATTCAATCCTAATATAGATTTGCAAATTTTAATTTCTGTTAAAGGTTCGGGATGTTTAGATATGTCATCAATGCAACGCCGAAGTTTCAAATAGGCAATTACATAAAGCCAAAGAATAAAGGGTCTCAAAATTTCGATATAATATTTTTTTTGTGATATTTTCTGATTATATAATGCCTTTATTTAATTTACTATATATATATATATATATATATATATATATATATATATATATATAT
>JAPMOR010100153.1:620252-663160 GCA_026543865.1 Argiope aurantia | reverse complement strand
TATATATATATATATATATATATATATATATATATATATATATATATATATATAACTTCCTATTGTATTACTAAGTAGTATTTAGTTTGTGTGCTCATTTTTTTAAATTTAGATTTTTTTTTAATGATTTTTTGTTAAGAAATTGATTTAATTTTGAATTTTGAATATTGAATTTTATTTGAATATTGAATTTTATTTGTGTAAGAAAACATTTAATAACAAAAAAACCCGTCAGTAAATTTTTCGTTAGATTATCATAATTTGTTACATTAAACTACTTATTTAGAGAATCAAAATCATTAAAAAAAATTCTGAAACCTGAAATTAGAGAGGGAAAATAGGAGCCTAGTGATTTCTATTACCTAAGGATCCCTTAAAATTTTAATCCGGATAGATAACCAATCAGAATTTTCTATATTTATTTTGCATGTATAATTTAATACTTTTATTTGGTGTTATAAAATGTATTTCATCAAATTTGAATGGCATTATTAAATTCAAGGCATTAATATGGAGGTCGAATTATTGATCTATTAAGGCGGCTAATAATCTTTATAATGAATTGAAAAGGCTACTTTTTCTAATTCATAACATAAATAGCAACGGTTCTCAAAATGGTTTGTTTTGCTCTCAAGATTTGTATCTTTACATTTAATTTAAGATATGCTACGAATAAATCTTAATATTTTTGTTAATTTTCTGTTTTTCAAATTTTGAGCATTTTTACTAAATTCTCTAAACCATCAATGCTATTTTGTACTTTCCTCAGGAATTGCGCCCATTAAGATCAATTTAGTTTACGATTGCATTCATAAAAATTTCATTAAAAAACTAACGCAGTAATTCACTATTTCTAAATAATTCAGAACTTAGACTATTCATTTTACTGGTTTTAATTTAATCATATAGTTTACAGAAAATATGATTCATAGTATTTCAATTTCCCCCCATAAGATCATTTGTTTTTATAATTATTCATTGAGTAACTAATCAAAAATCGATCGATCTTCGAAACCTGTTATCATCATGTCGAATCTTTACTTATATATGAGTAATTATCATACTAATTAAATGAACGGTGCGTGACTATTTCTAATCCGAAATCACGCAAGTTTTCAATTCATATTTCGGTAGCCATTATTAACGACATGTAAAATTATCCGTTTAATTTCACCGACATTAACCTGAACAAAATCTAAGAATTATCATTTAATATTTCATGCATATAAATTTAGATACAAACAGAAATTCTAAAAATTGTTTTTAAAGTATGAGGCATATTCTTTTAAATATGATTTTTATAAATTCTTTAAAAAAATATCTTTAAGTATCAAACTGTGATGTCTTTAAAGCCGTGTTATTTCAATATCCTCACACCTGTTTTGTTTATCACGTACATGAAAATTCCTAATGGAGTCGAGAGACCTACGGCACCAACTATTAAAAGCTTACATGTCTGAATAAATATTTAAATTTGTACTCTGTCTTTTGCTGTGATGTGATTTTACTTTCTGATTTCTCATATAAACTAGGTCAATAGTAAGCAGAATATTTTTTCTTAACTTCCAACAATTTGAAAATATATATATATATATAGAAATAATGAAAACGGCTTGAATTTTGCTGCAACACTGATATCTCTTGTTGGAAAATATATAAAAAGTATTTTTAAGAAATAGTTAATATTCAGGACAAAATTGCACATTAACTTAAGTGATATTATTCAAAATATAACTTTTTGAATTTTAACATTGCATAAAAATTACTTTTATGCTATAATATATTTAAAAGTTATGATGGAATTTAATTAATAAAAATTCTAATTAATTTTTTAAAAGATTTTTTTTAAGAATATATATTCACATTTTCTAAAATAATATCCATGCCGAATTTTGTGGTTCTGAGTCTAAGTACAACACACTTTTACATACGCACAAACATATACAATTTTTTAAAGAATCTATAAGTCTAAAATAATAAAAGCGAATATGTATGTTTTTGTAATGTGTTGAGGCTCTACACGTCAGATCGTTAGGCCAGATCTACTAAATTTGGAACATGTATACTTAAGAGAGCACTTAGAGTCTTTTTTTAAAAATTTTAGTTAGAATTTGAATTAATTAAAATTAATTTTGGAGCTTTTTAGCGAAATTCCGGCAACTATTATTGCACAAAACTAATTTTTACACCATTTTAAAATTTTAGAAAAAATCTCTTTTTAATGACATTAATTTAATAGTCATGCAATTTTTTAATTTTTTTTTGCATAATTTTCAACAGTTATTGAGTCAAAATTCAAACCGTTTTCATTCTTGCGTGAAATATTTTCTTGCATTATTTATTTTTCCATATGTAAAAACTAAAAGAGAAGAGATTCTGTTTAATAAAATTTACATAGAATAAGAAAGTGAAGTTACAAAATCGCAAAGTTATATGATAGATTGTTAGAACAGTTGCATTTTTAATAGCATTACAATCCCAATACTCTATTAAAACAGTTCATATGCACACACGCACGCACGCATGCACACACACACACACACACACACAGTACAAGTATAAGATTATTAAAATAACACTGTTTCAATATTTGCCATAAAAATATTTTGTTGAAACATCATGAATATTATATTATCCAGAATTGATTGTGACAGAAAGTTATTTATCAGGAGATACACTTGTAAAAATATTGTGCTGAATAAATACAAGTATTATTTCTTACACACACACTCATTCATACAAAATAAGTAGGAGTGTCTATATTGGTACAAAAGAATATATTTAATAATAATAATAATTTGATTATTTATGCTTTTTTGCTTCTAAAATGCTTCCTCCCTTTATGTCAGGCAAAAAGAAAAATAATTCACATATCAGTTATTAAATTATTCAAAATAATTGCTTTCTAATTTTGTTCGTCTGTCCAAAGCTATAAAACATTCCAAGCAGATTTTATAAAAATATTTTTCAAATAAAGAAAGAATTATTGAAGCCTGTAAGATAGATCGTAAGAATGTTAAAGATGTAGAATGGAACAGATTGTATATGCTTCTGAATGTATATTGTATTGTTGTGACAAAGAGACGGGGAAAAGATGGATTAATATTTTTATATCAAATTCATTTATGATTTTATTGACTTTAAGTAAGGGAAAAAATCTAAGAGATTTTAAGGTGAATGTTTGAGTAAAACCACAAAATTTATTCCTTATTTAATTTACAATGCGTTTTCAAATATGTTATATCCAATTAAGGAATTTAAAAAAAAAGAAATTATAGAGCTATTAAAGCTATTCATACAAAATTTGAATATTTTTGCATATGTCAAACATGCATAGTAAACTTTATTGAATGTCATATTTTACTAAAAATATAATCATCGAATTGATCGAATTTTTAAACTTTTTTTTCATAGAATATTTTAAACAGAATAGTAGAATATATATTAGGAAAGCGAAAGTCAAACTGAACAAATATTAAGAATTACTTCAATTGTCTCTTCAATTGCTTTTACACATACCGATGTGTAAATAATAAAAGTATATGTTCAATGGCTGGTTTTAAATTTTGATAAAAATTGAAAATTAATTGGCGTTCCGTTTTATCAGATGTTATGCAATACATATAAATATCAGGTTTATACTTTGTCATTTTTGAAGGAACTTCTAGCAACAATTCAATTTGTTGTGTAAGAATTTCTCCTATACTATTATTTTTAGGTTCATATATAAAAATTATGAGCACGTTTTATTTAAACAATTTGTTAATTTATTATTGCAAAAAAAATCGACAAGGCTAATTAAAAATCCTAAATGTTAACGAATTTTTAAAGAACTTATTTCTGGAATTTACCTGAGTTTTGCATTCCAAAGGGGAAATAAAATCCTGTTTTCGAATGTAAATTAAATAAAATATTTACAAATAATGCAAATTTATCCTGAAAACACTCTGTGAATATCGGCTTTGTTATTATTAAATGTAGAATAGTGCTGTTTAGAAAAGTTACGGAAAAGTGATTAAGCAACAAAGTAGAGAATGATGGTGAAATTTTTCGTCCGGTACAAAACCCTTCTGCAGAAGGATAACGATCCGCATTGGTTGAGAACGCGCATGCCTCCGGACAGTCCCGGGACTCGGGGTAAAATCACAGGAGCACTTGCGCCTGCTGACGTCTTTAGAGGAGGAAGAATCGAAAACGATAGAACCATTCCCTCATCTAATCGAATGTCAATGCTGTGAAATTTTTCAAGGTCAGGTCTCTTTTTTAACACACCAGCCAGCTATGGATAAGCAGGGCATACGTAGTTAATGAAACAAGGCGAAGAACTGACCTGAAGAAGAAAATAGCAGACGACTTATTTGAAAAGATCCTGGAAACTTTTTTTGGTAAATACATCCGTGGATAAAGAGGTGCTTGATGAAAATCGATATCGGCTGTTAGTCCCTCCTGAAACTTAGAACGGTATGAAAACCTGTGGAAAAGGTGTCGAAAAGGATGAAGTATTGTCAAATTTATTTGATATTGTTTTATGAAGTTTGTTTCGAGTTTAAACAGAATGACAGGTATAATAAATCCTAATGATGTGTCGAAATTTTACTTGCTATTCTCGGCATGGCCAAAGTACTTTTTTAAAACCTAATTAACCCCTCTGGAATACGAGGGATATGATTCTGATGAAACCTGCAATGTGATTCCCTCCACCGTTCCGTGTCATTTTGCTTTAGAATTCTAGTCTCTACAAACTTGTCATTTACATTGTTGTAAATGTTAGATTGTTGTTAAATGTTTACAAATTATATATGTTGTTAAATATGTGTGCTTTCGCTGATTATATTGCGTCCAACGCCTTTTAGAATTCAAGGCTTCATTTAGATGGTAGAAATTATACAAACTGCTGAACAATCAATTATTTGCTCAAAAGAGAGAGAGAAAAAAATTTTGATTGATTCATAAAGCCATCTTATCTTAAGTACGATTTTTGCATTGAAAATTGTTTATTTGAACAATCAACTAAACTGTAATCAATTATCTAGTCATGGTAATTGCGCCAACATTCCAGTACTTTTCATCTGCTAACAAAAGTTGTCCAAAGTTCTAACGTCCACTGGACTGCAAATAACCAACCATCATGGGAAATGGAATGAACAAAGTAAGTATCTAATTGATGGGATTTTTAACAGTTGCATTTTTATAATGTTCATAATTATTCTATTATTAAATTGTTCCATAAAGCTAATTTTTAGGTTTGCATCAAAAATTGAATAATATTTGAACTGTTAATTAAATTATAATTAATTTCTTAAACTTGATAACTGCATTAACATTTGATAATTTCCATCTAATATCAAAAGTAACTTAATATTATAACCACCATTTGATTGAAAATAATTAACCACTATAAGAAATAGAATGAAGATAGCAAAATGACATAATTTTAAGTTGTATTATTTAATGGTAACATGGTTTTTCTCTGTGATTTTTTATAAAATTTTTTAAAAAATTTGCTATCTGTGTTTTTGTAACTAAGATTCTATTAAAATTTTGAAAACTGTTCATGTATTTTTAAGAAAGAAAGATGCTGGATTTTATGAGTGGTTTTACTTTTGTAAATAAATTATTTTGCTATTTTTTATCCTAAAGCTTTCATTCAATTATTATTACTGAAATGGGTAAGTTGGAATTTTTAGCAATAAAGGTTATCACGCCCTAATGCCAGTGATCCAGATAATTTTTTTAATTTTCCATAATATTACTGTTTCATTCAATCATAATAATTTTATTAATAGATTTTTTATTAACTTGTATATTGAAATTTTTAATTGAATTCTTTTTTATTCTGGGTTAAATTAATCTTAAATTTAAACCCTTGAAAATTTCAAGTCTCTTATAAAAAAATTTCAAAAAAATAGGTAATTTGTGTATGCATTGAATATTTATGAAATAACTATGAAGAACTTCTTAAGTAAAAGAAGAAAATATTAGCCATCAAATTACAAATGTTTAACAAATAAAATTCATCATACTTCCTTGATTCCTTCTCTTAAAGGACTAAACGGTTAATGAAGAATTACTATTGTTTTAATACTGTCCCTAGGAAAGAATTTATAATATGTATTTTTTTCAACCAATATCATTTCTTGCAAAAATGGTGCTGAATATATATTTAATTTTTTTAAACTCTCTACTTAAGGAATCCTAATATGTATTATAAAAATAATCAAAATTATGCCTAGTAATGAAGTTTTGATGGAAGATTACATGCAAAAGTTTAATTAGAAAACATATTTTAGATGTATGTTTATATTCCAATTACACTGCTTTAGGTTACATAACGTAAAATCAAATTCTTTTTATTTTTTCTTCATCTACATTTCATCCACAAAATATGATCATCCAAGATTTGATGCATTGATTTTAAATTTAATTTGATATCAAACTTATTTTGAAATCTTTGTAACATCTCTTCAAACCTGTTATGTTATAATAGGGATAAATGATAGATAAATTTATTGTGTCATATAGCTAAGTACTTCTTTAGATAATCTAGTAGATATAACATTTTCATTACGAGATATAAACTTATCACTTCTCCTAAACTTATTAGGATTTTAATCTTCCTCTCATCCTAAACTTTCTCATCTATAATTATATTGTAAATATTCTTAAAAGTTAACCTCTTCTTTGGTTACTTTCATTAATGCTTCTTAAATAGCTTTCTTCTTTTTGTTACAGTATTACCTATACTTCCTAAAAAAAAAAGGAGATTTGGTATTTACCTGTATAATCACCAGATTTTTTACTGTTGATTTGAAGTGAGATAGTGTCTCCACTTACAATGGAAAGAAAATATAGATTTTTTTTTTATGCATTTACTTGAAAAATTCAAAAGCATTTTTCTGTGTAGATATCAAAATCTCCATTGTAGAAGATATTTTTAGACTGTATCCTCCTGTGATCTAGGAATTAACTTTCTTTGAAACATATTTCTTAATATTATAACAAAATTGTATTATATTTTGTACAGATTTTCATATAGATATACAAAATATAAACATAATTATATTAAAATGAGTCCTATTTGCGAGTAACCAAAATTTTTTTTTTCTTTCTAATAAAATAAAAGAAATAATTCCTCAGAAAGGATAAAGAGTCAAACCTGTATATTCTGAAACAAATTAAAAAATAATAATTCGTTGTTTCTTATCCCTCTTGGATTAAACATCATTTCAAATCAAATCCAAGAGATAGAATTGCATGATAAGATTGTAAACTGACTCCCCATCATTCACCAGCTGCCTCACAGAGGTGCCAATACATATAGTACATAATAGTTTGTAACTGAATATAGATATCAAACTATTATGTATTAATACAGAATCTAATAAGAAACTATATACTTCATTTGATCACAAAATATATTTCTATATTAATATTACAATATTAGTAAACAGTTTTTGTGTTATAAAAAACCAAAGTCTTTACATTAACTTAAGCTTTAGACAAATGTTTAGAACTCAGACTTTTGATGGTTGAAATTTCAAAATAGCTGTTTATGGAAAATGAAGCAAAAGAATTGAAAGGATGAAGCAGTATGCGATGCACGAGGATAGAACCTGGGACCTTGTGGTTTGCTGTCCAGTAACTAAACCATTATACCAAAACGATCATTCAGGTAGAAGAGTTGTTAACTGGCTTATATGATATTCAGCACAAGGAACTTCTCATTCTTGTTACTAAATCATGAGAAGATTCAATTTTTGATTCTCTTGCATATCAGAGGAATAAAGGAGTGCATCACAAATTTAGTAATAAGGAACAGTTAAATAAAAGAAAGTTGCTAAAAAGTTGTAAGTAATTGTATGGTTATTAATTTGCCTATCCCTTATTTACCTCAGGAATTAATCTGTTAGAGGAGAATTTCTGAAAAGATAAAGGAATTATAGAATAAGTAAAATGACTTTACAAGCTTAAATCTCAAAACAGCCTTTTGTAATAAAAAAAATTAGATCTCCTCCCTTTTCTTTTTAGTTGCTAGTAGAAAGGAAAAGCTATGACCTATGAGTCTATTTCTGTCTGCCTATTAGACTACTTCATTTATCATTTATGTTTTTTCCCTTAAGAATGAGCTTTTCTATAACAAATAGGATAATAACGAAGTGACAGGGTTATTTTTGGTTATGAAATGAATTATTAATAATTTAGACAATACAATATTCTACACTCTACTGGCACAAATCTATAATCATAATAAGAAATGGTTAATACTATATAATTATCCTCATGGTGTTCATGAATATAGAAGAGGAAATCTGTAATAATCTAAAAATTTTAAGCAATGTAGTACATAAAACAATTTGTTCTTATTTTATATTACACCATAATGTGTATGATTTTTAGAAATTGCATTTCATTAAAATTATTTTGACCTCTGAAATTTATGAGATGAAACATAACTAAAATTATTTCATAATTGCTAATTTTATCAAATTATACTTCTATGAAATTTATCAGCAAAATTATGTTTGTCATTGCATAATTTTCTAGATATTTTCTGATAATTTTTATTATATTTCTCTTATTTATATTTATTAATTTTCAATCCATAGATGTTTCATTCAGTCCATATTTGATAATGCACAATAATTATTCATTCAAAAGTTTGGTATATTTATTTTTAATTGAGTATTTTTCATTTTAAAAATCTTTCTCAGATTCTTATATATTGCATAATCTTGTTTCTCTATTATAAAGTTAAAAACTCTTTAACAAAGTATTATTTTTGAAAAATTATATTTTTTAACTTACAGCAATGAAATTGTTTTCATTATATTGTATTTGATAATCAATATAATTCTACAAAAATATTCACCATTAAACTAGATGTTTTAAAATTCCTTATACAGAAATTTCTAGATAATCTAAGTTATCATAATATATATTCTTGCCATAAAATAGAGAATTTTTATGTCTCCTATCTCAAAAATTTATGAAATATATAAAAAGTTTTCCAAATAAAGTTTCAGTTTTTATTTAAATTTGCAAAGGTATTCTTAAAAAAAGCAAAAAAAAAAAAAACATTTATTTTAATTTGCCCTATTATTTGTATGCTTTTCTATTAGAACAACAATAAATCATTTTAGTACATAATTGATAAGTAACTGTTTCATTACACCTTCCCACTTAGTTGTTTACAGTTCATCTGTGAAGGCACACCCCTGAGATTAAGTGCCCATAAATATTTTATTACTTAATGCCCTGTTTGAGTATCCTAATTATTTCTTTACTATACATAGCTTTGTAAAATTATATTTGTCACATAATTCTGCTTTAGGTAATAGAGATCCTTTAACCATGTTTTATTTTTCAGTAATGGATTTTCAAATATTTTTCATAACTTCTGAGGTAATAATAAATGTAGTACTTTTTGTAAAGTTAGATTTAACTATTTTGTAGTGTTATTCTACTTTTTTTAGTTACTTTTATTATGATTAGTTTTTTTAAATTTGAATGAATAAAATCTTAACTACTTTTCCTCCCATTTAAGTAGAATAATTAAAATTTTATTATTGAATTTTCTAAAACAACTTTGATGTTTGAAAGAATTTTCAAATTCTAAGAATTTCTCTTTTTCAACAGATTTTGTTTTTCAAATTTTGAAAATCTTTCAAGGAAGTAGTGTAGATAGTATATTTTCTTTTTATATTGATAGTTTTTAAAATAACATTCAGAAAATCCATTTTAAATCATTATCAGTTTTTTTTTTTTTTTTCAAAAAGATTGGAAAGTGAAAGCATGTAAGTAGTATATTTTACATCTGACATGATGCATTTTCTACTTCCAATAATTTCCTTTTACAATTTAAAGAATTTTTAAATCCTGCAAGACTATTTATTTAAATTTAAATCTCAGTATCATGTGTTTGGTGTTAATGCCCAGTGCATTTAAACTTCTCCAACCCCCTTCTTTTTAATAAATAATTCCTGCATTCATTTTCTTCAACTGAAATATTAGCTTTTTCAATAGAGGAAATTTGTATTTTATTGAGCTTGAAATAATTTCTCCAACACTGTGAAATTTTTTTATAAAAATTAATTTCAGATATTTTATATGTAGATTCCTTGTTTTCAAACCATCTTTTGCTCATAATGGAATATAATACATTATATTGGCTGAATATTAATAAAATTTTAATTAACAAAGATGTTATTTCAAAATATTGCTTGCTTTATTATTCATTAGATAAATAAAAAAAATGAAATCCACTTAATTTAACCCTTTCTAGAGCCATGGGAAGTATGCTTCCCACCAAATTTATCAATCTTTGTATGAAATTATGTATGTTGGCATAAGTTCTGACAAAGTTTTTTAGAAAGACAGAAACTTAGATGCTTTAGTTCTTTATCTCACACAAAATGATGTGTCTTGATTTGTTACTTAATTATTAATTAACCAAATTAATTAATTAATCAAATTAAATTTATCTAATAAGCTAAATAAATCCCTTTTCTTATTCTAATTCCAAGCCTAAAAATATTTTAACATAATATGACTAGAAAAAAATGGCCCTTTAAAGGGTTAAGACAATTTTGGAACTGATCAGAAGTTACAATGATAGTGAAAATAAATATATCATGCATTTATTCTCACAGATGAAATATAGTAGAAAAATAAAGTTATTATCAGGCTCTTTAAGTGTTTTGTTATCATATGTAATTCTGATTTTAGTTTCTAATGTTTCTTTGAACAGTAGCTGAGAATTGATTTGCTTTCTTTTCTAGTTATATCATAGATTAACATTGATTCAGAAAAATTAGCTAATTTTTGTCTTTATTATATATACTTACAATTTGCAATTGTGCTTTATGATGATTTCATATATGTTAATTTGGTACCACATACAATATTTGAAATAGTTTTAAGGTCTCAATATTTTTTTTTTTTTTTTTACTTTTTACTCATACACAGGCTAATGCAAAATTGATGCAATACTTGTGATTATGCTACTGTTTCTGATCAACACTTTTAATAAATGCTTGAATGAATGCAAATAATTCAACTTTTCAGATGTCTACTATATTCAATTTTTCAGATGTCTAAAATAATATTTTGCATTCACCTTTGGCTCAGTGTCAGTTGGCCATAAACCAACTGAATGGTCTTTATTTTTACAAAGATGATATCTTAGAATTATTCAACAAAATGGTTGTAACATCTACCTGTAGCAAACTTAATACTTTATCATCTTACCAATATTTCAAGAACGCAAACCTGACAACTTACTGAAGTAACAGATCTTATTGTTCCTATGAAAAATTTATTTAGAATTTCTTTCAAGAAATGGGCTTGAGTTTTACTGCAGAAATAAAACTGTTGATTGTTTCCATATATACAAATATGATATAAGGTCATTTAAAATTGGGCTAATCAATAACATATTTTCTAACTAATTTTGGAGTTAAGGTGTTGCATTCTAATTGGAATATACAGTGTATTCTGTACTTACATATCTCCTATGTAAAATTTTAACTTTTTTATATATAATGTATTTTATATATAACTTTTTTATATATAATTTCTATTACTTTATATATGACCCTGAAATTCTTTTCATAAATGTAATGTATTAAATGTTTTATTTAGTACATCATGAACTCCATGTATATCAGAGCCAGTGGGTGGCTCTGATATACATGGAGTTTAATTTGTCATGAAGCATTTAAAAATGTCTTAAAAATAAAGTCAAAATAATTATAATAATTATGTTCAAAATATATAATTCATCCTATAATTGTTTCATTCTCTCTCTCTCTCTCTTTTTTTTTTTTTTTTTTTTTGCTTTCAGGTTCTTCCTGGTCTATATGTTGGAAACTTCAGGGATGCAAAAGACCAGGAACAACTCCGAGCCAATAATATTACCCATATAATATCCATCCACGACAATGCAAAAAAAGTTCATGAGGTAAATATTATTTTTAAACTTTTCTTTCATAGTCTTAATTTGTTTTATATTTTGCTGAGTTCACTTTTATAATTATGTAAAATGCTGCGTTTTTTGTCAGCAGTTTGTTTTGGTAGATTTTGGTATGATGTTAAAAAGTTTCTTGGGAAGGTGAACAAACATAAAAGAGGGTTTAATTATCATGGGTCTTACGTTGTCTCTGTCTTTTCTTGAATCTTTTCCAAAATTATATCTTCTGTCTGGGAGCTTTAATTTAAGCATATCTTTTTCAGTAAAAAGTAGAGGTTCATAAAAGGATAATTAGTATCTTTGTTTTGAAAAATAAGTTACAAACCATTTTCTTTCTTTAAACTACACTTTTTAAAAATTACTTTTATAATCTAATACTATAAAATAAGATATCAATTCTGTTAATCTGTTTTTCCATGGAATTATATGTTTTTTATTTGATAAATGCTTTTCTTTTTATGTTATTATTGGCCCAATTTTTTAAAAATTATATGATTTTAATGATGTTTTGTGATTAAAAGAAACAATACTGCGATATGCAACATACATTGCTTTTATTAAAAGACGCTATTTTGAATATGCAGTAAAATCTCTTACAACCGGTAGTTCGGTATTTAATAATATTGAATAATCGATTTATTTGAAAATTTTAATTGAAGTCCTCAATCCAGGCTTATGAAATATAGTATATTTCTGGACATTATACTTCTTAATATTGGTTAACTAACCACCATCGTATACTAGAAATACAGTTTCTGACAAGGAGATAGGAGATATGATCTATTAAAAATTAAAAGAAAAAGAATAATAATCCATAAAAGGAAATTAGAAACCTAGAAATTTAGATTAACCATAGCTACAGCCTTTTCATCTTTAAAGCAGGGGTTCACAAATAAAATTTTATTTGTTTCAGAACCTTATCTTTTGTAATCCTTTTCATTCCTGGCGTTTTAGCTTTATTCCGAAACAACTCACCGTGTTTAGAAAAGCGATTTTGTGAACCAAAAGGAAATTTTTAGGAAGAAAAAACATTTATTATGCGATATAATTTCAATTTGTGCTCAATTCTTATTACTTCAATTTGTGGGAAAATACTTATATTTTCAAGGGCGTGTCACGATCCATAACTTGGGTATCACAGTTTTAGAGTATTAGAGAACTGATAATTTACAGATAAAAGTTTTAATTTAAAATTCAGATAATGCAGATAAATTTAGATCACGGTAGTTATCAACATTTCGAATTATTATACAATCGTAATTTATAACTTTAAAAAATGGATTTGGTTTTCCATGTTTTTCACTGTAATAAAAAACTGGAGGTTTCTATTTTTAATGAAGATTTGAGCACCAAATTTAACATGGATAATTCCTGAGGAAGAACTAAATTTCCGTTAATTTCATTCATTTTTTTAAATGTTGATATAATACTAAAATAAACGCAAGATATCTCTAAACCTGCAAGAAGTTTATAAGAAGGCTTGTTTTCAAAGTTACACTGAAAATATTTAATGTATTTTAACTTTTAAATAGGATTATTAAATGTTACGATTATGCAAATTTGATTTGGGAATTTGGTCCACCCCAATTTTTAATGCAATTATGATGAACAAGTAAAAATAACACCGAATACCGGGTTTTCTATTCCATGTCTGATATACCGCGAAATATCTTGTTACAGCGAAACCAAAAGAGACAAATAAAATTATTTCTTGTTATTGGCCGGATCTCTCTCATCATAAGTATTGAATAAGGGATGCTAATACCGTTTTTATATCTATATGAAAAGGCAATATACGGCTGAAAAAATATTGGAATCATCTTTACCCAGCTGTATTAAAAAAAAAAGCGTGGATTCTTTTTAGGAATCATTGATTCTAAATTATGCTTAGTTTAGAAATTTGCATTATCTACAATTTTTAGTCTTTTTCGGGTAGAAAATCCTGCGTATATAGTAAAAGTAATCAAAATATCTGATTAATGAAACAAGAATTTATAAATAGTATTTTAACAGTTCTTTTATATCCAAAATAATGTTTTTGTTTTCTGGAAAGAAAAAAAAATATTATTAGCTTATTATTATTTTTATTATTAAGTTATAAAAATAAATAAATTTTTATTTAGGTATTTTTATTTGTATTTAAGGAGGGGCGCTGAAAAATCGATGTAGATCTTTTAATACAAAATTTGAAATTTGTTACCGTAAGTTTTCCGGTGCGGTTTTATATTAAAATTAGTGGAACGCTTCCTTTTAGACTGCTCTACACCAAGTAACTACCGCTTCGTGGTATTTGAACTGGGTAGAATCACTACCTTGTTAATCCCCTAATAAATTAAAATAAATATATAATGAAATGAAGTGAATAGAATTAATTGCTAGTTCGGTGATATTTATAAATATATCATAATCGACATAAAAAACCATATGGATGTGAAATAGAAATGCATCAATAAATAGTTTTTAGACAAACACCACCGATGAATGGATCGGTGAACTAAAGCTAGTCAAAACTTAATAACATATTGCAGTTTATACCATAGTCACCTACAGACGAGGAAAATGAAAAAATAGTTTAATCTACTCGCTTTATAATTCCAGACGCAATAAAATAAAGAAATTTTAATATTACGGCATTACAATCGGATAAAGTCTCGAATCACTGATACCAAACACATATCAAGATATAAAATCGGCCTAAAAGAGTTGTTAATGTAAACATAACAGACTTGGCGTGTCTTTTTATATGAAAGAGTAGATGCAGAATTACTGCGTAATAACAGGAGAGATACTTTCTTTGCCCCCTTACATTTTAACGAAATGTAATATTAACATTTTCATATTAGGTGATTCGATGTCAAATATTTTATAATTTCCGCAATCAGAAATAACTATTTGGCAGTATGATAAAAGCTGCATAATATAAACATGTCAAGGATTTTAATGATGCTAAATATGTTTCTAGCGTATTTTAAAGTAATTGATTTGCATGAACAGAATATTTGTGGAAATCATTATGTTCATAATGCAGTGCTTTTTTACAAAAATAACACATTTTGCACATAGTGACTTCTTAGATGTTTGTTGTTCGCCAAGAAAGGGGTTACCAAAATTTTAACTTGTGTTTTAATAAATCAAAATATTAATCGTCGCATTTGCATAATTTCATTGCCCCCAAAACCGCTTTAAAGTTAAAAATTTAATTTTTTTATCTATTTTTTATAAATTTTTGAAAATTAATTTTAGGATCTATTTGTAACAATACTTTTTATTGTATAGTAGTGAAATTTAGAATAATTTTTACCATTTCGTAAAATTTTTCTGTCTTGGACTTTTACCAATGTTAGAGTTCTGAGAAAATAGAATGAAAATTGTCTTGCTTAGAGATCAAAATAGAATTTTCTCCTTTATTATCATGTTTAGTTTTTAGTTTTATTTAGTTATATTAATGTCCCGTTATTAAGCAACACAAGGGCTATTTTTTGATGAACCTCGTAATTTTGAATTTGGTCAGATGACAAGGACGACACCTGAGCTACATACCACACCACACTAGCGGGAGGATGTTTGGTCCTGACAGATTTAGCGCGCAACAAACCCTCTTACACGACGGTTCTTCGGTGGAATTGGGTCTCACACCTGAAACCTTGCGGCTCACAAGCCGAGACCTTACCACCAGGCCACCACGGCATTCTTTATTATCATGATAAAGTTTTTAAGCTAGCATTCTTTCTCCAGATGCTTTATACACGGAATGTCAGATAAAGAAAGATTAATCAAGTCTGGATCATTATTTTGCTACGATATTTCAAACTAAAGGCTCAAAATGTAAGATTTTTTTAAACATCTTTTATGGACATTTTGCGACATAAAATTCTGTCTTTTAAGGTAGGTAACTACGTTGAAAATGTCGATTTTTGTCGAAATTTTGTATTATTTTTTTATTTAATCTTTTTAGTGTTTGAAAAGGTTTCTATATAAAACCTTAGAATTTTTTTTTTGGAAATTATTCTAATTTTTATATTTTTATTGACATGTGTTTTAATTCTATTTTGCATCTTTAGATGCCATTACTTCAAGTTCTAATCTTTTATAAAATTTTCTTATGAAAAATCTCTTAAATAAAAATCTAATGTTTATTTTTTGTTCAATTTTAGTGTCATAAGTTTTCAATATGCTCGGTAGTTCCTGAACTAGAGAATAAATTATCTATTCATTTAGAAACATTTCATAGTTGTTTTCGTGCTTCTTAGTGTGAAAAAAATAGGAAATTTCGTGTTATTTATCACCTGAACCCTATATTTAAAAAATGGATAGAAATATAGCTTAAGTTTTAACTCAGGAAAAAGATTATATATTTCTTAAGCCATCTGTAAAATGTTAAGTAAATCATTTGATAAATCTCTAAACTAGAAAATTCTTGCTTTTATCTCTTTTTAACCAAAAAAAAAAAGAACGCCCTTTTTCGAATTTTTTTTAACTTGCCAGTTAATTGGTATATTTTTGTTTCATGTATGTTTTTTCAAATTTTTTTAAATGCAAATATTCAAAAACATAACTATTTTCAAGCGTTTTTGAAAAAACTATCTCGAACATAGTCACATACCTAAAATGAGTGGATTTCAATTTCGTGGAAATTTTTCAAGAGTCCTCAGATTTGTATACATATTTCGCATTTGATTTGGCTGTTCAAGCTTTGTTTGTACTTTAAAATAGAATTGTCGCTTAATGTAGCATCCATGACAGTCTCATATTCATAGTAAGCGAAATCCAGTTGTTGTTTAAAAGGATTTTACTTTATTATGGAATCAAGTCTTTTGCTCTCAAACACTAATTCTGACTCATCTTTCTTTATATCGTTTTGACATCCAGTGTTTAGTTTTCAAAATCAATATCTAACAAGAAAATCAATATGTTCCCGAAGGATACGGTTTTACCCTGAAATTCTCCCGAGAATAATGATGCATTTAATTTTATTTCCGATTGCTAAGGATTATTATTTTTTAAATATTTCATAGGGAAAAAATCTAGTTTCGTATTAAGACATTAACTTGTTTCTTCATTAATAATTTTAGCTTTATTTTTTTCAACGATTTTTTTAAAAAAAATTCTGCATATTGGAAGAATTGATTTAAGGTAGTTTCAAGGTGTGACAGTGTGAAATTGAAAACAAAATAAGCACATGTGCAGGCACGCACTCAAGAATGCCAAATCGGCAAGTAGTTTTATTCAAAGCACTACATAGCGTGAAATTGCAAACAAAATAAGTACATGCGCACGCGCGCGCACACACACACACAAAAATGCCAAATCGGCAAGTGTACAATATCAGATCATAACACACACACACACAAAAGAAAAAAAAACACCTTTAATCTTCACATACGATCTTTTTCCTTTTTTTTAACCATATACATAAATTAAATCGCTATTCGGCTGTTTGTGACAGTTTATTGCATTTCTATATGATTGACAAATCAGATTTAATATGCTTCATGATTGAGATCGAATATTTATCTTTAACATGGTCGAGTGAATAATCATTATATTATAGGTTATCTACCCATCCTCATATATCGTCCTTTTTAGCTTTTTTAACAAATTTTTTTCTTTATATTTTGAAATACTAAAGAAATTTGGAGTTATTAAAAAAATCACAGTAGTGAAAATGTGATGTTTATAGGCGACAACATTATTTGTGACATGCTCGATAAAAGGAAATGACCAAAACTCTGTGCAGGACGGACCAATGGACTTAGCCAAACTCAGATTTGGATATTTTGCTGTCGCAGGCAATGCACATTATGAGACTTCAGTGAATTGGGCTGTTTAATTTCCCATTTACAGGACGACGATTTTAACTATTTATTTTAGGTTAATCTTTAATTTATGAAATGTGTAAAAATGTATGCCATCAAAAACATAACTTGTAAAAAAACCAAGTCTCGCAACTCAGTTCTTCTATCGTAAAAAGTTGTGAGATCCATGTAATACCAAGTGGGTCAATTTATTCAGTCCCTACTTAAGGGTCCTTCTGTCTTAAGTTATTACGTAATTAGCTAAACTAACAATCTCTTATAGTGACCATATCAACATTAAAAATCTTTTATGTTTTAAATAAATAGATTGACGTGGCCATCGCATGAAAACACAATGTATATTTACATTAAATTAGATTACATTAACATATTATATTAAATAAGATTGTTTAGTGCGATGACCAAGTAATAACTTAAGACAGAAGGACCCTTAAGTAGGGACTGAATAAATTAACCCACTTGGTATTACATGGATCTCACAACTTTTTACGATAGAAGAACTGAGTTGCGAGACTTGGTTTTGTTTACAAGTTTTATTTTTTTATGGCATCTCATTTCTTTTTTTTCTTTTTTTTTTTTTTTTGGATAGTCCTTTTCTTATTTTTGTATGTAGTCTTCCTCTTTTTCTTTTCCGGTACTACTTCTTGAGCTTCAACTACAGTTTTTCTCAAAGTCCACTTCCTCCTGTCTCTATGGGTTTTTCTCGTAAGCTTTGATATTACGATTTTTGACAAGTCTGGACGGTAAATGCTTCTTTGTCTGTTGTATTCATAAATTGAGGATTCCTGCGCTTTAATGCTTCCAAAGTTGGCATTAATTAGATGTAAGCCGTCCAGGCTTGAAACTCCCGAAAGTGCCACGTAAGCTTGACCGGATGTGAATACTGCAGAACCGATATACATCAGTGCATTATTTAGACTTAGGCCCTGACTTTTGTGTATAGTTATAGCATAGGCTATACATATGGGAAACTGTTCGCGATGAACATAAGCTCTATTAATAATTTCGAATTTAGTTTTGACCGGACTAAGCTCCTAAACATATTCTTTATTAAATGTAATGTATATTTTCTTAATTATTTTTGTATTTTCCGGATCAACCTTTACTCTTTGCACTATACCGATAGAACCATTAACTAAACCAAGACTCACGTCAATATTTCGGCTTAACACGACTTTTGCTCCTATTTTTATAATTATGTTCTCTTCCAGGTCTGCAGTTATAGAAGCATCGTCTTCATATTTTTTTATGCATTCACGAGATCTTTTTGTTAAGTATCTGGGGCAATCTATGCTATCTACAGCTGTAAGTTTTATTTCGGGATGTGGAAGAGATTTAGGCATTGCAGTATTTAATTGTTGACACATGTTTTTTGTAGGTAATAAGCAAACGGTATCATCAGGAAGTTTCGAGAAGTGTTCAATTATTTAAATTAATCTGTTTTCATTTGAATTGGATTTGAGAGTTATTAATCTACTCGAGAGTAAGTCGCGGTCTTTTTGTGTAGTCACACCTAATCTTATTCTATTTAGCATTTCAACAAAGTCAGAATCATTGAGCTGTCGCATGTTAATTGTAAGTTCATCGTATATGAACAGTTCAATCGACAGATTCGGTATACTGAGGGAATCTAACAACTTGTTAGTTTCAGTAGTTGATAGTTTTTCAAAAGGTGACTTTTCTCTTACCGGCGGAAGCTGTAAGAGTTCTCCGAAAACTACAAGATGTTTATTTCCAAACCACCCATTCTGATCGTCGCTTGTGTCGAATATTTCAGATAAGCGTAAATGAATATATGTTAAAGTAACATTGGATATCATCGACACTTCGTCTATGATAAACAACACTACTTCTTTCAAATCTGATCTCAAAACTTGGATCACTTCATCAGAAAGTGGCTTGTACTTCGGTGTTTGCTTGTGTTCTGCAGGCAGCTGCAATAGTCTATGTATAGTCAATCCATTCACAATGAATGCAGCTATTCCTGTTGGAGCACTAACTGCCACTTTTTTGTTTAAATACGTCTTAACCCAAACTTTCAGAGTTTTTATTAAAAAGCTCTTTCCAGTGTCACCAGTTCCACTCACAAAACAGCTTAAAACGTCAGCGTTATTATCAGCTGTGTCCATTTTATTTGTGATCATATCGAAGACTTTTTTGATCGGCATTAAGTTTTGCGATCACACTTTGAAGATCAGTTTGCTCTTCTTCTACCAGATTGATTCTCTGAAAGTCATCCATTGCGTGTGCAGCTTCCACAGCTTCAAATTGAATTATTTCAAATTAGATATTTTTACAAACCTGTAATTTTGATTCCCAGCGGGAATAGTGTCATCATAAGAAAGCCGTTTAACAGTAATCTGTATTGGATGCTGTCGGATGCCGAGTCAGTAATCCCAGAGCTTGGTGACAAACTTGGCGACATGGCGACGAATTTGCCGACAAAATGGATAATACTCAAAACTTCGATAAATTTATCGATCCGTCCATTATTACACGCATATTTTAGTTTTTCCTTGATTTATACACTAAACACAGATTGTATTCTAAATTTGAAGCTTCTATGTCTGCTAGAAGTACCTTAGAGTTTTGATGATCGGTCAGTCAGTCAGCCAGTCAGTCAGTGACAAAATTCACAAACTTTGACTAGTTATAATTTTTAAACTACTGGTTCAAATTTAAAGAAATTTGAAATATACCGTGTTTATATAATGCCCGCTTGGTTACTGAAAATTCAGGCATCTAGTTTTATTCACAACGAAGTTATAGGGAATCGAAAATGGCCTGAACTGCTTCAAGAAAAGGATGGTACGGCCGTGCCGCTTGTTTTTGCTCGACTTGGCGGGAGAACTGCCGTGCCCCCAGATATGTTTTTATTTATTTCAAATGCAACCAGCCTACCTAACATCTATTGAAGCAGTATTTTGATGTATTTAAATTTTATAATTGCTAAATGAACATAATGAAGCATATATTCGATGGTATTAATATTATCGAAATATTTTATTTCATTGAAATTTGTTTGGCAACTAACAAAATAAAGTTTTTTAATCACCTTTTCCAACTTTACTGCCCTAAGCAGCTACGTAATCCGCCTAGTCGGTCCTCTTTTGGGCTTAATACCAAATTTCGCACTTAGTAACGAACAATAAATATTTTTTGGACAGGCAAATACTGCTGAGAAAGGATTTTTAAAAACTTTTAATTAGTTGAAAATTAATCAAAATTTTGACGTTTTTCTGAATAATATTGAGTAATATTAGTGTAGAAAACGATATTTTTACACCACTTTGAATTTTTTAAGCAAGCCTTCCCACGTTACCAATTTTATATTCATACAGTTTTTTCCCCTTTAATTTTAATAAATCTTTAAAGATATTTTTTAGTATATTTTATAACAATATCCTTCGTTGTTACTTTGAATACTTATACTGTTTTTGTTTCTGGATTTATGTCCATGGACGTTGTGAAGATATTAATACCTTTTTTTTTTCCCTCCCCTCTTTTATAGCAAGAGCAACTTCGACACGAAACAAAATATTATGATGCTTCGATGTTAGAATCTGCAAGTTTGAATCTTATTTAAATTTTCTTTAGAATAGCTTGAATGTAAATGTTTTAATTCTTACCAAACGGTTTAGTAATTTTCTCTATCGTTATTTTCATTTCATCAAAACTGATTATGAAATCATTCTTTGCAGTTGGTCTTTTGTAAAATGTTTGATATAATTTTTTACTTTTTTTTTTTTGATTAAGTAAGAAATTTTATGAAATGATTTTCAGGACAAAGAATATTTATGTATCCAAGCTGCGGACACTCCGGGGCAGAATCTCTCTCAGTTTTTTTCAAGATGTAACGACTTTATTCATAAAGCTCGAGCATCAGGTGGAGGTGTATTAATACACTGGTGAGATTATTTGCTTTTTTTTTTCCCTTCTATATTCATTTCTTACACAGGGTTGTTCAAAACTAATTAGCAGATTTAAAAATATGTACTTCTAATAATCGAAAATGGAAATATGATTTATCAATGAACAGAAGAAAGTTCAATGTTTTATTTTACGCTTTCAGTATGAGTCTCATTTGTTGTTTTGCAAATATTGAATCGGAAGTCCATTTCTTGCCACACGTGTAGTAATTGGTTCCGCATTATTGAACTCTTTGCTGCATCAATTCGGTCTTGCAGATCTTGAAGAGTAGCAGGCATAGATTTTAACCACAGGCCATTGATTAATTGCTGAAATTCCGAGTTATCTATTTTCTCTGTTTGTGGATTACTTGTAGTTAATATTCGAAAGCAGTTCAAATACGCTCAAGATTTTCTTCTGGCGCTTTTACCTTTGCATGGAAAATCATCTACGAATTTCTGATTGTAAATATGTTTATAACGAGACGGTTCTTTCTTGAACATGCTTTTTAAAACCGACTTTTGAAACACATGCGACATTTCAAGCATGTGTTCACTCTTTGTATATAATAGCACGTAAAACGCTTTTTCCTGTGGCATCATCGCTTTGCCGTTAACAAAATACTGAACCTTTTTTTACTTAGATTATCCGAATGCAAAAAATAGCAGATCCAAACTTTTCTTTAATCATTGATGTATTTTAAGTATCTCTATTTATTATAATTTATTAAAAACAAATATTTAAATCTGCTCCATCTTTTTGAATAACCCTATAATATTCAATTTCAGTCTTTTCTTTCTATTCATCTGATTGTTTATTAAAAACCAAGTACTAAAATTACTGAGAAACTGAATTTAGCCTTGTGTTCTAGGTTTGATTTTTTGTGAAAAGAGCATATTTATGAAATCAATTATATCTTTTTATTATATTTTATTATATAATGTTTCGAAGCTCAAAGCTCAAAATTGAATGGTCGACAGAAGCATTTAAGAAAGCACACAGCACTTGATGTGTTATTATAGTTTCCTCGAAAGATGAAACTCCTAAATGTCAAAGAAGGAATGATTATTGAAAGAAACAATATTTAATGGTACAGAAACTGCTCAAAACTGCATTCGCCAACATTAACGCGGTTTTCTCATCGTGCCGATGTAGAGATTGGGAGATACCGGCAAAAATCAAGCGTTATCTCTTTTTAATCGTTTATTTAACCTGCTTGTTTAAGTGTTAACCGAATTTGGCTTCACTACAGTAGAGTGTGATAAAAATTTTTTAAATGAGATATTTATTTCTTATGAAACGAGATACTTTACAGAATTTTTGAATTAATGCGGTCAATGTACTTGATTCATTTTGATTTATCCTTAATTTATCCAGACTTAATTTACTCTAAACCACATTCTGAAAGGCTTCTGGATCATCTTCTAAATCATGTCCTTTCCTTCCTTCCAAGATCGGATAATCTTCAAATAGTGCTCTTCTGACTTTTGCATATCACTCCTGTTCGGAGTGAAAATAGCCAAAAGTGATAGGCGCGAATTTCTTATAGAAAGGATACGAGGCACCTCTCGGGAAGCCGAAGCTATAGAGACTGTGGATATTAAATTTTTATTTAATTTTATGGGCTGTCATTCTGTTTGATTAACTTTTCAATTTGATTCCCCTCTCCTCCCTCCGAAAAAGATTTCAAGCCTGTGAAATCGGATGACTTTAACTTCCTCCCATTTGAATCATCTCTATCATGAAAGCACTTTTAACGTTTTACTGCTTGATTAAAGACTATGAATTGCAAGATCATTTGTTCTTGCCTCGATGTGTTCTGTCGTCCCTTTACGTTTTTATCGAGAGTTTTCAAATACCTTGTGTTGAAAAAGAAAATTGTAGTGAAAATTAATCTAATTTTGGCAGCTCAAAATACATATTTATCGACTGTCTTAAGACATTGGACCGAATAAATCGAATTCTCTTAGAAAGGGAATTATGAGAATGGGAAAAAGGTGGAAGAGAATGCAACTGATAAGTGCTTTCAAATGAATGATCTTCCATTGTTAGGGAAAATGAGTTTTACCCCTCTTTCCCTGCATTTCCCTTTCACCCTATAACCTATTCTCTCACTGAATCAAATCTAATCAAGATTGCTGTTTAAGCTTCTAAGGGCTGTAATCGAAGAAGCTACATAAAACTCACACAGAATTCTCTTTCTCTGTTGTGAAACTTTTCCCGAAGTTATGTCATCAGAATATTGCAATAAGTATTTCATTAGAATCGGCAATCATGGGATATTGCTTAAGAGAAATCTATCTAAAAATGAAAATTTAAAACACATACATGGAGTGCTGTACCCCCCCCCCCCCGCTTCTATCCACAATGAACAAACTATTGTTAGTATGACCTTAATTATACGATTTTTTTTTTCGAATATGGAATCATTTGTGAAGAAGTATTGGTGCTTTCATAACTGAAATCAACCTAACTTCACTTTTTTTCTCTTGCATATAAAATATACTAAGAGAAAGTATTGTAATCGTCAAAAAATTTAAATTTCAGATTATGACGAATTTCTCCGAGTCCAAGAAAAGTATTTTTTTTTAAATTATGCTATCTGTGAACCCGTTGGCATTAATGAGACTTTGAGCTAGAAAGATGAAATTTGGTATATAAGCTTTGCATCCCATTGGAAGATTTATATCAAATTTTTAACGAAATCCACTCAGGGGAAGTCTGTCTGAGTAAAAGTAATTACGATAACTGCAAAATTTATGGAGTTGGATAATTGAAATTTTGTTCAGAGGTTTAACATCTAAAATACAGAAACTCGTCAAATTGTGAACCAAATCTATTGATCGGTCGATGACGGTACTTTGGCATGCATGCAAACACAACAACTCGAAAACGCAAAGATTTAAATAAATAATAATTGTTTTATAATCTTTTGACTACAATTGCTGTTCGGTATCAGATTTTTGGTTCATTCAGCCGCGAAAGAGGAGTCCGAAATATAAATTCAGTTTTTGGATCATTGTGAATTAACCACATGCCAGAGATTAATGACCATGGAAACACGATAATTTCAGTAAAAGTCCAAAATTGACGTCAAACATCTATATCGTTATTCGTGGTCTTATCTATCCAATGCTATTATTAGAAAATATACGAGAAAGTTATAGGCAGACCACTCCTACTTTGTCTTATAGTTATTGCAAAAAATAAACATTATTTACCCTTTGTATTACATTGATTGTTTAGAAAATCAAATAAAGAAAGATGGGCTGGAATGTGATTCTCCATGCAGAATGGCACAAGAATTAGTCTTCCGAAAATTTTAATTGTACATTTTGAAGACAAATGTTGGATTAACATTTAAAGATTTCGGACAAGGACAAACAATTTAGCTGGAAAATGCATTAAAAAGACTGACTGCCTTTTGCTGTGACAAATTAAATTATTTAGCATCGCCGCAACATTATGATCATCATCTTATCTCTATAAACAGGGAGGAAACTTACGGGAGTGGAAACTCGAATCTCGAGCGTTCTCGAATTCACCTTACTAAAGGTGTTATCTTCTCTAACCCTGTATAAAAAGTGTGAGCCATAGATCAAAACGTTAGCGGCACGAGAGCTCAATTTTTTTTATTTTCAAAGTCCCGCACATGATAGTTTTGTATAAAACTATGAATGAGGGTTTTTTTTTCTGACCAATTGAAACATAATACAGTATTACTAAAAATCAAAATAAATAAATAAAATAAGTTGCTTAACAAATTTCATTTAACTCTGTATGTGTTTTCGTGTTATCGCGTTTATATGTATGTGAATGCAGACCAACAGACGGTTAATCCGTTGGCAAATTTTGCTCATTCGAATTCAGTATAAATCTGCATTTCAATGCTAAAACTGTGAACTAAATTTTTATGAATCTAATTCCTTGTTTTGTGATTACATCGCTCTTGTTTTCGAATAGCTAAACAGTTAATCTTTTTGTAAATACATAGATTTTGTTCAAAATTTGAAAGAAATCTGCAAATATGGGTTAAAAAGCACATTCCAAATTTCATGGCTAGCTCTCAAAGCTTTTTTGAATGATCGTGTCTACAGACAAACAAACAGCCGTATTTCCATTCTTATTTATTATTAATAGAGACTTACTTATTTTTAAAGCGATGATGTCGCAAAAGGTTCAAACAATTTTGTAAGAAACGTTTTGTAGGCCTTTTCTATATTAGATTATTGTGTAGGAAATCTTTGGTTTTAAATTCATCATTGGAAAAAGAAAAATTAAATGTCTTTTACCTTCTGGTTTTGAGTAATCGTCATCAATTTCGTCCGAAACATCACGACATTGCCGTTGACGAATGTTTCATTCTAATAAAGCAACGCTTTCAAATATGTACCAAAGAAATCCAAAATATTGTCTCTAATTTTAACAAGTTAAAGAACTTCAAATGATATTTGAGCCGATACGATCATTCAAATTACGTCTCTTGATTAATTAGTTTTGAAGTTCTTAAAGCACAAAAATGTTTCAAACTTCAAAAATGGGAACAATAATTAGCTCATTATTTTTAAATGAAAAATTTCAGACTTGAGAATGATTTAATGAGTTCCCAAGAGCTCTTTCATCCTGTTTTATAACTCTAGGTGTCATCTTGTTGAAGAATAAAAAATGTTTGACTTCAGAATTAATTAAAACCTGAGATTAATTAACGATAAAATGTTACTGATACAAAAAAAAACGCATTTTAAATGAACTTAAATTTGATTAGTTTTATTCTAGTTAAAATTTAAGTAAGCATTACATTTTAAACAAAATGAGGATTATTAAAAAGAAGATTTCTGCAATTTTGAACAAGGATCGAGTGATGACATTAGTTCCACTATTATAGGGATCTATTACCGTTTGATCAGCTGCTGAACCACTAATGGTGTTCAGATTTAATTTCGCGAACATGAGGAACTTCACGAGATGGTGTCTTTTTAATACACCTACCATTAATTACTTTTCATGTATGGTTATTCTCTCATATAAGTTACTACCTTTTCTTCAGAAACTGTATTTTTGCTTTAATATTATATCAGTTAATTTGTTAATACATATTTTATAATTGCTCAATTTTATTATTTAAGACTGAAATAAAATTTTAAAAATTACTAATGTTAAATGTAGATATTAATACTCAAATTTCTAGAGAGAACCCCTCTCCCAAATTAGGATTATAATGTTTTGTAACTACGGGACATAATTTAAACGTAGACGTTGAAATTTTTAAAAAGATTACCAATGCTAAGTATTGCCAATTCCCAATTTTATATAAAGCCCCCCACCCTTCCCAAATTCAAATGATAACGTCTGTAACTGCGCTGGACATGATTTAAACATAGATTTCGAAAATAAAAAAAAAATTATGAATGTTAAATAATTTAATGTCAATTTTCAAGTTTATAGACCCCTTTCACCTTCACCCCCCCCAATCAAGATTATAATGTTTGTAATTGTACGGTACTTGACCCTCTGGAGTCGGAAGAGCGAACGAACGTGGTGCCATGCTGTTATTAGCAAAGCGAGGTTTTACTCCTTCTTACATTAGAATAGGTATGAACGGTTTTTTTCGGGGTACAGGTTACTTCTCATTTTTTCAAGGTGTTGTGGCCCACCCAGTAGCGTAGGTCTACAATAGTTATTATATCTTAATAATAAATACTGAATATGTACTTACCTACATAACTACAAACATAATTATAATTGCCACAAATATAATATCAAAGGATGCATATTCGGCTACGTACTGTCCACTTAAATCTTAATATTGTTACCAACCTGCAATTCGGCTTCCCAGCATAGTTTATTCCATCAATAGAAAGAAAGTTTTACAGTCATCTGAATGGGACTAGCGCGTCGGGGGTCCCGGAGCTTGGCGACAAACTTGGCGACCATTTGGCGACTTGGCGACCAATTTGGCGACTTTGGCGCCAAAATAGATAATACCCGAAACTTCGAGAATTTTCCCGATCCGTCCAGTAGGAACCGAGATACGCCTCGAACGTTCCTGATTGGTTGAGAGGCTTCTAGCCCCGCCTCCTGAGACCTATAAAAAGGGTCCACAGCTGCCAGAGAAGTCAAGTAAAGTCCGGAGACGGAGCGGAGGAGTTGAAATCGACAGAGCGGAGCAGGTGGAAACTACGGTGAGCAGGGACGGAGTCAAGCTCGTGCTGAACTGAGCTGTGCGCTACTGCCTGCAGTAGATTCTGGTTGTATGCTACACGTCTCGGGTGAAGATAATCGTCTTCTGTGCTGTATACAGTTGTCGCTTTGTGCTGTCTTCGTGAAGATAAACGTCGTTGTTTTTATTCTACTTCTGCCTGATTATTGAGCGTTCTCCACACCATATCACTCCCACTATCCAAACGAACCCCGGTAAAGAAAATTTCGTAACAATATATAATAACTAACTGCTAATATTGCACTGGATTTTAAGTGACCGTGTGTGAGAAGTGAAAGATATGTTCTCTTAATTACATTCATCGTTGAAAATGCAGATTCACACAGGTAGGTAGAGCCAAAGAATGATGTTAAATGATATGCAACTTTTTAAAATTAGAATACGTCCGTTAGATTCCAAAAGTTATTCTTAGATTCTGAACTACGTGCTTTTAAATTTATGTCATTTTGAAAGAAAAAAATTTCATTTTCTTCAAGAGATAAGTCAACCATCTAACTCTCCCACCCGCCTCAAAGGCACACCGATTTAAACCATAAAACTGAATGACCGGACCGCCGCAACAGCAATTGGCGGGAACTGTGGTTGAGTCCTAAGGACCGTCACCGGCCACGGTACAACCCTTCCCGAAGGAAGTACGTCCCGTCATCGATGGGAGGAGTCAGTGTGTTACTAGTGTACCCTCCAGGGTGGCGAGATCCAACCACCATGCCGGAAGCATCACATCCTCATTTCGGGGTGTCCCCCGGAGGTTTTCCTCAAGAGATAAAGAAAATGCAATGCTCCATAAAAATGTTCCTTTTAGTATTCGCGTCTTAGTAAAGGCAATTGCTCCAAAATATCTTGGTGGTCGCAATCGACTTAATGCCCACCTTTGCATTAGAATAAACCACTCTCTCTTTCTCTTTTTATTGTAAGAATCGTGTCGTTATTTGGGGTCTCGTCATATTCATTATTATTTTGTTCACTCTAATATGAATTTATTAGTTTAAAACCATTTTATTTTTCGGTTTTATCTCAATTTCTATTTTAGTTTCCCATATTCATTAGAATTATCGACGATTTTCAACAACCTGAAGAAGAATTTTGTATTTCGATATGCTGATTCATCTATTTTATCTTTTGCGTTGCTTTTCATTTTTCATCTGACAAGGCATCTTTGAGGAATAAATAATATTTCAGAGAAAATATATCAAGGATAGCATTAATAGAAAAATTATCTTCCAGTCCGATAAAATTGAGAAATTTCTAAAAAAGGTTTGAACTTCCTCGAAATAAGCTTTTGATGATCTAATACGTCAGACGTCTGTCAGATCTTTCAATAAATGCTGACGTGATCTTTTAAATGCTATGAATATTTTTCATTGCCTCCTCTTCCCCATATTTTCTAGAATTGGTTCGTTTCCGAATTATTATTTGTAGGAATAGCGATTTCTTAAAATCGACAGAGTTAGATCTTTGAGGATTTGTGAAAGAGTTTAGTTTCATTATATTAATATCCTATTTTTAAGCAGCACAAGAACTTTTTCGTTGGCTGGGGGGGGGGGGGCTCCTCTTAATTTTCGGCTATGTTTTGGACAAACACTTGATCAAACATCCCTTCTTCATATTTCCATGTCCCAACAGTGGTAGAATATTTCACTTCTGAAATAAGATAAAATAAGATTCTTGGCGTACTAACATTTTCAGCAAAAAAAAAAAAAAAAAAAGATTTCACTCTTATGCGACCTAAACTATCCAACTTGTGAAACTTTGATAGTATTAAAATAAATCATTATTTACCTTGAGAAAACGAAGCTCGTTTCTTCGGCTGGTTTCCCTTGAAACAGTCATTGCAACTGTTTAAAATAATAATATTTAAAGTTTTGTAATTCCATCAGTTTTGATCGCGATAGATTGAAATTATTATTATTATTTGAAAATATGTGTCATAAATATCCTATTGAATTTGATGACTGCGGAATCGGTATAAAAACTTTGATTTTGTAATTTTTTAACCATATATTTATTCGTAACTTTATTGAAAGCATTTTTTTCATCGAATTTTATTGCTACGTAGATACTTTAGTGTGGAACGCAATGACACACACAAGAAGTAGAGCTATACCAATTTATTAACTAAACTCAGAACTGAGAACACAGTAACTGACAAATCTTCTGCTTTTATACTAGCAGGGAAAGTTCCAGAATACTTTTCTGGAGACAGTAAGAAAAGTCCAGAACACTTGTCTGGTAAACTAAAGAAATGTCCAGAATCTTCTGGAACATGAAATAAAGGAAAACATAAAATCAAGGAATTAAATATTTACACAGACTGTGAATCGCATTGTCTCTAGCAGGATTCGAACTTACAATCTCTTGATTATGAAATCAGTGCTATGACCATTTGGCCATGGAGAGTTGACTTCCTCTTTTCAATACGGCATTGCTTTCTCCTTAGAAGAACAGTGTCTCGATGTTATGACATTTAATTTTGTGGCTCTAGTTCTTGATCGAGTCAAAGGGCCAGTATAAGTCGTTGCGTCTTCACGGGGAGTAGTCTCTTGAGAAATGTCTCTTTTCGGAACCTCCATATTTTCATAAGAATGTTGGTCGTCTTGTTCTTCTGGGTCATGGTATAGCTTCATGCGTAAGACGTGGACAATTTCCTTCGGTTTCCGCCTTCTAGAATTAGGATCGAAATCGGCTACTTCATAGGTGACGTCGGACAACCGCCTGAAGACTTAATAAGGGTCGAAGTACCTCTTGAGGAGCTTCTCGGAAAGCCCTTTTTTACGAACTGGAATAAAAATCCACACCAAATCCCCTGATTCGTATGCCACCATCCGATGTTTGGTGTCATAATACCGGCGATCTTTCTGCTGAGCCTCGAGAGTTCGTGCACGAGCTAATTGCCTCGATTCTTCTTCCTTATTCATCAGATGACTAACATAATCGTCTTCTTGGCTGAACTCGTTGGGGCAGAGAGGAAACATCGTATCCAACGGCGTTTCAGCTTCTCGCCCATGTAGTAGGTAGAAGGGTGTAAAACCTGTCGTGTCGTGCTTGGCAGTGTTGTAGGCGAATGTGACGAACGGCAATATTTGGTCTCAATTCTTCTGTTCGACATCAACATACATAGAAAGCATATCTGCTAGCGTTTTGTTGAATCGCTCTGTAAGGCCATTTGTTTGCGGATGATAGGCTGTTGTCATTCTATGAGTGATAGTGCACAGTCGATTAATATCGGACACCAACTTGGACTGGAAAACTTGTCCACGGTTAGTAATGATAACTCAGAGAGCTCCATGCTTCAGGATTATGTCCTCTTGTAGGAATTTGGTGATTTGTGTTGCTTCCGCCGTCGGTAAAGCTCTGGTGACTGCGTACCGTGTCAAATAATCGGTGCATACTACAATCCATTTGTTATCGTCGCCAGATTTTGGAAATCGCCCTAGCAGGTCGATTCCGATGCGATGGAAATTAGCGGCAGCAGGCGGAATAGGCACGAGATGACCTGGTAGCTTCTGAGGAATAGAGTTTCTCCTTTGACATTATCGGCAGTGAATCACATATCTTCGAACGTTTCTGTACAAGCCTGGCCAATGAAATCTCTTTCTTATTCTATCATACGTCCTGGTGAATCCTAGATATCCGGCGGTAGGCTCGTCATGGAGAGATTCTAGAATACTGAGCCGTAAATCCTTCGGGATCACTGGTAGAAATTTCCTTCCGGACAGATTAAAATTCTTCTTGTAGAGGACTCCTTCGACAAATTCAAAGTTTCCCAGCTTGCTTGCTTCGGTACTTTGTTGGTCTCTTATTATTCTTGCCAATTCTGGATCTTTCATCTGTTCTTCTGAGAGATTAGAGAATAAAGTGGCACCTATGGAGTCCTCAGACCATGAAGCATGGACTTTTAATGGGTTTCTGGACAGACTATCAGCATCTTTGTGTTTCCTTCCACTTTTGTACACCACTGATACGTCGTATTCTTGGAGTTGCAGCGCCCATCTAGCGAGTCTTCCAGAAGGATCCTTCAGTCTTGTCAGCCAACACAGGGAATGATGGTCAGTGACTATCTTGAAAACCTTCCCAAAGAGATATGGCATAAACTTAGTTATAGCCCATGTGGCCGTAAGGCATTCACTTTCAGTTGTGGAATCTTTCAGCCTTCGTCAGAGTACGCGAGGCATAAGCTATTACTTTTTCCTTTCCATCTTGTATTTGAACTAATACTGCGCCGATTCCGTATCCACTCGCGTCAGTGTGACGTTCCGTTGGTGCATTTTCGTCATAAAGGCCTACGACAGGATCGGATGTAAGATGGAATGATGCATTAAAAAAAATCACACCCACATATATATTTTGGAGATCAAAATTGTAAACCTCGCAGCTGTCCACTTTGGTGTTCTCTGTGACAAAGGAGCCAAAGCATTTTTCACTTCGTCCCGAACAATGGCGGCTTCAATGCCTTTGTCTTGGAGTTCCGGATCGACTACTGGAGGTATGAGGCGCTGGACCTCCTCAAGCACTGTTTGACGTACTAGTGATACCAAATCCAGTTATTGGTCAATTTCAGCCATTGTTACCACATTTGGGAGCCTTTCAAATTTCCTACCCCGGATCCTCCTTTGCTGCATCTCTTCGATCTTTCTACACCATTTAATAAAGTCCTCTGTATTGGTTATCTCTTTCAGTAGTGCCTGGTAAACATCTTCGGCGACTCCTTTCATCAGATGAGACACTTTCTCTTTATCTGACATATCTGGTTTAACTTGATGGCATAACCCCAACACACTTTGAATGTACGACTGCGTGCTTTCGCCAGGTTTTTGAGCTTTATTCTTTAGCTCATCTTCTGCCTTCTTTGCATTGTGCTGTGTTTCTCCAAATGCCTCTTTTAATATTTATTTGAAAACATCCCAAGTAGTCAATTTATCTTCATTGTTTTCGAACCATAGTTTCGCTGTGCCGTCCAGGAAGAACACATTTGCGAGACAAGTCATGTCATCCCATCTGTTGAATTGTGATATTCTGTCATATTCCTTAAGTCATTTGTTTGGGTCCTGTCCCTTGTCTCCTTTAAATACAGATGGATTTCTGTATTGTGGCTGTGCAGATATCAGGATGACAGGTTTAGTTTCCTGTTCTACCTTGTCTTTCTGGGTGATGGGTAATAAAGTCCAAATTCTGGTTCAAGGCCTTTAAGGCGATCGCTTCTTCGGAAATCCGTTTCCACGCTGACTGGAATCGTACCCGGCGCCTCCACCAAAGAATGTCACGCAGATACTTAAGTGTGGAACGCAATGACACACACAAGAACTAAACCAATTTATTAACTCAACTCTGAACTGAGAACACAGTGACTGACAAATCCTCTGCTTTTATACTATCTGGGAAAGTTCCAGAACACTTGTCTGGTAAACTAAAGAAATGTCCAGAATCTTCTGGAACATAAAGTCAAGGAATTAAATATTTACACAGACTGTGAATCGCATTGTCTCTAGTGGGATTCGAACTTACAATCTCGTGATTAGGAGATCAGTGCTTTGACCATTCGACCATGGAAAGTCGATTGCCTCTTTTCAATGCGGCAATATGCTTACACGTAATAGTTTTAGATATTAGTTAGTGGGACGTGATTAGTTTGTATACCGTCTATATAAACGAAACGACAATTTTTCTCTTCCCCCAACGTGAATGAATATGGGAGAAAAGCATAGACTGGAGCATAAATTATTTTTGTGAAATAATTTGTTTGAATTTCAAGTACTACTAGGCTTCGCTTCCAAAAATAATCTGTTTTTCGTTTAACCATGATCTTCAGTGAATGAAAGCAACAAAGTAAATTATACTAATATTTATAGGTATTCATATGTCACAGCAAAGAAAAATATATAATCAATATTATATTCTTTAAAATTAAACATTTTGCTATTTTATAACTTATTCGCTTATTTTACGTATTTTAAGTATTTTATAAATAAATGGATGTGGTAAATGATTCCATAGGGAATCCTAAATAATAAATGGCAAAAATGATACATTTTCATTTGGAAGATCAATTTACTGGCATAATACTTTTATTGAGTGATTCTTTATTAATGACGACAATAGCAGTGAACATGTTTAGAGACAAGTAAGGAAATAGAGAAAATGCTATCTTGTTTTAAATGATTTTTTCTGTAAGGAAACGTTTTTTTTTTTTTTTTTTTTTTTTTTGCTTCAAAACTTATGATTTCTTTAAATTTATACTGCTCAGTAATGAATTCTTTGGTAAAACTTAACTTAAAACATCTGTTGTCTGCGATGTTGGATGGTCGTAATAAACTATATAAATGTTGAGGGTTGCTGCAATGATTGTACAGATTATCATATTTAACGAGAAATCGCCCTCCCCCCCCCAAAAAAAAAAATCAACTTTCGTGAACGGACGTTGTTTTTAAGTCTGACCAATTTTTCTCTAAAATTGCGATGAAATATTTCAAATGAATTATTTTTAAATTATAGTATACTTTAAAAATCTATAATGATATTTACCCGTATTGTTAAGTTGATTCAGCGTTTTACGATTATTGAAAAAAGCAAATGATTGCGTTAGCAAATGCAACTATGCTTTCAGGAACTGTCCACTATTATTTGAATTTCGGTTAACTATTGAAAGCTTTATCTAAAAGTCTACAATTTTCATGCAAAACTCATATTCCAATTTCCTACACAACAAATTACTTTGTATGCAGTAGTTATTTTGTGAGGAAATCAATATTAGAAGTATTTTTGTACAGCTTATCGCAAAATGGCTGTATGTATCTTAAAATATGTATTTTTGAAGTGGTTCATTGATTTAATTAAACCTACTTGGAAGTAATATGAGGTGAATACCCTTATAAGCAAAAATCGTTAGGAAATATTCTGAAATTACATTAAGATCTGCGAAATAGGAAGCATTTTGGGTCGTATCTGTAAAGATCTTTAATCACCACCACAGCTTTAATTGTAATCCAAACGTTTAGCCAAAATTCTGCTTTCAGCGAATAATTAGTTTATAATAACTGAATTAGCATGGTCTCTATTTACGGAGGAAATATTTGAAAACTGTCATTAACTATTTGTTGCTGTAACCTCTTAATTATCATGTATCTGTTTCATCGCATTGTATCGAATTTTATCTGCAAAGGTAAGGATAAAAACTACACAAAATTAAATTATGTACTATGATCTGAAAACATTCAAGTCTTTTCTCACTCTTTAGCAAGTAAAGATCTAGGTTTGGTTTCAAAGAAATGCAGACTTGCGCGTGCATTATTCTGGGACAATAAATTTTAAAAATAAAGGTAAAATCCTTAACTGAAGTAGATTTATAAATAAATTAATTATTTCAAATAATCTTTGCATACGTATTTCACTAATTCTGGTTGGGATTTTTATTTTCATAATTTGACATCAGTGAGGATTATTTCCGATAAAAACTATTCATTTTCAAAATTGCGAATTAAAGCGATCGAATCATTAACATTTGAAAAATGTAGCATTTACTTGCAATTTTTAAAAACACAATTACATATACCTTATGTGCATGTGTTACATATTGTATATTACTGCATATACCTTCTGTGCACACGTTGCATATTGTATATTACTACATGTGCCGTTTGTGCACACGTATTTATGACTATTGTTACATTATTTAATGTCTCTGATGCTATTTTTCGCGATTTTTTTCCTTTCTCGTATACAAGGAGAAAGTATCGTCAAAGGTAAAAAAAGTAATCGGGAAAAAATTTTAACTTGAGATTTTGACATATCTTTACTTTTCAGACCTACCTTTCTGTGACAAAAAAAACATGTTTATGGAAATATGTTTGTCTGTCTATCTGTAAATATGATAATTTAAAAACTATTTGAACCAAAGGGGTGAAATTTGGTTTATGAGCTTAACGCTAAATTTGTAGATTTCTCATAAATTTTGAAAAAAAATCCATTCATAGGAAATCTGTCAGACTAATCCGTATAAAAGTTAATACGATAATTACAAAATGGCAAAAGCTAGGTGAATAAAATTTGATACACAGATTCAATATCTAAAGTGTATATGTTAATGTAAAATGTACAGGGTGATTAAGAAATAACAAGAGGTGTTCAGAGCCCTGTAGGGTGTTATGTACTGGATGAAATATAACAAAATGTGGCCACCATACACATTAAAGTATGCGGTTTCGATTTATCATGAAAAAAAAAAAAATAGTACCAAAAAACAGCGATAGGGGAAATCCTGGCGCTGCGATCAAAAACTTTATTAAGTAATTTGCTTATACGGGTACTTTGTGGCATAGCATTGAAGATAAAAGGAAGGGTTTGCGGGAATTTATGTCATTCTGCAAGAATCCGCCCTTCGATTGCGTTATTACTACGTGAACGCGTCTTATCAGTCAAGCTGTTTCATCAGCGAAATGAAAATGCCAGTGCTGCTCTTCATGAATACCGGTGGTTAAAACAGTTACGTAAAGGACGGATGACCATAACTAACTTACGAAGAATGGGTGAAAAACTTGAAACAACAGGAATTCTTCATCTACAACCAAGCCGTGGACGTAAAGTTATCAAGCAGGAACAAGTTGAAGAAGTTGCAACAGCCGTTATGGATCAGACGATAGCTCACGTTCAATATCACAACAAACAGATACCCTGTTCTGGACGATGCAGAAGAAATTGCGTTAAGATCCTGAAATTTCATTCGTATAAGATAACATCCGTTAACTGATGACACTGATCTGAATCTTGGCAATTTCTGGTTGTGAGGCGGTTCTGGTTCACTTGAAAGGCGTTGTGTATCAAGAACATTTCAGGATTTCCACTAGAAACTCTGAACAAGATTCTTTGAAAAAATCGACAAAAGCGGCAACATCGCAATTAAAGAAATAGTTTAAAAAAACTACTACCCTTCACTTCCAAAAAAACTTGAAGAGACTTCGTCATCTCCTTCATGTCTAAGTCACCATCATTGTTTCACCACATCCAATTGTCCGTGCTGGCCTCGTGGTAAAGTCTGCTTCGGAACCGAACGATTGCTGGTTCGAGACCCGATTCCAACGAAGAACTGTCGTGTAAGCGGGTCTAGTGTACGTTAAATCCGTCAGGGCCAAACATCCACCCGCTTGTGTGGTGTGGAAGTTTGGATGTGGGTGCCAGCTCAGGTGTTTTCCTCGTCATCAAAGTTACGAGGTCCGTCTCAAAACAGCCCTAGTGTTTTTTTAAAAAGAAGCCTTAATATAACTAAACCAAACTTACCACACCGGCTTGACTCTGAACCGAATTTGCCGAATTACACTCGTGTAAAATCTGTCTTCTCTTTTCTTCATTTCTTTTCCTGATTCATTAGTAATAAGTAACCTGCCTAGTAAATCCTTTATTTTTCTGAGTTTAACCACTTAGTAAGTGATCTTATTGCCATGTCATTACTTTATTCCCTGTTATGCCCGAAAATTAAAAAGCTTGAATTCAAAAACTCCGCGACATTTCCCTCAATTCAGCAAATTGATTAATATTAGGGAGCATACAAGCAAGTTCCGAGGAAACTATACCTACTGGTTGTAGAATTGATTCAAACTTTCTAAACTGGATGATAATTCACGGAATAATAGATCTCGCTCCTTTGTTATTATCGAGACCTAGTAAAAATAATTGATCTGAACGTTTTTCTTTTTCTTTTTCTCCCCTCCAGTCTCGCCGGTGTATCTCGCAGCGTAACGATAGCAGCAGCTTACTTGATGTCCGTTACATCCTTATCTTGCAAAGATTCCCTTAAAGTTCTACGAGGAGCCAGGAGTATTGCTAATCCCAACTGTGGTTTTCAAAAGCAATTACATCAGTTCGAGTTTCAGAGATTAACAGGGGTGAGTATACTGACTTTTTTTATGTTATATTTAAGATGCGAAACTTAGTATCATGGCATTTAGTTTGTAAATATATACATACCCTGCAACAGCTACGAAATTTCCGTAGTTTAGTATGGAAATTAGGTGATAACCACGTAATTACAGATATGTAGCGAAAAACTATGGAAAACTACAAAAAAACGCAGAAAATACTCTCTTCCAAAATACTCACTCACAGCACTACTGATAGTTAGTAAAATTATTTTTAAGCATGGTTAAAAAAAAATAAAGTGGTGCCTTGTTCCAGTATGAAAAATACTAGAATGACTCCTCATTGCAAAATGCATATGGGATGATGTTAAACTGAGCTGTGATGACTTAAAAAAAGTTCAAATTATTGCTATTTAATAAAAAAAAAGTTATAAATGTCTTAAAAACAGCGTGAATTTGTTTGATCAACAAAATCTTGTTGTGTGTTTTTGTAAGTAAAATTATTTTACATATATTTAACAGTTATAAATGTATTTAAATAATTTTGAATAATGTGTTAATCAATTAAAATTCTTTGGAAATATTTCTTCTCCGATAATTTGTGAATATTCGTTATACGTATTATATCGGTAAGAAGTGCTACAGATGATTGGGTAGCCAATGTTAGAGGATATGTATAGATTTGATTTCGTCATTTCCTTAATGTTAAAGTGAATATAAAGATTTTTTTTTATCGGTCGTAGGACACACTTTCTCTTACGCTTTTAATGAATCATTGATAATTAAATGTAGAGTCATCAATAAAAGCGAATGCCGATTATAAATTTAATTTTCTGGAAAAAGGCATCGCATATTTTCGCAGATTTAGTTAAGTTGATTTCTTCATATTACTCCAATGAAAGATATCGAGGGCCATTCAACTGGATGCGTTCTAAATGATAGAATTTTGTTCTTAGGTCGAATTCTATCATGAAGATCCACCACATCCACATGTCGCTCATAACATTCATCCTGGTTAAAAAGAGATTTTCAAATGTTAATTATATATTTAATTAATTGAAAATTTCAATATATTATTTTCAATATGATAATGTTTTTATGCTGGATATGGATAATGTTTTATCTGTAAATTGCGTGATGCAAAAATCGTGGCATAAAAAAACATCCTCTCGACAAGCTGGAAGGCAAAGGTAGACATAAAAGTTACTATCTGCCAACATAAATTGTTTAGAATAAAAACAGTAAAAATTAGGGCTTGAAAATCACCTTTCAGTCCCTAACTTCTAAAATATTGCAATAGTTGAAAAACTTTAAATACAAAAGTTATTCATCTTAATGAGATGCTAATTGGGCTAATTGGATTTATTATTCTTACAATATTAAGAACATTATAGCGAAATGAAAATTTCAACCTCCCCCCCCCCCCATTATTCTCATGCCCTTTGAGGTAGATAGGCCATTTGCGAACTCGTCCGAGGTTTTGACATTCCTAATAACATATTCCAAGCCAGTTAAAATCGAAACAAAATTACTCTGGTTATCATGTTCACAATAATATGAGCAAAGCGTTATACGCGCGCGCGCACACACACACACACACACACACACACATATATATATATATATATATATATAATCTAACTTTTGAAAGAGGGATGGTTTTGTGGATTCTAAGGACTATGATCGATGAAGGAATTTTCCCGAAGTCTTGTCATGAGAACCTTTACAATAGGTAGTCTTCCTATAGGAATCTACCTAAAAGAAAAGGAAATAAGAACTATAATTTAATTAGTCCATAAAGATTGGCTATTAGACAGACGTACAAACAGGCTGATATTCTGTCTATAATTTGCTTCATTGGAAAATAATTAACTAGAGAATGCAACGGCTGATGTAATCAAACTAAACGATGACAAGACAAACGATTCAGGCCTGACACATTATTTTACCTCAAAATTTCGAAGTCCGAAATTAATCTTTTCACTGATGTCACTCTTGCAGGAGAGGAGACGTCTCAGGGAACGATATCCGAAGCAGACCTTTCAGATCGACGAGAAAGAATGCCGGAAACTTCTCGTCATTTACCACGCTACTACGAAATCGAAAGAGCCGTGCGGTGGCATCTGCAGAAGGTATGGGCCTCCACCCTCTCCTAAGCGTCGATCTCCACATCGAGATAACCCTAGGTCCTCGTGACAAACGTTTCCGCCTGGCAAAGGCAAACCTTAAAGTAATGTATGGCTGATGAACCCATGGAGCTCAAGAGTGGAAAGATAGTTAGACAAACAGACGGGGATCTTTTTATTGAACTGTGCGGTAATAATTAATTCTAACTCTTCGAAAGAAAGAAAAAAAAATGAAATGAACAGTGATTTCTCATAGAATAAAAATTTAGATACTACAAGGACTTTTCATAGAAACACATTCTTAGAAAATTCTAACTAAAACTGGAATCTGTATAATATATTATTATGAATAATGTCTTAAATTTTGTGCTTGATCGGGTGAGGGTTTCGTTTAGTCTAGTCTCGTTCTAAAAATGCACGAGAGAGAGAGAAGGGAAAAATTATATAGAAATTGTATTCACTAAAAATATTCTGATTGATGTAGAAATGATGCAGTTTCACTATTTGAGTTTAGTAGATGATTGAAAACTCAATGCTTTATATGCAAAATTGTTAAATTCTTGCAAAATTATTTTCCATGAATTTATGAGAAGAGAAATGTTTGTAATGTTGATTCAATTTGCACAGAAAATTTCAAAATATTAGATTTTTCACTTCAAAATCGCCCGATTTTTGCGAGTTATTAATTTCAAATGATTTTTTCGCCACAAAATATACTTCACGCCCCTTAAAATTAGAGGTAAGGGTTAAGGGTCGGCAAATGACTAAAGCGGAAGACCTAAACATATCTCTTTCACCAATTTTGAATTATCCGAAGCCCACAAATATAAAGATTAAAGTATATTATATTATTGCACCCAATTTAATTTTCTTATTTGCCATTGTTTTCTAGGCCAAAATTATATTAAGTTTTGAAAAAAATAAATGAATGCATTATTTCTTTCGTAATATATGAGAACATACAATACACATACATACATGAGCTCATTGGTCTGTTGTATCTTTGATTTGAGAATTAGATATATCGATGATATATTTGTCTGTGAGATCAGTTCAAAATAAAAATTTTGCTGTGGTGAGTTGGCCATTTGCTTACAAACTGCCATTTAGCCGTATGAAAAAATTAATATTAACCTTTATTTTCATCAGCGAGTCATTGGGATGCTTTAGCTTGGTGGTATGGCCTCGAAACCCAATTTAGATCCGCATTGATCTGAGACCGGTGAACCTTAAAGCTGGATTTATATTACGCCAATATTGTCATCGCCATAAACTGTGCTAGCACAAAAAAGCACACTAAGTTAATGGTACCATACGATGTAGTTTTGTCTTTTCTTCTTTCTTTTCATGCGTGATCTTACTGATGGTCAACCTTACTTTATGTAAACCTTCTGTTGAGACCCTATCTGTATTTCATTTCATTCGGTTCTTTCTCCGCGTAAAACATTTTTTCGATGTAGTTACGGCAGACAAAATTAACAACCAGATTAATCGGACTCCAGTTATTTTTTATTCTAACAAATTAGTATCTGCTATTTTATTTACGAAGCTACCATTCTCAAAATAATAATAATAATTTCATCGCCCAAGCAATAATGACATTTATTTTCGCTTGGCGGTAGCAATGTCGTCCTAGCAGTGACCCTTAGAGATTGTTGAGCGTTGGCCTTCTAATTTGACCACGGTACAAATTGCAATTGTTTTGAAATATTGTTTATGTGGTCAGCCATCTTGATTGGCGACTTGGCATTATTGGTATTATCCTTGTCGAGGTGAAATAGTGCTCTAGATTAAAATTAACTTCCTTTTTCAATTAGAAATATGGTAATTGCATATGCAAGCCAAAAATTGGATAATTACCATTGTTAAAAAATGCATGGCCAACTATCTAAACATAGTTTTCCCAAATTTGATCTTATCCAGTTCTTAATTTTTTTAAATAAAATAAATCAGATAGCAAAACTTAGTTGAATTATTTATAAATATTGTTTTTATACTAATTGATGTTTTCGTTAAGATAAGAAAAAAAAATCTTATAAATCCCTCTAATTGCAATTTTCTAAGAAAAAAGTTGTGTATTTGATTTGTAACTAGTCATGTTTCTCTATTTCAAATATTGTTCAAAGTTGACATCAATTATTTAACTCTTAAATTTACATTTCAATGAAATTTGCCTCAGAAAACAATTGCTTGCTTATATGTAATAATATTAAAAGGAGAAAATGCTATGTTTTTTTTTTTATATATTGGATTCAAAATTGGATGTCTGTCATTCGAAAAAAAAAAATGTTTTGCAGCAATAACCTACAATAAAGAAATACAATATAGAAATAACCTGCTGAAATATAAAACGTGAAGTCGATTGTAATTTTTTGAAATTTCTGAATACCAATAAAAAAACCCATCATCATTATCACAATAATAAATTTTTAAAAAAGTAGCAAAACTATGTAAGTTTAATTAAAAAATTAAATACCCAAATTACGATATTTTCACGACATTGTATGACACTCAGATTATCTATAAATATTGTGGAGACAGCGTAACTGGCAACTTTAGAATTTGCCGACCCTCCTGCCAGTTCATTAAGAAAAAATATATTAAAATTACGTAAATTTATTTCGATATTGCGGCATTACAACGAAGTACTTTTTGAGCTGATTTAGAATTTTATATAATTCTTACGGTGGTTTTACACTGGACCAGTTATAAGACGGCCAGTACTCAGTGCAAGGCATAGAAATTCTGAAAACGGGACGACGGGACAACAATATGCCGCTGCATTTTTTTTTTTTTTTTTTTTTGCATTTCATATGTTTTCTTACTGCGTAATTGTAAAATTTCACGTTTTTGGGGGGGGTGGGGCGTAAAAAAATTGATAACTTATCATAGATTAATTGGCATTTTTTGTTCTTTCTGATGCGAGGTTGTTGTTTTCCATTTGCCATTTTTTTCAAATTTAGGTGTGTTGACCCTTTGTGTGTGTGTGTGTGTGTGTGTGTGTGTGTGTGTGTGTGTGTGTGT
>JAPMOR010100153.1:583741-620152 GCA_026543865.1 Argiope aurantia | reverse complement strand
TTTTTTTTTTTTTTTTTTTTTTTTTTTTTTTTTTTTTTTTGCATTACATATGTTTTCTTACTGCGTAATTATAAAATTTCACGTTTTTGGGGGGGGTGGGGCGTAAAAAAATTGATAACTTATCATAGATTAATTGGCATTTTTTGTTCTTTCTGATGCGAGGTTGTTGTTTTCCATTTGCCATTTTTTTCAAATTTAGGTGTGTTGACCCTGTGTGTGTGTGTGCGTGTGTGTGTGTGTGTGTGTGTATGTGTGTGTGTGTGTGTGTGTGCGTAAATATCCATTTTATTACGATACGCTGTGAAATAGAAAAATTCAGTTACCCCAAAACGGCAATTTATAGCCAAGCGTGGAATGCCTGAATCTATCTTATGAAATTAGGGCAAACATAAATCGGTCCCTTTCTGCGCATGCGTTGTCTTACCAGCCGTCTTATAACTAGCCGAGTGTAAACCTACCTTTATGTGCAATATATTTTTTATGAATTTTGTTTCGTTTTTCATATTTTTTTTTAATTGTAAATATGCGATTTTACAGAGGTTTCTTTATAACTTTCCTTTATATTGCTTTTGCTTACGATGTAAAAATATTTACAGTGGTTGAATGTTTTTTCTTTTTTTGTAAGAATTTAACAAACTTTCGTTATTAAATTTATTTTTAAAATTTTCTTAAGTTATATTTTTTGCTCGACAGCAACTGTAGCCAAACATAAATTTTAGCTTAAAATGCTGCGTTTTTGTTAGCTTGGCAACCTTTAAATCTAAGGAAATATGCCAAGTACAACATTCTTATATTATGAAATTAAGAAAAAACTGCAATATTTGGCATCTGGTTTGGCTGATGTCGAGCTTAAAATGCGGTACGGCAGCCAAATTTAATATTTATTGTAAAACTGTTAAAAACCTAACTGTTGGTGAAAGTTTTGTGAAACTGGCGATGGAACCGTACCGTATTCTTGCGTTTTACCCTAATTATCTTTCTATTTATAGATCATTATTTTTGAAACGAATTATTTTTTGAAGTACCTTGTCATTCATGAAGGTATTTGTTGAGTTGGTTTTCAATTTATGATGTTTAATTAAGAATTCGTCTTGATGTATTTGATAACTTGATTAATTGAATGTAGAAAAGTTAGTGGGTTTAAATTGAAGGTTTTTAAGAAATGGTGTATTATTGAAAATGAATATTTTTCTAGAAGATTTTTGTAAAGATGGTATCAGAATGTATAAACTATATTATTAATGAGTCTGATTTTGTATTGTTGCAGAATAATTTGTATTCACTTTAAAGCTTAGAAAAATTACAATTTTAATGCTTACCTTAATGATTTTATTTATTTTCATTTTCTGAAAAGAAATTTTATATTTTTGTATGTATAATGGTTGTGATTCTTCCCCCCCCCCCTTGTCTTTTCTTGCACATAATATTGTTGATATTGACAACTCATTTGTGCTGTTTATTGTTTACATTTTTTTATATATAGAGATCATTTATTAATTTACAATAATATAATGGATTTTATTATTGTTGAGCATAATTAAATTATTATTATGTTATTAATTTTAATATATTTATAAATTTTAAAATGTATTATGTATTCTTGATACTTATAAGAACAACTTATTCAGTATTAATGTTATGTTGTCGAAACAGGAAAGTTAACTGGAATTATTGTATTTAAAGACTGACTCTGCATACTTGTCACTCTTTGACATATGGATTCACAATACACTACTTAAAAGTTTTCCTTGATTTTTTATATCACCAACAGTAACTTATGTGTTCATTTGATTTTTACTGTTTATATTTTTAATAAGTAAAAACCAACGTAAAAAAATTTATTTCTTAGCTGTAAATGTTACACCATTCTACATTTAAAATGTAGTGAAATTCCTCTATTTTAGTTATTCTTAAATAATAAAACAAGCACCATTTTGCACATAAATCCTGATATTCAAAGTGTTAAATTGTGGCTATCAGTGCTTATGTTTAAAATGTAATATTGCCTAAGTACTGGTATTTCCCCCCTATTCTTTATTTTTATTTCAAAATAGATGCATGATGAGTCAATAAACATTACAAATAGTATTTGATTATTTTAAATCTTAAAAAATTTATTTTAAAATCAATAGACAGCTTTTAAAATTGCATTTTAGTTAAATCAATATAAACTAATTGTATCTGTCTTTCAATGCATAAATTTTGCCATCTTACACTTATATGGTTCTAAATGCATTAAAGTTTAATTTTCTATTTAAACTAAACAATAATTTGAAAAATTACAGTTTTCTTTTTTTTTTTTTTTGTTTTTTTTTTTTTTGCATAAAAAATATTGGAAAAAAAATTTAATTTTTTCCGAAATTTATTTTGAATTTCTTAGTTAATATATTAATATTTTTAATCCAACTTCTTATGTTTCCAAAATAGGGATTGTACTATTATAAATAAGACTGCATTTAGATGTGTTATTTGTCAAAGAGCTGCAGAAGTAAGAAAAAGTATAATATATTTATTATTTCTCTTAAACGAATATTTTTTTTTCATTTGTCAAAACTATGCTTTTTTTCTATAATCTCTGCTTGTATATAATTCTAATATATTTATAAAAGTGCCTTTTAAACATTATAGTTTATCCATGGTGTGTAACTGCTGCTTAGCATGCTTATCTATGCTGCTATAAGTAAAACATCGAAATTATATCTGATTGCTTCATAAGTGAAGTATGCATATTTTTGTTTGCTAGAGCTAATTAACTAATGTAAGTATATGCAGATGCTTTAAACTTGAGAGTTTTGAGAGAACAGCATCAACTTGAAATTTCATTTTAAATATATTCATGTTGTATATATCCTTGAGTAAGTCAGTAATTTTTTTATAAGTAGCATACTTATTAAATAATTTGTTTGTAAATCATCAAAGTATAGCTTAGAAATAACTTTTAATTTATATTTGTTGAATTTAAGTTAATATTTTTGGGAACATATATTTTGAAAGTAATTTTTGCAATAAGAATATTGTGTTCATTGTTGTAAGCATTATATTTGGTAAAATCCTAGATGGGCCCATCTCTTGGCGACTTATTTGAAATCTCGCCAAGTTGACTGCTAATTGAATATTTATTATTTTTCAATTAAAAAACGCTACTTGAAGGCCAGAAATAATGATAAATAAAATAAATATAATAAAAAATAAATAATAATAAAAATAAATAAAATGAAATAAATATAATAATAAAAAAATAAATCCGTTTAGGTTGCCACATTGGCGACGTTATCGCCACTCGTTTGGCGAGAAATCAAAAAGACGCCAAGAGGTGGGCTGTACTAGGATCCACCCTTATATTTAGTTTTATTATTTCAAAAATTAGCAAAAATAAATAATTTTTAGCATTATATATTTGTAAAATTTTTGTTGTAAAAATAACAAATGATTTTTCAAAAGGAAATTTTTTCCTTCTTACTCTATATTCTTTATTTATTCACATTAAATGAAATTAAGTTGTTGCTTATAGCTCTTAAGTCTCAACAGTATATTTTGCATGCAAAACATTTTTTAAGATTTATTCTTTATTTAGATATATAGCAAGTTTGGGGAAAAATGCCTTAAAAAATCTATTGAAAAAAAATTTTAATTGCTTGTTTCTGTGCATTGTAGAAACACTTGTAAACTTGCGTCATGTAGAAGGTTCAGGATGGTAGAAAACCCTTTCCATTTTTTTTCGAGTTTTTGTAAGTGCCTTCAGATTTTGTATATATTCCATTTTAAGTAATATTGTTTTAATAGATAAAACAATTTTATCTCATTCTGAATTTTTTTCTACATTTGTTGAATTATCAATGTGTAATTTATATATTTGAATTGAACTTGCAGATATAATACTTTATTACTTTAAGTCCGTTAATATGAACTTAAATTAATTTGTCCTAAATTTTATTTTGTACAATCAAAAATTCATAAATTCTAAATGATATGAATTCATTGCTTGTTAATTTTCTACCTTGCTGCATATTGAGTATAGTTTCCATATTTTTATTCTTCTTGTACATAATAAAAATGGTAGTTTCTCCATTTTTAATATTGTTTGAAAACTAGCAAAATTAAATTAAAATTTTCTAAATATACAAATAACATGAATGATTTCAATAATGTCCACTCCTCATATTCTCATGCCTTTAAGATCATGTCTGTAAAATTTTGCTTAATCTATTAATACTGAATTTAATTTGAAGTATAGATTTCAATAAGTTTATTTTAAATTGGGTATAGTTTTAAAGATTAAGATGCTGTGAATTAAAATTCTGCTTTTTTTATTTATAGAAAAAAAAATTATAGCTATGTATTATATATATTTACAATTGAATATATAAAGTCATTTTCATATTCCTTACATAGCCTGAAATATAAATTGAAAGAATAAAAAGAAATCTGAAATAGCCCCAGTTTGATTTCAAAATCTAGTTAATAAATGATATCCCAATTCAAAACTATGTAACAATTATGACAAAATTGGGGGGGGGGGGATAATTGCGAAATATCTAAGAAAATCAAATATACTTGCTCTATAAACAGGATACTAGTCATTAATGGGTTAATATCGTCACTTCTCTTGTAAAAATGGGACTTATAGTGGAGTCTTTCCTTTGGTCTCAGATACTAAACTTGAATCCTACATAATCCTTGAAACCTAAATTGAACCATTGAATGTAATACTGTAAAATGTTTTCCATGGAATGATCCTGTTCTTAGTATTTAATCCAACAGATAATGCAAATAGAGCAGAAATAATGATTTTACATTTAATTGTTATCAAAATGACACCTACAAAAAAAAGTTAGTGTGACCTTCAGTTGATGAATTCAAATCAGTCAAAAGGACAATGTGTTAATAATGCCATCTGATAATATCGATGCAATCAAAGTTGGGATCACAGATGCTAAGGCAGTGTATTCTAGTGTGACAGCTTGAAATTTTGGACGGAGTGAGAATTGAAATACACTTTGATATTTTTCAAGCTACTAAGAATATTTACATTGAAATTTACTGATCTAAGTGGTTTTATTAAAAACTTTATAAGTGTCTTTACATCATAGCAAAACAACCATATACCTAATTATAATGGTTTTTTTACAATAATATTTTTTAATAAAGGAAAGACTTTGTGTCCATCCTATACTGATAGTACGGCATGGAAACTTAGGGAAAAAAGGTGAGATTTTGGGTGTTATTTTCATCACCTTATTACAGTTCTAAAATTTAAATTCTGCTTTCAGAATAACTTTTGTATTTATGTTAAATAGTATGTTAGTAAATTTATGAAAAAAAAAAAAAAAACTTTGGAAACACTGAAATATGTAAAGTGATTCATATAAAATGGGAGCCCTTCTTCAATTCTGTATTGCAGAATTTTTATTCTTCAGTTGTATTTATATAAATGTATTAAAGACAAAAATATAATTGATTGAAATGTTTCATTATATGGTCTAGAGTTAAGTCATAAATTATTTATATGCAGCAAGGGAATTTACACAGTGCATTACAGAATTCTAACTTACTTATTTCAAGATTTATGGTAAACTTTAAATTAATTTTCCTAATGTAGCTTATTGATATTATTTATTGTATATATATATAATCAATGCAAAGTAATGAATAGGTAGTCAGAAGGACCTATAGATTTAATGGGACGCAAGTACCGAAAGTAGGAAGATATGCACTATGTAGGCGTTGTACTTCTTAAATGTTTGTTAGGGACATATAATTAATTCTTGATGTGATTAATAGTTACAAGTAAAATAACTGTTGTTGTTAGTATTCAGGACTTTGCTTCAAAATTATTGAGATTTAGCTCTTTAGCAAATATAGGTTATTGGAAAAAGTAAAAAAGTACAATTTCTGTGATAAAAATTGCAATGCTTTTGAAAATTTTGTTTTAATAAATGAATGGTTATGAAAGAAGGCTTAAATATTTGAAAAGGAACTAATAAGAAAAATATTATATGCTTAATTTTCTCTAAAAAAAATGCTTTTACCTTGAAAGTTAGAAAACTGCGAGCTTGTCAATTAGAAGAAGTCCTGTTACAGAGAACTTGCATTTAGTGCATAAAATAGTAATGATGCAGGGGTATATTTTGTTGTTTATCAAAATATATGTGTAGGTTTAGCTTGCTGGCATAGAAAATTTCTGCAGGCTTAGGATACTTTTGTTTTTCAATTTATTTAACTTACTTGTTAAAATGGATAATCTATGCAAATAAATATCTGTACATAAATGTTAAAAAGTTTCTTTCATGATCAGTTTTACTCTGTAACAACAAGAACTATATCAAAATACTTTACTGTACATATGTTTATTATTGTAAATAGTGACATGTAGCAGTGGCCTAAGATGTACTAAAGCAATGATTCTCAACTTAGAAGATATAAATATAAATTTCCCAACATGTGATATTGTTACAAGAGGTAATACGAATTTATTTATTATGTTTCATATTTTCTAAATTGGAATACTATTCCTTTTACGATTTTTTTTAAATATGTATATTTAACTTTATATATTTTATAACTTTTTGGTATTAAACTGTATATATAAGTATTTGTAAAGAATAAAATGTTGTACAATGTACATGTAAAAGGTTGAGAAATGTGCTATAAAATTATTCGGAATTAAAATTACAAATATTATTTTTTTCATTTGAATAATTTGGTTTACAGACCAGTTTTTTTTTTTTTTTTTTGGTAAAACTATTCTTGTCCTTTAACTGCAATAATACAAAACACTATTATTCAGTTTCTAAAAGCAATTTTAGTCATTAATTTGATAACATTTAATTAATTCTATTTCATTGTTAGTTTTATAACTGAATACTACATCTTGGATTACTGCTAATTAATAGACTTTTCTTTTATCATGTACAATTTCTCTCTTAAAAAAGCAATAATCGTATACTTCAGATACATGTTACTATTTTTTTTTAAAATCAATTATAGTATCAATCTGCATTTTCTTGCCTACCTAGACCTATCCCAGCACTACTTTCAGCACAATCCTATTATGTGATATTTCAAAATGACCAACACTTTCTTGTTGCAATTCTTGACAAGAAATGCCATTTTTTAAACCCATTTTTCGCATATGTATGTTCCAATGAGTTCAGTTTAATATGGCACACGAAACTACACCAATTCTATTGTACCTGAGATAAGTATAATCATTTCTTTTTTCTGTTGTCCTATGAAAAATTGTTTAATTCCATATCATTTTATTAACATTAAATAATTAAAACCTAAAAGCTTGAAATAAATGTATAGTTAACATATAAATTATATTTCAGTACATGAAAGAGCACAAATTTTACAATCCCAAAAAAGACATTCAGTGTTTAAATACAGTTTTTTTTTCTCCCCTTATATTGAAAAGGTGTATAAAAAATAGATGGTAAATTAATAACGTGCTTTACCTGACAATATTTGTTTTACATGTGATATTACTTTGAATTCTGTTGAAAATATTATTTAATACTATATATTTGTATGTTTTGAAAGTTATGCTTTAGAATTAATAAATTTTACCAATTAAATTCGATTACTTTTGTGTCATTTATTTCAACATTTCATGTCTTGCATTACATTTTAATCAAATAACAGCCAGTTCTAATGTCTAAAAAATAAATCCAGTTACATAAAATCTTAGATTTATAAGTGAATAAAAAATTAACTTTTATCTAGATTTAAAATATTGTTTATTAGCTAATATATTGAAGGGAAATTTTATAAACATGATTATAATTCTAAAACCTTTGAAATAGCTATTTAAAAATAATTTTAAAAAAAAAAACACGGCATACAAATTTATTTATAATGCCATAAAAATTTTAATACCACTAAATTTTCAAAATGAACCTTTAGATAGATTATGAGCAAAATTTACATCAATGAAGAAATCTCAGACATCAATAGTTCTTCAAATATAGAAAGCTTTTATTATCCAACTTAAACTACTTGACTTATACTTGTTATTCTACGTTACTAAATCGCTAATTCTGTTATTTCTTAATAATAATATATCTTGTTGACAACCTAAGCCCAACAAAAATTTAATTTTCAAATCATTCATTCAAGATAAATAATATTTTTTAAAAAATAGAAAATTGAATCATTATATATATTTTTTTCATTAGTTGATTTCATAGTACATAGGTAGAATTTTATATATCGTACCATTGTTTCTCCTATGGAATTTTCTGCAGAGTTCCTTAAGAAAATTGAAATGCTACTGGTTTTTGATGGTTCAGCTTATTTTTATATATTCTGATGGAGACACTGAAAAATTTGCAAATATGTTCTGTTGCATAGAACATGTTATGTGTGCAATCAAAAAATTACATTTTATACAAAATTAAAGAGAAAATATTTTTAGTTAATAATTAAAAAAAAGTAGCACATATAAATAAAACTTTAAAAATATTAAGAACAAAATTTGGTAGCAAGCAATTTGATTTTTTAAAGTAAAACAAGAATAAAAATTCAAATATATCATTTTTAATTAGGTAAACTGCAACTTATTATTGGAAAATACTGAAATTATCATTTTGAAAACTATTCCATTAGCAAAAGCCAATAACTTAATATGTACTGCATGACTGCAAAATGTGCATAAGTTTCACAACTATAATAGTAGGTAAAGGACATTTTAAATGAAAGAGGAAGTCTTGATTGCTTAGCAAATACATATCAGGTTGTTTAATATCTTTCTTTGAAGTAACATGCAAACCTAGAAATCTGTGAAGCTGGATTCTTTGAAAGTAAAATAAATAATAGGAATAAAAACTTTCATTGTCACCTAAAATTTATTGAAAATTCATCATAAAATATTCATTAAAATTCGATAAAAAAAAATGAAAATTTTAAATCAAACTCATTTTTAAAATTAGATAAAATGAAATTCATTAATCAAACTTACTTTTCAACTAATTCCTATACTCGAAATATCGCCTATGTTTCTTCTAATATATATATAAAGAAAACAAAACAAGCTAAATACATATAATTTTACAGTTTTAGGATATTCTATTTTATCTTTAATGTTTAGCGATTTAAGATGTTTTAATTACTATTTAAATTCGGGTTGAAGGTTTTAATATTAAAGATTTCAAAAGAAATCACTCTTGGTCTCATAATTTATCACATATATAAAGCTTAGCTGGAGTTCCTACTCTAGAATTTGGCAACATATATTTGGTTATGAAAAAAATATGAAATTTCTGAATTGATACTGGTAATTTTAAGAGATTAAAATTTAATTTCAGAGAATATCAACTTTAAGAAAAGATAACCTAAAAGATTTTTTGTATTAAATACTTATTTTATTTCATCAAACACTGATCTGTGCTCTTGCAGCGTGGGTAGAGATCAAAATGTCGAACACTTGCTTTTTGATTGCTCCAAACTTACTGAAGGGAGAAGAGATTTTATTGTGGATCTCAATGCCTGTAATATTAAGTTTCCACCTCGGTTCATGTTTTGGTCGACCACAAAATGGCTTTCTTCTCATTCTGTAAATTTATTGCCTTTACTGATTCAATTTTTAATTAGCTTTGCTGTTTATTTTTTTCCTGTTTTTTTTTATTCTTATTTTTATATGTACATATTTTTATCTATGTATGTAGTTGTTTCTACTTACTTCTGTAAGCCTTGTACTGTACTTTGTGGTGCACAAGGATTGACTTATTATTAAAAAAAAAAAAAACTATGCACAAAATCTTTTTAATATTAACTATTTATAATATATCTAATTAAAATAAATTCTAAATTTCAGAAAACCAAGTTCAGATAAATTCATGAATAAGATGTAACATGCACTCAAGAAAATATATTAATAATAATTCTTCATTACGTTTTGCTTATTTATTATGTAAATATTTTTGGTTTCCTGCATTTTTTAAAACTTTTATTCACCCTGATCCTGCTTTAAGGAATTAAATATTTTATTTAATGTTTAATCAAATATTAGCAATCCAGTAATTCAATTTTATGGCCAGATATTATATTAATGGTTAACAAAAAGAAGCTTGAATCATTAAGATGAATCAATGTTTAATAAAATTAATTGAAAAGTTATTGAAGGCCAAACATCTGCAGTTTGTATAGGTAAGAAAAAATGCCCATTATGATATTTAAAAAATTTGAATCTGGCTATATAAAATATACAACAGTTCAATAAAACCTGAGAAACTTATCAAGTGAAAATCTTTTTGATTAAACACAAGATGAAAAAGAGCCATTAAAAAGAAATATAATATACCCAGATACTAAAATTTTGAAACAAAATTAAGGTAAAATATATATTGTTCAAAATTGATGCAAAGATAATTGTTACATTTGCGCATTAAAAGGTACTAAAAAAAGGAAAGGTGAAAGATGTAAAAAAAAAAAAAAATGTTTTTAATATTAGTAAAACTTAAGATTTTAATAGGGGGAGGCATTCTTAGAAACTATTTCAATTAATTTTGAATAATTGATTAAAATGAAATTAATTCCTAAAGATTTTTTAATGTTATGATGACGTAAAAACAATTTTTGTGCATTGATATATTATAAAGTGAGGGAAAAAAATTCAAATTATACTACTTCGATTTCATGTCCTTTAGAAAGTCATAGCAATTTTTTTAATAAAACAACTCATCTTTCTAAATTCCAAGAACCATGAATGCTAAATTTTGTCCAATTCTTTCAAGGGTTGTGGAATTGTATAAGTTTTAAATAAACAAACAAATGGGCATTTAATTTATATAAACTGCTCCATTAATATCACATAACAAGAGTTTTAAAAAATTGAATACAGTCACGATAGAGGAAAATGTTTATTAATGAAATTTGTACAAGTAGTTCGTTCTTCTGTATCTAATCATGGTAATTGTATCATTCAGTTATAACATTATTATAAATTAATACAAAATATAAATAACAAAGCTGAAATTTATTACATATTTACAAAACAGAATTGTCAACTTCATGAAATTATGCAGATTTAAGCCAATATGAAAGAACATTTGCAAAATTCATGAAGTGAAAGTTGTACTTTACAGAATCAATGGAAAGTGATTGTATGATTAAAAAATTATAGAAACTGTAGTTAAAAAAAAAATTAAAAATTCGAATGAAAATACACAAGGAAATTTGTTTCTGTAAGTTGCAATAAATCAAACACTATGCCTGTAATAATGATCCTATCATTTTAAAAAAAAATTATGAAATAAAAAGTATAGCCACCAAAAAGTAAAATTTGTTACAAAACAATTATAGAAATTATGTTAATTATACTTTACAGTAATAGAATGACTTGTGATTTTACTGTCACTGAAGATATTATAGAAGTAAAATTGTTACACTCAAAGCATTATGAATATTAATAATCCAATTTACTTCATGACTGGCTTTTATAATGCACTTAGATGAATGATACAGAAGTATATAACAATGAAATATGAAAACATACCAAACATTTTACTTTTGTTCTAAATAAAACTTTGATTTCTTAAAGTTTACTACTTTTCCCACAACGTTAACAAAGATTTGATTCCCATTTCCAAAAACAAACATTTAAAACTCTTTCACAATTACCGTCCAATATTGTATTTTAATATAAAGAGAATTTTACATAACAATAAATAGTACAGTATTAAATATTTTTTGTTTCATCTCGGTAATCACAATTTTGTCTAGCAACAAAAAAACAAATTTGTCCCAATGTCTCCCAAAACAAACTGTACACTTATACTTTGCAGCAGATATCTCAATTGTGAATATAAATAATATGGAATTCTATAAAATGCTATAAGCAACGATCAATTTCCTCATTAATAATTACATTACTCCAATCTAGAGATATATCATCCAAATGATTATCAAAATCACACAACTTTCTGTACATTTTAGAGTGCAGAAGAGCCGCTGTTACACTTAAAGCTCTGTGACCTTGCTCAAAATGAATGCTGTAAAAAGGAAAATATTCAAATTACATATAAACAAGTTAAAATTACAGAAACACACAATTTCATAAATAGTTAAGCTATTCAAGGATTATATTTTTGTTATATATTGCTTATGTAATTTTCTTATGAATGTAAAAATAATTATGAACATCTTAGGATGTAAATAAAAATGCTTACGGGCCTGAAAAATTTAAATTATTAAAAATAAACAAGTTTGTGCATCTAGAAGTTATTCAAAACTGAATCACATATATGTGAATAAAAAGAAAATCATTCCAATAATATAAAAGTAGGAATTAAAAACTAAGATTAACAATCTAATGTGCAAAATACAATTGAAATTATTCAAATTTAAAAAATGACTAAAATCAATTGCATTTTTAATATCAACCTCAATACCTCAAATATACTGAAGGAATTAGATTGTAAAGATTACAATTTTAACAAATCAAATTTCCAAAAAAAAAAAAGCTATATTAAAGTTTTAAAAAACGTTTACATTTTATATATAAAATATGTATGAAACTGATCTCATAAAAGAAGCTATGTTCCATCTTGTTGTCATATATAATTCTAATAAAGAAAAAAAATGCTATTTTTCTAGTGATTTTTTGTTTTTATTTATTATTATTTTTTATTTTAACTTTATTATTATTATTTGCAAACACTTGTCAGAAAGAGTTACCTTTCAATGTCCTATTTTTAAGAGATTAGCTTATGACGTTTAATCAAATATATTCTATTTTTTTTCTTTGCTTTACTTCAATATGCATTCTATAAATCAATTTTAAACTATCATATATTAATCATTGACCAGATTCTAAAGTCATGTTTTATGATATTTTACTATACTTTAAAAATCTTAAAAATATATCTTTTAAAACATTTAGTAAAAAGTAAACATTTTTTTTTTCTTTATAGTTATTTTAATCCTAATGTTTTTAATGTAATTTTCAAAAATTTGTAACATTTTTAAAAATTAATGATAACAATGAATACTAATCCTATCCTTAATTTCATTCTTACTATTTTATTTTGGCATAATTAGAATTACAGTTTTCATTAAGAAAACATTTTCAAGACTATATCACAGATAAACACATTAACTGATGTCAAATCACCAAAGTTAAAATGTATAATAGTGACAACCTGGCATTCATTGACAATATGAAGCTGTTACAATTGAATGAAATTTTTGATATGAAATTTCGGACAGTGTATATTACAATGTATTGAATACATTCCATAAAAATAACTTTGGATCCATGATTTTTATTGAAAAGGACAACTAAAATAGCAGAATTGAAGTTAAAATTGCTATACATGTAATTATTTTATAAAGTATATGAAACAAAAACTAAATACAGTACACTCCCAAGTATTTGGTTTGCGGCTATTTGGCTTTTGTACTTCTCGACCTAGTTTTCTTTTATTGTAATTAAATGAGAAAAACAAGGTACCTATTAAGTACTTTTTCAAACATAAAGGCTGTAAGTTTTGACTCTTATCTTAGGGTTACTTTTTCAAATCTGTACAATCATTTATAAGTGAAAATTAAAATCAGTTTGAGTCAATCTTCTTAAGAACTAGGCGTTGGATTTACATTAATGTTCTGTTTATGTTTCCTGCATTTAAGTTAGGCAATACAGAATTTATGTTAGAATAAGAATATTTTATATCCTTTAACACTTTTTCCCAAATAAATTCTTGAAATGTGCAGTGCAGTATATAAACCACCAGTACAGAGCCTTCAATTTTAACTCGCCATATTACCAGCAACTGCTTTTATGATTCATTGGGCCACGACTACGTTCACATTGTGATAAATGGAGGGCTTAGAACTCAGCGAGAAAATATTTTTTGCTTATCCAGTCGGTCTTTCAGCCACATATTTGGTAGTATATTATATTTAAAAAAAAATCACATTTCCTTTCATTTACAGTGTTTACAAAAGTTCAGTCATATAAATGAAGTTTTCACCAAGTCTATCACAAAAAAAAGGGGGGGGGGGTAAGCTTTTAAAGAATTGTACATTGTAAAATTGATTTTGAATAAAAATGAATTATTTTGATAAGTATGTTGATTAATTAATCTGACATTACCTATTTTTATCTTTGAGCCTCCATTTTCCATCATTGAATTGATACAGATGAAAAGCTAAATCATCACAGTCTAAAGACATTTTCTGGTTATCAACCTACATTTTGGAAATAACAAGATTATCAATAAAGTGAAAATGCAACTAAAATAACACATGTGCTATAAATTAGATTCAATCAAAGAATCCATATTTTTATTCCATGTATATGCATTGTTTTTAATGAATTTTAATAAAGATAAATCGATTCCATACATATGCTATCAAAATAAAATTAATAACAATGCTTTACAAAATGTTCTAAATTAACATAAGCTTATCAAGTGAGGGGGAAATTAAACTATAAACTTTATTTCATGAAATTAATAGTTTCATGATATTTCATGAAACTAATAGTTTCATGAAAACTTCAAAGAAACTATTACAATCTTCCAGAAATTTTTAATTTGATAAACAAATCTGTTTTTCTAACAGTAATAAGATTCATCATAATATAAAATCCTGAATTGATAAATTAAAACTGCATATTTTTTTTTTACATGAAAATCTTATTCAGTAGCTAAGAAAGTCATTTAGGATGAGATCTTATATAATTTTTAACTGTATTCAAATGACAACAATCATAAAATTACCTTCCCAAATTTACAAGAATGCACAAATTGCATATAAAAAATCATTCATTTTTGTATTTATAGAGCTCATATATAAGTCCTCCCAGCAATATCGATGAATTTAAAACTAAATTTCATCTTATCAAAAGTAAATAAAATTGTTTGCTCATTTAAGTATTTTCTTAAATCAGCAAAAGTGGTCTGCCCAAAACCTTCTTGCATACTTTTTAATAAAGGTATTATCCACCACCCATAAAAAAAAAAAAAAAAAAAAAAAAAACTTTAATTACAGAAAATGTCTTGCATAGGTTAAAAGTACCCGCAAATTGAATTCATGCTTCAGACATGTTTTATTTTAACAAACGGAAGCCAAAATTTGACGCACAACTACAATTACAGTCACAAAGCCACATATCAAATTTCATGTATTTAAGTCATATTTTTAAATTATCATCCTTATATATATCTGGAAGTACAATTCGACACATTGTTAGTCCCTTGTTGGATTTGTCTCGAAATTTGGTAGATATCTATAATATATATTTTTATAAAATATTTATCTATCTACATCTCTTCATTTTGTAGTTATTAAGTTAAAATTATATTCAAACAGCCTCACTTGAAGTAGTATATCTTGTGAAACGAAGGAAAATTAGATTTTGTACTTATCTAAAAAAAGCATACAAAATATTTAAATTGCATTCGGAAAAGATATAACCACAATATTTTAAAACAAAGTTGCTATGATATTTTTCATTTACCTGAAAGCTCACATTTTATAATTATATGAAATGCAATTTTATTAATAAGGAAATTATGTTTGTGAATTGGGGAAAAAAATAAAGACTTCAGCTTTAATCAATATTATATGATGGTTTTTATAATAAAAGTATTTTGTCTTGCCATTTGCGTTTTGTCAGAAAAACACTAATATTAAATCGTAATGTTCTAAAACAAGTGGATGGGAGGAGGGTACTATCATGAACTATTTTGATATTATTTTCACCTATTATTTTTTTAATAAAAAGTGCATTGTTAATGAATTAAGGAGGAGGGGGAATTAATTTCACTTCAAAGAATATAACAAAAAGTTTTTCCCACTGTTTTCCATTTTTTTGTAATTAAAAAAAAATGAAATCTTGACTATAACATTATTAAGTTATTTTATTTTTATTGTATAAGCAATACTAAATATCCAATTAAAAATTGCATTTCCTCATTATCACAATCCCTGGTCTTATTTATTAACCTTCTGAATATGCTGAGAATACCATCACTCTAAGTGACAGAATTTTAAGGGACATTATAATAATAAAGTACATTAAAAACATAAAAAGTAACATTTTATAATGAATAAATCTTACCATAACAAGGCAAGCATCAGAAAAGTTTTCATATATCTTATCAGCTATTCGATAAGCAATGAAGTCTGGGCTATGAAAAAAATACACATTTTTAAGATGTAAACAAATTGCACCTCATGACATCATTCCAGTTCTTGATTTTTTTTTTTATTAGCACACAGAAAAGCAGTTTATTTTTATCTTTCTTTTTAAGTCTTTAATTAATCATTTAATGTTAAAGATATTATGGAAATTTTTTAATGTTTTTCTCAAATTTACCAACAAGTAGTGTCAATAGAAAGGTATCAAAACATAATTATTCAATTATTAAATAAATTATTAAGAATCTATTTTTATCAGGAACACAAATGAAAAAAAAATGCATATTGCAAGATATTCAAAAAGAATAAATTCAATTAAAAAATACCACATCTACAAATTACAAAATGAATCAGGTTAAATAAAAGTGTATAAAAATATCCTAATTAGCAAAATAATTACTTGCTATCCTTTATGTGTTCATTAGCTTGGTAATAGCCAGCAATGACAAGAGAATGATCTTTGCAATACTGGTCAATCTGTCAAAATAATAATAATTTATCAGAACTGGCAATTTAAAAAAATGTTAAAAAAATAAAATAATGAATACTTTTCTTATATAAAAAGTGAAATGATAAATTATAGAGAGAATTCTTGAAAATAGGAAGAAAACATGCAAATATACAAGTATATAATGTACAAGTTCATTAAGCATAACACTTTGTCTTTTGCATTGCTTCTCAAAACATATCTAGTTCTCGGAATTCCTTAGTGTTTATTTAAGTGTTATTATTTTTTTTAAATCAACTTCCAAAATTAAATGTTTTTATCTCATTTAATTCAGTCTCTTTATTAATAATTATAAGCAGTAAATTTTGACAAACTGAAATAGAAATCATTTCAGTTCAGACTATTTTTTGAAAGAATAGATTTCAATTTCTCATGGGAAAAAAATTAAAAAGTAATTTCAAATTACCATTGGGGATCAGGTTTACTGTACGGTCACCCTTGGCACGATTTTTTTTACATTGGCGATAAATCTTTTTATATGGCAACCCCCATCCGGCCCCACAAGTAATTGCATTAACCCTATTGATCAACTGGTCAATTGAATGTAACCACCATTATATTAAAACATTCACTACAATGAGATGTTAAAATAACGTATGATCAAATAACTTATTAAGCATTAAAATAACGTATTAAGCAATATTCTTTCATGCCTTAATTAAAATATACATATTTCCATTTTTAATATATTTATCATACTTTAAACAATTTGAAATAAATTCTTCTTAGAAAAAAAAATTTGGCATTCTAGATTAGTTTTGGGAAAATAGCTTTTAAATGTTAGAATTTAATTATTGAAGTCATCATAATTTGTTGAGCATTTTTGAGCAAAAAATTTTAAAGTCAATTCTTATTAACTTAAAATGAAAAATAATACTCGTGTATTTTAATACTTTCAAAAGATTTTTTTAAATATTTGATAAAAAAAAATTTTAAATTAAAATGACGTATCATGCAATAATTGTAAAGAACAAAAAAGGCACAAAATCAAACATGAATGGTTCAAATAATCTTTAGGAATAATTTATCAATTTCAAATAAATCAACATAAACAAAATAAATAAAATATATTTTAAAACAAACTTTTCAGCCAATTAATAAAATAAAAGAATTTATTCTCTGTAAAAAAAAAAAATAATGTACATGATTATCTGTACATTTTTTTTTTTTTTGGAGACTTGTTCTCAAACTTTAACAAGAACGCATAAACTTACTATCCATGCAAGAATTTGTACATTGTGAATCGATACCTTCAGAATATATCTAATATATATATATATATATATATTTGATGAATTAAAAAAATCTGACTACCGATTACATCTAGGAAACATTCAGGAATACTTTCAAACCAGAAAACTGCATCATAAAAAAATCTAAGCAAGTTAACACTTTTGAGTACCAATTTGAAAAGATTTTTTGCTTTGAAATAGGTTTAATTTGCTGATGTGTACGAAGCGAACAGCTAAATAAATTTTAAAGACGAATTAAACGCATCGTAATAGCTTAATGAAAAAAGTGACTGACAAATTACAAACGTCTTACGTACTCAAGGAATTATATAGGATGAAGTAAAACGTGCGCGCAATTAAAATAAAACATAATTAACTAGAAAAAAAGGAATAAAAATCCCCGAAAAAATTTCCATAATATAATGCGTCAGCATTTTTATGGATAAAAATATGATTTTTTTAACGGAATTAAAATCAAATATTTCCATTTTTACCTGCATCATGGCAACTTCCAACATTGGTGTTAAACTCAAACACAGGTGGAAGAGTGGAATGGAATCAATGATATTCACACTACCTCCACCATGCTCTTTATTTCTTCTCTTTTCTGCTAAAAACACACCATTCACGGAATGGTGAGGATATTTCATAGCATGCAAAAGCATTTTGCTATAAGCTCGCACATCTATTACAATATCGGCCATTGCTTTAATTTCCGATTTTGATTTACTATAATTAGTAAGTAAAAGTAGAAGTGCATTACATAGAATACTAAAGCACAAAAGTATTTTTTAAAAATAAAGGAAATTTCATTTTGTTTAAAAGACAAATTGTCTTATTAAATTACTTATCTGAAAAATGAATATTTTTAAATCATTTACACGCTTTTTTATCTACATTTTTACAGCTTTACTTAATTTTTACTGTTATTCTCTGTTTAAGCAAATTGAATGAAACGAAACTTCTTTGAAACAACTCCACTATGCTCAACCTGATGCGTCTGCTAGCAAACCGGAATTTTGTATAACTAAATTCATTTGCATGTATTTAGCTGACCGGCTTTCATGTTAAAAGAAAGAATATAATTTTATATTCAAAAACAAATATCAAAATGAAAGCCATTACATTTTCTTTGCTTTCAGGAATTTTAGCGGCAACAGCGTCGCTTTGTGGAAAGTTTTCTATGGCTGCTGAAAAAGCTTTGATGTTCTGTGAGACTTTAATGGAAAATTTTCCTGGTGCTGATAAAAATAAATATGTGTATACTTTTACTCCAGTATGTCAAAATGTAAGTGTGTGTTATTAAATGTGAGACGTATTCAGAATTACACATGCAAGCCATGTTTGTTTTTCCTGTCAGTAATATACTGCGTTAGTGCGTACTAAAATACATTCTTTTGAGAGTAGAAGAAATTTAATTATGAAGTATCATAGTATTTTTAATAACAGCAGAATAACTAATTACCGGATTTTTTTTTGTTGTTATTTCTGAATATTGTTTGTCGTCGTTGTTAGAGATATTTTCTCCGTCTTTTAATAGAGAAAAGATGGAATTAACTGTGTTTTAAACTGTTGACTTTTTTTTGTTTTGTTAGCTCTAAAAAGAAACTTTGTATAATCAAAGCAAATGTATTAATTTTCAGTAGTTTTATTTATTCACAAATCTTAGTTTCGATGTAATAGTTTGAAATATTTACTAACAAATATATATGTATGTAATGATATTTTTAAATCTAAATTAAACCTTAATTAATTCCCAAAGTTTTACCTTAATGTAGCCCATATTAACTTCATCTTAAAATGTTCTCTTATTTCCTGATTCAATTCCATCTTTTTTTTATTTAATTAATGCTACAGTAGCTCTGTAAAAATGCTTAAATTAGCAGTTCCCATGCTCCAAGTGAAAGGATAGAAAATTTTCAAGCTAAGTGAATTATTTTTAAAAGATACCTAGATTTCTCTATTCTAAATTGACATGTGTATAGGAATCATTGGGGATAAATATTGCTGCCTTCTGCTCTTGTATCGCTTGTGAATGGAGGCCAGTTTTGTCCACGCTTCTTGTACATAAATTATACCTCTTAATAAGAGTGAAGTTTAAAATTACAAAAATGTCTATCTCTTTGGTCATGTTTCAAAAATATATATGTTTGCATATATATAATGAAAACATATATTTTTTAGCAATTTCATAGCCGAAAGGAGATGAAACTTTTGCAATTTTAAAACTTTGCTTTATTCTATCCTGGGAGGCATAATTTATGTATAAGAAGGATGGACTAATGTCTGTTAACAAGTAAAACAAGAGCAGAGGAGAATGAAATATTTTTCCCTAACAATTATATACTATGAGATTCTGATAGAGATTTCTTTACATCTGTCGATTTAGGTAAGGGAAATATAGATCTTTTAAAAGAATTTGCTTTAACTGGACCGATTTTTATCCCTTGACTTTGGACGTCTGAAAGTGCGGATTATAGCAGTTTTACAGAGCTCATGTAGCATTAATTAAATAAAAAAGGTGGAATTTCGTCAGGAAACGAGAACATTTTAGAATTAAATTAATATGGGTTAAATTAAGATAAAAATTAGGATTTAATTTAGATTTAGAAATATGATTACATAATATATATATATTATACATTTGAATATTCTTTAATATGTATTTTAAAATATATTTCATCTTTATCATATTGCAATTTGAATTTCAATAGGAAAGTTGCAATGTCTGGATATTTAAATTTCTAGAAATGGCATATGAAAGAAATACTATGGCAATGCAGTAGAAATATGTAAAATTTATGACCTGAATGTTGATGCTTTTTAAATACTTCTTAAACTACGAAATATTTTGGTTACAGAGACTTCTATATATTATCTATTACTTAATTTTTTTAACTTCTAATTTCTTATGTTATTAATGAGTCTGTTTATATATTTAAATGATGTAATAGTTTTTAAAATGATAATTAATGCATATTTATTGAGCTTCAAATTGGGATTGGTTCTTAGTTCTTATAGGTATTATTAAGACTTCATTCAGAGATCAAAACAAAATCTGAAGAATATTTATGTTACTTAAGTACATATGCAAACAAACTGCAATCACAACAATTGTAAATATTTGAGTCGGGGCGTAAATTTTCCTGTAATGTTCTTCTCAATGTCTGTATTATGGCTTAAATTCTGAGAAAAAAAGCCACATACTAATAATGCATTCTTTAGGAAAAATTATGATAATTAATTAGGCAGAGATTTCATCATATATTTCATTCATGCTTCTCAGTTTACTTATTTACCATGATTCAGTTATTAGGCTAAACATATACTTATCTAACAATTTTGCTCATATATTTATGATGAAAGGTGGGGGATTGTAATATGTAGTTGCCTTATATAGTGGTTTGGAGGAAAAATGTACTAATAATAATAATAAAAGTAGCAAGATTGAAGGTTTGTTGAAATTTGTATAAAGTATTTTTACCTGCTTTAAACTAATAGTAAAAGTAATTTTAATTTTAATTTTCATTAATTTATAACAATGATTATCAAAATATTTTTACTAAGTGCGTATTCTGAATGATATGGAAATATTAAAGAATAGGGTAGACATGCAAAAACAGATAATTTGTGTAGGTATTATTATAATTTTATATTAAAATACTATAGGGCATGGGGATGACAGATGATTGCTATTGGATTTCTTTGCCAGTGAATTAATAAATTTATGAACCAAATAAAGTGTGCAAAACTGATTTAAAGAAATAAAATTACTATAGCATATTAATGTAATTGTGTGAATAATGACATTCAAAGGATTACTTCAACTAGCAGGTAATTTCAATATTTGCTTTATGCATTCGAAAGATTTTAAGTAGCTGCCATCAGTATTTCCTATTGTATTTGCCTTGTAATCCACAATTTGTAATATTTTTCATGCAGTAATGTAGCTGTACACTTGGTGTTTTATATTATTTTTAAACTGTATTATATACTTAATTTAAGAAGAGAATAGACAAAATAAAAGTCCCCGATTAAAGCTCATTATAGCAATTGATTTTTGAAATTCATTCTATTGTTTTAAAAAAAATTTACTTCCTTCTGTATGCTCATCTTGCTGTTACATTTTCTTTAAGAACTTTTGAATCAATCATATAGTTGCAGACTTGGGTGGAATTTTAATTTTTTTTTTCTATTTTCATTGTTTTAGCTCTTGATATATTGCCATTAAAGATGTTATATCTCCTCTGAAGAATTATTATTTTTAAATCGTCATAATTATATCATCACTATTAAATTTTATCCTTAATTCCTAATATATTAAAACTTCAAATTCAAAATAAATACATATGAATGCTTTAAATTATTCATTACATACTATTTCATTCATTAAATTTTTAATTGAACGATTTAAATTATTCTGTTTTTTTACTGTTATTAAAAAGCAGACAAATGAAAATACATTTTAAACATCACTAGATTTTAAAATTTTCATTTTATTATGTGGAGAATTTTTCTTTATCTTTATTAAGAATATTTATAATGATATAATTTTCATATCAAACCAACTTTATTTGGATTTAGAACAAATATTATGGCAATTTTTACCCAATTATTGAAATATGTTTGTCACATTTATTGCCTAAACAAAGTAAATATTTACTATCCAAAATTCTACATTTTTGAAAAAAAAGAAAAAAGTTATTTTATGTTTGCTTTTAATACCTTTTTCTAATAATATTTTTTAAATTTGTAATATTTTAATTTTAGTATTAATAAAATCATTATTAATTATAATTCTGAAAATGTTATGTAATTATTATATTTAGTTTATTACTTAATCTTTTCTTTTAATTAAAACTATCTGAGACTGCTAAATATTATTAATGCTTTAAAATTATTTTTAATTTATAATATAATTGGGAAGGAATGAAAAAAAAATCTTTTTTAACTAAGCATCAGATTTATTATGTTCTCATATTCATTGTATTTTGACATAAAATAATATAATATATATATATTTGAATTTATATTTAAAAAATTATTATTTATTTCTTGCTTTGTATTATTTTTAGGTTCTTACTGCTACACGAATAGGTTTCTTCATAGCAATGATTGCTTGTAATGCTTTGATGTGGACTTGTTTTACAAAAGCGCTAAGACTGTCAGCAACAACATTGGAAGCTACCATAATAAATACAGCTGCTAACTTTCTATTTACAGTTGAGTGAACTAATTTTTAATTTTAAAACTATAATAATAATTGTTTTGATGCAATTTTTTTTACATGATTTACTACTGTTCCTTCATATTAGTACATTTGATATATTTCAATAATATTTATACTTTAAAAACATTTTTAACAAGTATACATTAAAACAAATATACAGATATTATGTATCATATATATATTAAGAGATGAAAATTAAAAAAGTATGGAAAGGAAAATATTTTGCAAAAAAAAAAAAAAAAGGCTTAAAGGTATTTATTTCAAAAATATGTTGAAAAACTTAAATATTTTTTTTAAAGGGACTATATTTTAAAACAGAAGAGCATTTCTTAGTTTGATATTTAAAAATATATCCTCAATGTTTTAATTTTGAACATTAATAAAACTTAAAGTAACATTATATTCTTGGAAAAATAAAAATTTTAATTATATTATTGAACTTTTTAAATTAAATTGTTGATGATTTATTATGCTTAACACTATCAGGTCATTTTTTTCCCCTGATAAAGTTTTTTGAAAATGCTTAATTATTGAACCTTTTTCTCAATTTCTTAACAGACAATTTTGCTTGTTTAATATTTCACTGACAACACATTTCAAATAAAAAAGGAGGAAATCTTAAAAGATAGTTAAGGTATTATTTAAAATATTAAACTTCTATAAAAATGGATATCTGTTAATAATTTTTTTTGTCAGGATAAACATATTAAATGCATGCATTATTCCAAATTAAAGAATATCATTTTTGCATTGAGCTAAAGAGGGTAAAAAATTGTGAAATAGTTTTTTGAGTTTGTTTCTTGCCTTTTTTTAAAAAAAAATTTTTTATTGTGATGTTTGAATTCCCAATCACAACTCTTCAAATTTATTTTCTTTTTGACTGTTATTATTATTATTGCTAATGAAATACATAGAGACAAAATTTTATGATTTTTAAAAACATTTCTCTTTGATTTTTGCATTTTCATGTGGCAAAATTTAGTATATGTGCAAAAAAAAAAAAAAAAAAATACGAACATAATTTAAAAATAAAATGAAATTTCAAATTTGAGACAACATTTATCTCCTTGAAGTCTGATAATCTAAGCAGTCGTGAATACAATGCCACAAAATGCAAAGAGCAAAGTAAATGAAATTAAGCTTATGATTTTATCATCAGAAATCAGTTATAAAGTTTAGACTGAATACAGTTGTTGGTTGATGGTCTGCCTGTATGTATATTCCTATACATGTGACTGCAATAACAATTTAGATTAATCAAAATTAAGATAAGATTTTGTACCCGAAATGTATTAGTATACATCATGTAGTATACATTAGTATGCATCATTCTGATCCATGATTTTCTTGAGATCTTTGGCACCACCCCTATAGTATATCTAACAGATGCTCTTATAGGGAAAATAGAATAAAATTTGCCATGTTATGCTAGTGCTTTTGCCTCTGTTGTTCATATTAGAGAGTTGAAAGGAAAATATTCCTACCAGTTATGTAAAGATTCAGGAGAGTTTCAAATTCTGTTACAACAAATTGGCAATAATGCAGAATTATATTGATATAATTCATCATTATATAAACATAACATTTTTCTTTTAAATATTTCTATAACTACATATCTCGTTAAATAGTATAAAATATTGTCACTTTTGCATTACCTAACACAAGCCAGTTTTTGTAAGTTTTATTTTCATGAGTTAAAAATATTTCTGGAAGAAGGGGGAAATGACTTAGTTTCCCTAATAGACTATTTTTTGCATATGCTAAGCTGAATGATATAATTTTATAATTTTAACTGATTGTGATTGTTCTTTTTAATCATGCAGCTGCTAAGGGTTACTACATTAAGAGAATAATTTAGCCAAATTGATTTAAAAAGTTATTTGCCTAGTTCCCAAATAAATTTTGCAAAATTTATTAATTCTATGACTTTTAAACCATTAAAAATGCAATGACTGTTTGCAGTGAATTATTAAAATCAATTTTAAAAACTTAAATTACAATTGTTACCATATATAATGGAATATTATTTATTCATTGAATAAATTATTGCACTCCACTTGATTGGTCCTTCAAAATAGTAATATTTAATGTTATATTTGTTTGAAGCTTATTATTTCCTTATTTTCTATCATAATAATCAAATGCTTTTTTGTTTAAATAAGAAAATTATTAATAATTATGTTTAATTTTTTAAAAAATTTATTATTTTAGTGATTTTTTTCATGATTCCCATAATTATTAATTAAATAAAAACATTTATATTTTCACAAAATTATTAAAATAAAAAAATACACCATTAATACATTGATTAAATTAAAATTATGTTGACACATTAAATAAACTGACAATTTATTAACTCTTAAATTCATATTATTTCCAATCGGTTACATCCAATTACAAACTTGAGTGTGGCTATTTCCGAACGCATGTTGATAACCTTGTACAATAAATTGTGTGAAACATAAAAAGTGACATTACTTTTGGTGGTAAATGATAGTTTTTTTACATTTGAATGTGGTGGGTGAGGAAGTTCAGCGAGTTACTTGAAGAGATAGTTTTTATTGAGTTCCCTATAAAGGAGTAATTTATCGAATTCTTAAAAAAATTACTTTTTGTCTGTTGTCAGATAAGCTATCAATGTTTGATGTTGTATTTGAAAATTATATTAGATACAAGCTAGATTTTTGGGAAATATTGTATGTTGCCAAAAGTCTACATGCAGCTTTTTACAAAATAAACATACCATATTATTACCTGGATTTTTTTATTTTTTACATAACCTCTGACTATTTTCCTATAGTAAACGATTTTTTTTTTAATTCAAAACAAATAATTGTGCATTTAAGGGTTAAAAAGGTATCTATATAAAGTGCATTATCTGGATACTCAAAATGTTGAAATCTGTCCTTGGTCAGTGTTATGTCTTAGAAAGTAATTATTATTATTTTTTTATTGATAAGATTTTTTAAATGTTGTTGTTTGAATGGAAAAACATAATAGATAGAATTTCCTTGTGCATTTCAGGCTGTTTATGGACAAGTATTTTTTGGAGAAACAGTGACTCGTCTTTGGTGGCTAGGAACTGCTCTAATAATGGCAGGGCTTTCGTTAATGCATAAAGCAGAAGATGACGCAATTGAAGCAAGACTGATTGAAAATGCAAAAAAGAAGAAATAATTATTCCCAAATCATTTATTTAAAATGTCACATTGTTGTTTTTATTTTTCTTCATAGATTTATGCATAACTTATGATTCATTGTAAATGCCATCAAAATTGATTCTTAGTTTTTATATTACCACTACTATTTTCATATTTTGTAAAAATTCAATTCTTATTATTTTTCATTACACATTTTTATTTTGTAGTCATTTCTCATAAATGTATATGATTTGTATTATGAGCTCATTCTTAAAAATTTATTCTGAACAATAAATCATATTTGTGTAGTTGCTCATAAAATTTTGTGTTGCTTATTTCTTGCATTACAAAATTTTTGTTTTTTATTTTTGCTCATAGATTTATACATAATTTATGATTCATTGTAAATGTCATCAAAATTGATTCCCTGTTTTTATATCACCACTACTATTTTCAATTTTTGTAAAAACTCGGTTATTATTTTTCATCGCAAATTTTTGTTTTATAGTAATTTTTTATAAATGTATATGGTTTGTATTATGCGCTCTTATTTAAAAGTATATTTGAAACAAAATAAATCATATATATTTGTTTAGTCACTTATGAAATTTGGTGTTGCTTATGTTTTGCATTACCAAATTTTTTGTGAAGGTAAAGAACCATACAGAAATTTACAATCCAAATATTTTTGAACATTAATTATTTATCACAACGATAAATTTATAGAAATAGAAGACATTTTTTTGAATTTATATTAGTAGTATTAAGTATCTTAGTCAGATTACATGGTGCATGCAGGGAGGGGGGAATTAAGCTTGTTGGGATCTCTTGGTACTAAAATTTAGGAACTATAAAAACATATTATTCATATATTAATGCATCTCTACTTCTTAATAATTGCATTTTAAAACAATATATTTTCCCAATATTATAAATCTTACAGTTGCAATTACATTGTAAATCTTACAATTATATTTCTACTAATAATGATAAATTATTTAATTTTTATAATTAGCTCAATCAAATTTTGTTAATAATTGTGACACTTTCAATTTGCCAGTTTTATTTCTATATATTAAATATTTGCACATGAATATTGTCAAATGAAGTTAAACATTTCTTCATGGGAAAAAATGTAATTAGTTTGTTTTAAGTAAATTTATTTTGAACTTGATCATTGAAAAATAACTGTATTTTTTTGTACATTATTAGCTGTCATCAAGCTCAAGCAGCAAAATAATTTAATGCTAAATGTGGAACTATGATAAAGCATAAATCATACAATAAATTATGTTTAGAGGATTCTTCTTTTTGGTCTGCTTTCAGATCAGAACCCCTCATGACTGCCTACTGAGTACTATTTATATACCTGAAATGAGTGTATCATATTTGTTTCAAACAACAATGATATGTTGTAGGACTATTATAAAATTCGTAATAATCACAAAGCAAATATGTTAAATATTGCATGGAAAACAGTTATTAATATTTCATAGCTGTTTTATGAGTGTAATTGTGTACATATCAGGTATTTTAATAAATTTACCTTTAAATATCAGTATATATAATGTATAAAGTATCTATTTCCTTTTTCTTTTTTGTATATTCACAATAAAATTTATAATATGTGCAAGAATATAGAAATATAGTTGATACCAATACCTAGTTCAGTTAGGTAAAATATATGTTTTAACTTTATTGAGTCTAGAGGAATGTTAAAACCTACCGCTAGAGAGCGGCTGGAAGACACCTGAATGAATATAAGCAACACAAGCAAAACAAATAAAATTCTGGAGATAGATAGTGAGATGCGCACATTCTGAGTAATAGAGCAAGAGTCCGATATTGGTCTGTGAAACCATGTATAATACTGTGGGTTATTTGTCATCGAATAGTAACTATAATTCTGGTAGTGTAATGTTATGTATCCTAATTAATGGTAATTCTTATTTACTTTTATTATGTGTATGCATTTGTGCTGTGTCCCATTAACTTGCCATCCTTATCATAATAAACTTTTGGGGACTAACCAAGTGTATTTATTGTCTCCACAATACAATAGAATAAAAAGAAGGATAACAGGGATATTTAAATTTGTTAATCAATGTATAGTTTGAAGAATGTGAGATTTTTGTTTTCAATATTCCATGTTCAGACAGTTTAATTTTTTCATTATCTTCAATGTTAAGAATTTTCCCACATTAAGTAATATTTTTTTAAGTAAATGATCAAACATTTAGAATCATAATTTTAAAGATTTTAAAACTTTTGATCTTATTTGATTTGTAAGGAGTTTCTTAATCTATTACCTGCTTCCTACCTGCATTCAAGATTCATAATTATTAGATAGAGAGGGAGAAAATGCATGTATGTGCTACAGTAAAAAAAAAGGGCTTTTCTTTTACAATTTATTGTGTAATATAAGACGGGATGCATTATTTTGTTGAATATACTGAATTAATATGTATGAGAGAGAATGTAAGAGAACGCTTGGTGATTTTCGAATCAAGAGACTAACATAAATCTAATCTTGTTAAGAAATAGAAAGCTTAGAGTTGCATATTACATCATTCACAGATGAAAATTTTAAAGTTCGTGCCGAAAAAACTATCATATATTTTCGAACTTGTAAAATTTTTATGGTACTACTTAGCTGAATTTTTTTAAAAAGTGAATGCAGCTTAAGAATTGTTCAGATCTTTAAGAAAAAAAATTATCACATATGTATGTAATAATTTCTAATTATCTACATCCTAAAAAAAATATCCTAATCACTCGTCTCCCACTGGACGGCACTTCAAAAGTGAGGATGAGAAGCTTCCGGTATGGTGGTTGGTTCTCGCCACCCTGGTAGGATCAGAAAGAGGTGGGGATTTGCTACCTCCCATCAATGACGGAATGTACTTCCCACGGCAAAGGTTGTACCGTGGCCGATGACGGCCCTTAAGACTCGACAACTTCCCGCCAGTGCTGCTGTTGCGGGGTTCTGGTCATTCAGTTTTATCCGTGTACCTCAGGGCGGGTCAGAGTAGTTAGTTTGTGATCCTAATCACTCGTACTCCAGCTTCACTTTAACCGTAATTTCTAAGCTACATACTACTAATACTATTATTTTTCAACAGAACCAAAACGCTATGTTGGCAAATTCCTTTCTAAAAAAATATCTCTTCATACTTTCTTTTTCATCCTTTCCTATCTTTTCATGCTATACTATTCTCAACATGTCTTTGACAAAGAATCTTAATAATAGATGAATATTGGACTATTTCCTTTTAATCATGAAGAATAAACATCATTAAAGAAATTTACGCCTACATCTTTAAATAATATTTTACGTGTGTATAAAGAAATTAAATTTTATCTGCTCTTTTGAAAATTAATTCTTTTTCACGCTTCTTAAATTCGCAGACACAAACGCTTTTATTTTAATTTCTGTGTCTCGATAGCCGTCGGTGTATTTTTTGTCTCTCAATATGTAATTTCTTAAGTTCCACTACTTCTCGTTGATCTATAGCATCTTATTGATATTAGAGGTCAGATCTTTTTCATGGAAATCTCCTTTGCAAATGCATAAAAGTCTAGATAATATTGCTAACTTCTTTTTCTGTTTTGAACCTTCTCTAGTGAAGGTCACACCATCATAGCTCCGATCCGCGTGAATTTATTTGAAGGACCGAAATGAACTTTCGTTATTGAAAACAATTTGTTTCAAGATAGAAATAGTAAACCTATTTCTATATTATCAATGAATGAATCTCATTGCATTGCATGAATTTTTAAGCAGCGTTCACACAAGGAAACCATTGTTCGCAATAGAAGGTCATGCCTACTTCAGGAACATCACATGAACCTAATAGGACAAAGGCAAATGATTGTCCCAACCCGATGACTATTTACCATTGTCCCATTCCTGTCACGTGATCTTCCTGAGGCAGGCGTGGCTTTCTATGCTGGCAATAATTGGCCTCGTGTAAAAGTTACTTTAAAAATATGATATATTGCATCAAAAGCAGACAATGTGTAAATACATCAACCAGTAAGAGTGTTCTACCTTCAACTTTCCTATACATGTGGCCCGTATTATCTTGAGTTTTGTAGTTCACCGAGGAAAAACAGAAAATGTATTCGAATCTCCTTCGTTCAATTGAGGCCATAATTTTATGCAGATCTTTAGTTTTGATCCAAAAGATATATCTAATTTCATTTTTATCTCCTTCGTACTAAAGATAAGAATAGACAGACCGGCAAATGATGAGCTCATAAACGAATTTATTCTAAATCGGATACAGATCTACGATTTCGTTGGTAAAAACGTACGCCAAAATTTCATTTCTAAAATTCATCATGCTTTAAAACTCACGTGCGTACAGACAGCCTTTTAAGCAGACTGTCTTTTCAAAGATTATGTTCAAAATTTTGATGGAAAGACCGCTCTCTATATGTCATCTTTCAACTCAAATGAGTTTTTGAGTTTACAGATAGACATTTGTATGGGAAAATCTGACTCACGAAAGTTCATCAAAATCTTCATATAGAATTTTTTGATAATGACACTAATTTCTCCTTGTATACAGAAAGTAAAAAAAGAATAGAAGATAAAATGTTGAATAAGGAAAAATAAATAAAATATTTTAGAATTAACCCTTTAGCGAATTAATATTTAGAAAAAAAAGTAGCAACAGCTCAGCTACAAATATGTAACGATTTCGCCAATTTTTATTTTATATGAAAGTTTATAACCTCCAGCTATGCCATAATGGGCACCTGCTTTCTTTCATTCAAAGTTTTTTTTTTTTTTTTTTTTTTTTTGCGAAAAGTTTCTAAAACACTATTTCATTGTGCATTCTCTGTGGATAAAAGTCGAGATAAATTCTCCAGTCACAAATACTATGCGGATTTTTAAAATTTTTATTTCGTACGAAAGTTCTTAATGTTATAAACGTCACCAAGGGTCATCTGCCCGCCTCTCCGCCAGCCGTCATTCTACAGTTCCATAAGATATCGCAAAATAAAACTTTAACAGAGTCCCCAGCTTTCAAAATTTATTTTGTAAATTTAAATATTGATTCGGAAAACTGATTTTGAGATTAAGTAAATTTAAATATTAATTAGGAAAATTAAACCGCCTGCCCAGCCCCAACTACTGGTTCAATTTCAGCAATTTTATTTCACATAAACATTTGTGATACCTAGATAATTCATCAATGGTCGATTGCACCCACAAATCCCCATTTCGACAGAAATCTCAGAAATATTACTTACATCACTGTAACAAACCACTAAAGCACAAATCTCTGTGAATATTTAACTCCTTTTAATTTCATTTGAAAGCTTTTGGTGCTTACATAAAGCATCCGTAGTCGCATATCTTTCTTTTTGAGAGATTTTACATCACCAATTGGACTGGAAATGTTTGCCGACGAAATTCTTAATCTCTTGCCGATGAAGGCGGGGGTGGGAGGGGTTAAGCGGTTGCCGGCAGGGAGGCAATTGGCCACGACCTTGTTTTACGAAAGTCGTCGGTTGGCCCCCTGCTAACGCGACCTTTGTTGGTCACCAATTTTTCAAAAAAGGTACAAAGTAAGAAATTACAAAGAATTGGTCTAGTCATTTATAAAGAAACGTGGGACATACATATATATAGCCATGAGGATTATTATTTATATTACGATTTTATCTTGTTATTTGAAAAAGATAGGAAAATACAAAATCAATTTAATCTTTCTACTGCAAATTACTTAAGACTGCAGAATAAAAATGTAAATACTACGCAATTTTAGTTAATGTCTAAAAAAAGCAATTTTATCTTAAGAATTAAAAAAAATGGAACCAAATGCTGAGATGGAACAATGAAATTAACTTGAATTTCATTATGACGTTAAAAGCATTGTCGCGAATTATATTGCCAATTTAATGTTCAAATTAGAGGAAACATTATGGAAATAAAATTGATATAATCAAAAGGATAATTTTTTAAATTTTAAAATAGTGTTAAAATCATTTTCGCAAGATAATATTTTTAGGAGTTATAAATAAAAAATGCTAAAAACCTAATTAAAATGTGTTAATTAGAATTTAAGCAACTTTTGGTCTTTGAAAAGGTGACAATGACCTCCATTTTTTAGTAACATTTCATCCCATAGATTGGATAAATTTGTAGATTTATATAAATGATATAAAAATAAACAATTTTTAAGGAGATGGATTTATGCAGATCATTTGATACTTTAAAAAAAATTGAAATCAGTATTTTTAATAAAAGAATCGGCATCTAATTGGTTCGTGGATGAGCATTTTCTTTTAAAAAACTTTTCTCATCAAAATAATTTACTTTTATCTGAGACAGCAATTTTCAATTCTTTTTATTTTTGTTCTTCGTCATCAGTTGATTGATTATAATTGTAATATTATTGATTGACGTTTAATATTATTTTTAATTAAGTACTTTCTATAAATTATATTATAAATTATATTTTTATTAGAATTTAATAAAAATAAACAATTTATAAAAGTTTTCTTCCTTAAGAACATTTGAGCATATTAAACCATTGTTAAAAAATCATTGCTAAAAAACCATTGTTACGCCACTTTAAAATTTTTTAAATAAAGTGTGTGTTTTTTTTCAGTTATACCATTTGTAATTCTGCAGAATTTAATTTTGAAAAATTTTGTAAGTAACTTTGAATTAATATAACATCGTTGCAGACATCAGCCATCAATCAATCTATCTATCTTTGTCTATGTATCTATCTACCTACCTACTACCAACCTACCAAATATATACACTGGTGTGCAGAACTTAAGCAACAATGCAAATTTTAAGCAGATAGCCATGAAATTGCAGAAAAGGAGTTCTTGCGATCAGTACAATGAACACGTAATTCAAGAGAAAGGTCATGCGTATGCAAATATCAGGAACAAAACGTCACAGGCGACGTGAGCGTACGCAAAACACGTGCGGAAGGCGCGCGCAGCTCAACACTACAGTAAAAGGAAGGACGGAGACGCAATTAAAGACATTCGCTGCAAGTGCACGTGAGTTAATTCGTGAAATATGGCTAGTAGAAATCACCTGGGCGATTTCACACTTGGAAGAATGATCGGAAAACTGGAGGAGGGGCGTAGTGTGACCAGCGTAGCTGAAGAGTTCAGAATCAACAAAAGTGTCGTTTCGCGCTCTTGGAAGGCCTTCCAAACCACAGGTACAGCTGTGAGAAAGGTTGGTGGTGGCCGCCCCAGGAAAACAACTGCAGTAGATTACCGACATATCGTCCTGCAGGCGAAAAGAACCCGAAACCAGTCAGGAAACGCCATTGCTCAGCAACTGTGTGCAGCAACGGGGCGACAAGTGTTGCGTTTTACTGTGTCCAGACGTCTTCACAAAGGTGGCCTATTCGCCCGCCGTCCTGAACGCTGCATCCCTTTGACAGTTTCCCACCGGCGGCACCGTTTAGAGTGGTGCAGGGAGCACAAAAACTGGACATCTCATCAATGGAATCGTGTCCTCTTTACAGATGAGAGTCGTTTTAGTGCCACAAGCGATTCCCAACGCCAGTTGATTTGGAGAGAGGTCGGGCACGGTTTCATCCCAGTAACATCATGGAAAGAGACCGCTTCGGTGGTCCTGGAGTTGTCGTCTGGGGAGGCATTATGATGAACGGGCAGACTGAGCTCCACGTTTTCGACAGAGGTTCTGTAACTGGAGATCGCTATTGTCAGGAGGTGATCCTTCCCCATGTGCGTCTGTTCCGAGGTGCCATTGGATCAGACTTCGTTTTTATGGATGACAATGCACGGCCACACAGGACTCATGCTGTTGAGGAGCTCCTGGAAAGTGAAGATATCACTTGAATGGATTGGCCGACGTGCTCCCCTGATTTAAATCCGATAGAACATGTGTGGGATGCTTTGGGGAGACGCCTTGCGGCACGATTACATCCTCCTGGGAACACCCGACAACTTAAACAGATGCTGATTGAGGAATGGGTACTCTTACCTCAAAAACTGTTGAACAATCTGGTGCGGAGTATGGGGAGACGGTGCGAAGCAAACATTGCAGTAAGGGGAGGGCATATCCCATACTAAGAAACATCTGCTTGCTGTTCTTCCTCTTGGACAGACAATCATGTGTAACGATACTATGAGTTCAATAAAGCCTTTTTTTTGTTTGATTCCATACTGTATGCATTGTATTCATTTCTGCGTAACTATGCTTTCGTCATTCTTTCAGAACAAAATGCTGCATCTCATTTCTGAATTTCGTGTCTCTCGGATGATTTCTCCTGAAGTTATGGCAAAAAACATACCTGTTGCTTAAGGTTTGCACACCAGTGTATATATTTGAGTATTTTACATATTAAGTATTTGAGTTATGGGATCTTCCCTGATTGTTATGTTATCTAGCATCAACATTTTAGGGACAGAATTTTATTAAATGCGATGTATAATTACATTTAAAACTAGTTTTTCTATCAAATTTCCATCGTGTACATGACCATTATTTTGGAAGGTCATGCCTTGAGCTGTAGTCATGTGTATTTCTGCTCTCTTCCCAAAACAAGCTTTTATTTCTTGCGCGGAAGTAAATGTCTATTTCTTTTGCTAACGTCAGCAGTTTTAACCAGTCTGAGACTTGTTTGATCAAAATGTGCTTGGATGTGTCCTCGTCAGGATTGCTGGTTAATTTATCGCTTACAATTAGTTCACAAAGGGTCACCAAATCTTTCACTTTTCTTAGTTCTAAATAATATTCTAAATTCGCTTTTAATCTTGAGACGAATTGCCATTAATTTTCTCCTTTAAATCTTTTGACGGCTTGAAAGTTATCCCAACATTCTTTATCAGATGGTTGGAATTTTCTTAATACTGTTCTTTTGATTTCGTAATAATCTTTCATTTTGCTTTCGTTCGCGTATAACAAAACATGTCGGCAATTCTCGTCTAACAAATTTAGAAGGACTTCGGCTTTGTATTCAGTTTTAAGCTGTTTTGTTTCAAAAGCACGTTCCAAAATATTGTAAAACAAATTGAAATTTTCTGATTTAGTTGGTATTGGCATTGTCAATGTGCGGATGCTTTTAATTATTTGCTCGATGGGCTCCGCATGACTATGACTTTCTGGAGGAGGTCCGTTAGGACAACTTATTCCGGTCTCTTGAACGTTTCTCATACTTCCTTTATGAGCTAAAGTTAGTTTTAATTTTTCTAATTCAAACTGTCTTTCCTTTTCTGCCTCTATTTTTCCGTGTTCCTCTGCCACTATTTTTTCGCTTTCCTCTACAGTTGAGATAATAATGTCTTTAATAAATTCCAAATCATCTTCAGCCGCTTGGCTATTTTCTATAATTTGTTTAAGCTGCACAATATTTGTTTTTTCTGGAACTACCTCACCTATTGCTTCAGCGACAATAATTAAATCTTTCTCTTTTGTATTTTTAAACATTTTGAATATGTCTTTATTTTTCCTAATAACAAATACTAATATAATAACGATAATAATAACAATGCTAATATTCCTTCAAAACAGGAATTTTTAAAATATACATATTCAAACAGTTTCTTTTTCTTGAAAAAGTCATTCTCAAGTATACAAAACTTAAAATAAATGCTTGCAAAATTCTTTATTCAAAATGATATAGAAAATTCTCCTACCTGTTCTTCTTCAGTTATATCCGTAGAGATAATATTCTGCAGGAACTTCACAATTCGCTGGCCACTCCCGAACCGAAGATTTTCTTGAACAATTTTGCCTGCCACTGCCAAACCGAAGATTTTCTTGAAAAATGTGTCGACCATTGCCGAACCCATATCTAGAGACATGTTAACTCTGGCTCGAAAAACAGGCCTCTACTAATCGGATTATATATCAAATCAGATATCTCTCACGGGCCCTAGGGGAAAGCCCGGTTGAGATTGATGCTTAGAGACGGCTCATATTACAAGAATAACACACTAATTGAACATAAACGAATTTAATGAACTGGACGAACGGCTAGGCCGCTTTACATCGATGAACGCTATTACAGTACTGAATACAGTTTTAATGGCGGGAATCAGATAGCTTCTTATTGGCTGTTGAGTGATGACGCGAGCACCGCCAGGATGGCGCTCCGTACACCATATATATATATATATATATATATATATATATATATATAT
>JAPMOR010100153.1:562917-578393 GCA_026543865.1 Argiope aurantia | reverse complement strand
GCTTGTTTGAAATTTTGTATTGAGAATGGTTTGATATCGAATCGGCAAAATGGATGAAAGGTGAGTGGAATATATTTTTTTACGAGTTGATGAAGGTGGTAAAAGTATGTTTGTTTGAAATTTTGTATGGAGAATGTTCCGATTGCTTATTTCTCTGTTTTTTCTTTTCTCTTGGTTATGTACTGTTTCTGTTACCCACACAGTCCTTATGTTCAATGTGCTAGCGAAGCTACTAGGTTCCGCTCCCGCTGCTAGCGAAGCCGTAGGATGTTTTTTAAGTTAAAAAATTCTGTCCGGTGCCTCCTACAGATGCCTTTGGCATTTGTAGAAGGGACCGGGCAGTATGAAAAAAAAAAAAAACTATACTTATCAGTAAAAAGTCCTAATTAGATGGCGGGAAATGGTAACCGTAACTGTTCCGCGGAAGTATTTGCTTATTTTGTCCGCCATCTTTATTGGCGACTTGGCACTGTTAGTGCAGCTGGGTGCACACTAAAATTCACTTTTACCAGACTTTTAAATATGTTCAAAGAAAGTGAAAACAAAAGAATTCAGCGCATAGTTACTGGAATAGACCTTGGGGATAACAAGCCAAGTCAGCTTTTGTAGAAGATGAAAAATTTAGAAGCGGACGATTTTTCAGAAAAAGTGTTGAAATATTTATGGCTGGATAAAATGCCTGATTTTATTCGAAACATTCTTCTTGTAAGTGAAGAAAGTTTAGACAAACGGGCTACAATGGCTGATAAAATTCGTGAGATGAAATTGGAAATACCAGATCGTTATCCTATACCTCGATTAGAAGATTTCAATCATATTTTAAAGAATACTCGAATATTTTCTAAAATTGATTTGCATAAAGCATATTTACAAATTCCGATTAATGAAGCTGATAAGAAAAAAACTGCTATAATAACACCCTTCGGCTTGTATGAATTTAATGTAATGAGTTTTGGCTTGCGTAACGCTTCTTTTACCTTTCAAAGATTTATCAATGAGGTATTTAGAGGACTAAATTTTGTTTTCCCATATTTAGACGATATTTTAATTGCGTCAACTACAGAAGAAGAACTTGTAAAACACTTAAAATTAGTTTTTGTCAGATTGCAAAAATATGGATTGAGACTTAATATTTCAAAATCTATTTTTGGAGTTAAGGAACTGGAATTTTTAGGTTTTTTAATTACAAGTGAAGGATCAAAACCTCTTCAAGAGAAAGTTAAAGCAATTCTCAATATTAAACTGCTGCCTGAAACTGTTAATCAACTACGGACTTTCCTTGGAATGGTTAATTTCTACCGTCGGTTTTTGAAGAACGCCGCTAGTACTCAAGCCATTTAACACGAATACTTAAAAGGAGCAAAGAAAAAAGATAATCGGAAAATAATTTGGAACAAGGAAGCCATTGACCAGTTTGAAAAATGTAAAAAAGATTTGGCAAATATTGCTGTTCTATCTCACCCAAATCCAGAATTACCTCTTTCATTGTGCACAGATGCTTCAAATACAGCAGTGGGTGCAGTTCTACAACAACTTGAAAATGGTAGATGTAAACCAGTTGGATTTTTTTTCCAAGAAGCGTAATCACGCACAACAAAATTACAGTGCATACGATCGGGAACTTCTCGGAATTTATCTATCCATTAAATATTTCAAACATATTCTAGAAGGAAGAAAATCCACAGTGTATACTGACTACAAGCCATTAATCTACGCATTTTTACAAAAGTCCGATAAAGCTTCTCCACATCAAATTAGACAATTTCAATATATTTCAGAATTCACAACAGAAATTAAATACATTACAGGAGAAAGTAACGTGGTAGCGGATGCTTTATCAAGAATTGAGGAAATTAATTTAATAGATTATGAACTAATTGCCAAAGAACAAGAACAAGATGATGAATTTCTAACATGTCAAAAATCTACAAGTTTGTCACTTAAAAAGTACCCCCTTCCATCTGAAAAATATTTATGGTGTGATACTTCAACACAGCATATTAGACCTTATATACCTAAAAATTTTCGCATGAGGATATTTCATCAATTTTACGGATTGTCCCATCCGGGAATTAAATCAACAGTAAAATTAATTTTTTCAAAATTTATATGGCCAAATATTAAGAAAGATGTCTAGCAGTGAGCGAAGTCGTGTATTCCATGCCAAAAATCGAAAATAATCCGCCATACAAAATCAGTATTGGGTGGATTTAAAAAACCATCATTAAGATTTCGAGAAATACATATCGATATTGTAGGTCCTCTACCACCTTCAAATGGCAACACCTACTGTCTAACATGTATAGGTAGATACACGAATTGAATGGAAGCTATTCCACTGGAAAACATCTCTGCAGAAACAATATCAAAAGCTTTTTATAACAATTAGATAGCAAGATTTGGAGTACCTTGGAAGCTGATTACTGATCGTGGAACCCAATTTTCATCCGAGATATTTCAAAACCTGTCAAGAATCTGCGGCATTAAGCTTTCACATACTACAGCCTATCACCCGCAGTGTAACGGAAAGGTAGAAAGACTATATAGATCAATAAAGGCTGCTTTAAATGCCCACAATAATGTATCTTGGAGTGAAACGTTACCAACAGTACTTTTAGGCTTACGAACTGCGATCCATGACGATCCTAATTATACAATAGCAGAAATGGTGTATGGAGAGAATATCAAACTTTCTGGAGAATTCTTTGATGCAAATATACCACATATGTCACCAGGAACATTTATAAATGACTTACAAAATGTTATGGAATTGATAAGACTAAAAGAAACTCGACGAAAAAGTCATCCAAAAATATTTGTGCACAAAGATTTAGAATCAACTTCTCACGTTTTTCTTCGCACTGATAGAGTACGAAAGCCACTCGAACCCCCTTATGAAGGTCCATATTTTGTTATTAGCTGTACACCAAAATATTTTACTCTGAGGTAAAGAATAAAGAAGTGAATGTAACTATAGACAGATTAAAGCCAGCGTATCTACTACCACAAGAAAATCCTGAAGAAGAGCAGCTTACAACTCCAACCTGTGTGAAGATTACACCTGGGCCACAACCAGCCAAGATTCAATCCAAGGAAACTGTATCTCAACCTGATCTTAAACCAGCCTTAAGATAATCTCGAACTGGTAGAATTATTAAGACGCCATTGAGATTCAAAATTTAAATTTTGACTTATTTCCTACTTTATACTGCTACTAAAATATTTACTTTCTAACGTAACATTCGTTACTGGTAGGGGAGTATATGTTGCGGCATAAATCGTAAATATTTCATTTAAAAGTAGTTAACGATTATTTTAATAATTATAAATTTTATTTTGTTAAATTCAGATTGGCAACAGTGATATTTTTGGGACTTTTAATTTGTTGTTTAAAAAACGATGCTAGAATTTTGAATGAAAATAAGTTGATGTAAATTTGATAATATTATCTATAATGTAATAAGATTTAGTTTTATAGTAAGTTTGTCTGCATTTTATTTTTGTTGACACACGAATCCAACATAGGCTTATCAGCTAGACAAAGGCAACTTTTTTTTTCCTAATCAGTCATAGACATCTACTTTTTAAGTTTCTCTGTTTAAGGTTCAGGCTACATGAGTTTGAAACAGATTTTATTTTTAAAAATAATGATAGGCTGAGAACACTTATAAAAAGGCATGGCTTCTCATAAACTGGCCCCTATCATCAAATTGGATTTCCTGAAAGAGAATCATCCGATTTAGTTAATAAGTAAATAACAATTAAACTGAATGACACATGCAGAAACTTTTTTTCCTTTGTTATGAGCGTATTTTCCGTTAATGGATTATTAGATTCGGTACTTTTCTGTTAGGTAGGCGCATGCGGAAAATCGCCAAATAATGTAGAATTCCGCCAAATTCACGTTTGGTTCATAATTGGCGACATTTGCGCCCAGCTAACGGAAAAGTACCTTATATTTTTTAGTATAGTTATTAGAGGCAGGTAAGAACACTTCTATTTTTCATTTTTTAAAACTTTTTTGCATATAAATTATACAATGAGAAAGTATTGTTATAATCAAAAAATCAGTTTCGAGATTTTAATAATTATCTACATTTAAAAGTTCCCCGAGTTGGAAAATAATATTTTTGAAGTTACCTTGTCTGCTGGTTTGTTAAATTTTCTCTGAATACGATAACTCAAAAGGGCTTCAAACTATAACGCTAAAATTTCATATGTCTTCAAATCCAAAGTGTAGATTTTCATCACATTTTAGAGCTTTCCTTTTTGAGAGCTGTCTGTTTTTTTCTATTATTTTGGTTGTGAGACAAATCGTCGATTCGATTATTTTGGTAAAACACAAACTCTTTATTAAAGAAAACTTACTCTTAATGAAAGACTCTTAAGAAATCTCTCTCAAAAAACTCTTGAGAAATCAGGAATTTAGAACGAAATATAGGAAGGTCGTCTATCTGTCATTTCCTTGTGCATGGTAACACTGCTGGTTTGATCGATGGAATTTGTCATATGCATTCTTCATCAGGACTATAGATGTGTAATAAATTTTGGTGCAAATTAAATGTCAATTTTGAGTCTACAAATAAGCAGATCCCCAAATGGCGTTTGTTAATCTGCTTATTTGTGGACATTTTCATTCAATGGAACATATTCGTTCCCGCATTCTTTCAAATATTTGGAAGTATACGGGATAATGAATGCATCTGTGGAGGAACGGGAAGAATTTATTAGGTGTAGATAACGCCCAAGCTAGATTTCCTCTGACCTATTCTCTCTCCATTGTGTTTCCGCTCCTCCTCAGTTCCTCTTTTGACCCCCTACCTTTCGAGAATCACAAGAATTTCACCACCCTGGCGATTTTGTATCCTTTATTAATGAATGTAGATGAGTAAAATTTTACAAATATCTCATACAAAATAAATTGAAGCATTTTTTTTTTTTCCCCCGCGGAAAAAAAAAAAAAAAAAAACATCGCAAGTTTTAAATCCAAATAATCTCAAGTACTAATACAAATAATGAAATAAACAATGCAAGTTTTAAATACAAATAAAAACTTACATACATCTTAGAAAACAATAAATATGTTCTTTTAAATAAATCAAAGCTACTTTTTTTATTTTATTTTTAACATTTATCAGAGATGCCCCAAAAAATCTACAGAAACTTTGGAAGTTCACATTAAATCACGTAAGTTCCAGCTGGGTTCTAAACATAGACCAAACTCTTTTGAGGCAAAAGATGCTCTTAATTTGTTCTCCTATATACAGAGCAATATTTTAAATCTGACAATTGTATGGTTGCTGTTTTCTTAGCTTTAGTAAGTTTGTAGAAGATCTAGGTCATAAATGAGACTAGATGATATAGATAGATTATCTACATTATCAGAATTTTTTTTATCATTTTCGGCAGATATAAATCATACTCACATGCTGTTATGTATAAAAAAAAGAATGTTCGCTAAACTTTAAACAATTGGATAAAAAGAATGAGAATTGAATGCGTTGATGAGAAGTCAAGTACAAGAACGTTGTAAGTAAATATGGAATCTCTACTTTTTAGAATATTTGTGTGCATGTGGTTGTTTCATATGATACAATCTTTTTCTCTATGTATAATATTTCAATATTGTTTAAATATTAATTGCCTCGAGCGACCAGTTAGTTCACCAGGAATATTGGTTATATTTAAATTTCTGATAAATCGTTTAGATATAACTTCACATCTATTTTCCCACCAAATTGTTATTTTAATTGCCTTGTTTACTCTATGTATCATGAACATGAATCTTTCTAATGGCGACCAATCCCAAGACATCATAGCGCTATTAAAAATGTAAACATCGAATTAATTATCTAAATTTCGAAGTATTGTAAGCACACTTATTTTATACATCTCGTAAACTACACAATTATTAAACACAAATCTATTTTTTAAACTTTCAAAAGTGGAAAAAAAATTACGAGATCAGATAGTTGAAGAAGCAATAAAAATAGTTTGAATTTTAAACCAGCAATAATAAATTAGACTCAGAAAAAATGCCATAATTCAACAAAGATTTTCACAACTATTAAACTAATTAAAAATACATTTTTTAAAGATTTTGAAATAATTTAAAATTTATTTTTGTGCAGGAATAATTTTGAAAGTTGTGGTGGTAAAATGCCAAAATTCAGCTTAATTTTTAATTTATTAACATTTTAAAATAAAATCTCCCAGAGATGCATATTTCTGTGGTATATATGTGCCAGATTTGGCATTTATAGGTAAAACAGTTTGGCTTGTAAGGTAGAAACATACACGCGCGAACACACATTCATCTTTATTATTAGTATATACATGTAGACAATTAACATTTAACGCTTCATTGCCTTCCAAAAATCTAACTAGATATCTATAATGATTTGCTAGTTAAATTCGCTGATTAAATTTCTCATAATACTACGTAATTACTTTAATCAGCAATCAGAATTGGTAGAAAATATATGTCTATGTTCTTTGAATAAAATATTGTATTATATATGTTGTAATCTTTAAGTATGCATATAATAAAATGTTCCTGTAGCAAACCTTTTTTGGCGTTTTAACACGATAAATTCGGGAAATATTGTATTACCGCACAAAATAAATTTTAAACCATTTAAAAATATATAAAAAAAATTCTGTTTAATGATTCCAATTTAATAATCGTAAGAATGTTTGCTGAATTTTGAGAATTAAATTTTTTTTGCCTAATTTGCAATAATAGATTACATTGTTACTTTGTAATTAAACTATTTTCATTCTTTCATCGAATATTTAATCGTAAGATTTTCCTTCATTGTTGAAAGATAAAGAAGAAAGTTTATTTAATGTCTGTGTAGTTTACAAAGCAAACAAAAAAGTGAAATAGTAATATTGTGACATTTAAAAGATAGATTAACAATACAATTACGTTTTTAATAGCTCTAGATTAACTGGATATTTACTTTTTTTAATAGCAGTACGATATTACGGGGCTGTCCCCATTAGAATGGTTCATGCGCACAATAAACAGAGTATATGTAAAACAATTAAAATAACATGGCTTTAATGCCTGATAATTTGAACGGAATCATAACATGAAGTTATATCTAAACTATTTATCTGAAATTAAATATAACCAATATTCCCGGTAAACTAATTAATCTTCTTAGGCGAGTAATTTAGAATAAAAGGGACTATCAATTTTCTCATAGTGGTAGATTTCAGACTAATTAGACTAGGCAACTACCTAGAGCAGCTGAATTGTGGGAAAGGATCCAAGCAGTTCGAAAATATTGATATCGGTTTAGCTTCAAATAGCAAAATTAATAAAAATATACAAATATTTAAATTATAAATTATTAGGGTTACAGTGAGTTTTTATATTATTGAAGTTTTAAAGTTTTTATTAAATAAATTAAAGTGTAATTAACTGCTTATTTATATTATTTCAGAATAAGAATTATCAATTTAATTGGTTATGTTATATTTCATTTTATGGGTCTTACAAAATAATAGCTTATATTGTAATATTTGTTATTATTGATCTATTGTTAATAATTATGAATAAAAAAGTGTTTATCAAAAATGGAAAAAAGAATTTCTTTCGGGGAAGGGGAATCGGAAATCTCACAACGTTTGCATAGAAGCTAACAAATGAAAATATGAAAACAATTTTGGTTATACTTAATTAACCAGTAGTTTAACAATATTTTAATGATTTTTTTCTGTTTCATAGATATGAAATTATAAGGTAGACATTCATATTAGTATCGCTAAGCCTGAACATGTGTTACATTCCAAAAAGATGTATCTTCGTGGTTCTGGCATTTTTCGGAATCCTTATAATTTATGCTGCAAGGATGAATTTGAGTGTCGCCATCATAGCCATGGTGGACAGTACGGAAGAGACTTCTATTAACGCCACATATATCAATACCGGATGCCCCAACATCTGGCGCAATGAATCCCAGGATAGTCTGAAAGAATTTAAGGCAAGTGCCATTTATTCAATGTAAAGAGTTCAATGTATTCATGTATTCAAAGTTGAAATTTGTTTAATTTTTGTATTAGTTGGTGGTAAATGCACCTGGAGATAATAAGTTTACATTTGATAGTGACATATAGAACTAAAGCAGATGGATTACTTATCTTCTAGATCTTACGTCTTTATTTAGGTTGGTCTTGCAACTAAATCTGATTATTTTAGCATGTATCACCATGAATGAAAATACTCTATGTTGCTAAAGGAAAAGGTATACAATTTATTGGGACATGAGGGTATTATGAAGCAGAGCAGGAAGGTAGTAGGGTACTTCGGTCACCGTATTTCTCCCTATATTACAGAGTACTTTGTCCAATTATGTCAAGAGAATAGGAAATCTTCGTGAAGAAAAGGGAAAGGGCTGTAAAAGCCGAAGGAAAATTGCGAGCGTCGTTAATTATATTAGAAGTCCTATTAGGTTAATTTCCTCTTTACTGGTGACGCTTTCAGACCTTCAGACACTTTAAATAAATCGAATTAGTTCTATTGATATATGCATGTTATAGTCATAGCTAGAGTTATTGCCAAGATTTGTGTTGTAGTCAAACTAGTCATGATGATTCCTTGTCCGAGTTACCACGGAAAGGGGGGTGCAGTACTTTCTGAAGGTAAAGACCCTGAGCACCCGAGGGCAGAAGTCTGACTTCTAGTTCATATGAATATGACACACACTCGCTTGCACAACCCCTTTTTACAGGGGGGGTTCTTTCTTACACCACACAGATAGAACATAAGGTGAAAACAACCATGCCTGAACCAGGACTCGAATCCGGGAGGAAAATCTACCCCTAGGCCAGGACGCCGGCAATGAAACTAGTGATCTCTATATTACTGCGATTTTAAAGCAATTGTCTTTAATTAGAATCATTATTAACAGCCCACTAAGCAAGGAACAGATTTGAAAAGATTTGCGGTCCAATGATATCTTCTCAGTATTAAGAAAATATTACATTTGGAAGGAAGAAAATTAAAATCAAAATTAACACACAAACTTTTTTTAAATAAAGTTCACGGCAAATTTCTTAATGACTAATATACACTATTGATGACATTTATGCAGAAACTTCATAACATCCGTAATTCATTTCAGGAATTATTATTACTTTTTGTTTAAAATAATATTTTTGTTCAAAGTTGATATATTTCCAGCACTAGGCGTAGAGGTTTGATTATTTTTTCATAGCGGTCATTTCTGTTTCCGCTGCCGAATGACTGATTGAATATAACCCGAACCTACATAAAAAAGTAATATATGATTCATGATTTGTGATGAATTGATTAATTTTGGAAAGTGCAGTTAATGTTAGTTGAAGTAAGAGGAAAATTCGATATTCATTTCCCCGAAGGCTCTATATATCTCGGCAAACTTTAAGCAAACATTTGTGAAGAATTTTTGAAAGGAAAAATTTAGGGGAAATCTGCCTCAACCAATCTTAATATTTTATTCTCAATGAATAGAGTGAAACTTTAGAACCAGTCTTCAGAAGGCTTTATCTAAAAACCATCTTCTATTGTCGAGGAAAAGGGGGATTCGTTGTAACCATGAGAATAAAATATTAAGAGCACATGATTGTTTCGATAAAGAGAGTCTCTAGAGGAGAGGTAGGGGTCAAACTTTTCCTAAAGGCCATTCGGGACTGGGAAGCGGTTGCTGATGTAGTTAGATAGTGAATTTCTCATCAGTTGGTTACAACGAATTGCGTAGACACTGCTTAATTCAGTGGTAGGCTGGCAAAAAATTATTTTATCGTGTTAAAGATATGAGAATTAAGAAGGTCCAATCACAGAAAATGTGTTTTCAGATTCTAGATACCAAAAACATACTATAGTATGTTATGATCAGTCCCTTCATCGCTTTTGCATCTTTAAATGAGCAAATGGGACGATCTTATAGAATAAAAACAAAATTTGTTTATGGAAAAATGCTTGATTCAATAACCGAGTTAAATTTACAAGAATAAAGAAAGATTCAGTCATAGAAATGGTGGCGAGACACAAAAGACAACTATTTAGAAAATCAGATTCTTTATTAATGCTTTATTGTATTTAAAAGAGCAACATGATTGATTTTTAATTCTATCGCATGTAATGACGTGTCTGATACATGCATATACATGCATCAAACAGCTGAATTTTTAATCTTAAATCTGTAATTGAGTGAAAGTATTAATTAATTTAAGATGCAAAAATCACAAATACGCTTCAATATCTCAAAGTTCTTTCTATTATTATAAAAAGTAAAATAACAATTAATGTCTCAGATAAGATGTGTCATCTAATTAGGAAATGAAATAAACTCGAATGTCAAGAGGTTAAGAACGATAAATTAAAATAACTGCCTTTCAGCGTTACTAATTGTATATACATCATTTTAATCTTTATCTTCTTTTTTTTAGGGCACAAAATACAACTGGAACTCAAAAGTCCAAGCCTTGATACTCAGCTCGTTCTATTATGGCTATGTGTTTACTCAGCTTCCTGGCGGAATTCTCTGTGACAAACTGGGAGCCAAGCGGTTATTTGGCGGAGGTGTTCTGGTTACATCGTCCCTCTATTTTTTGATTCCTTTGGCAGCAAGGTGGGGAGTCACAGCTGTTGTGACGATAAGAATTCTGGAAGGAATAGGGGAGGTAAAACTGTTGATTTGTTCATGTTTTGTATGTGTATAGTTTAGTCCAAACCTTTACAAAAAATTATTCATATACAGAGATTTTAGCTTTATCTTCGTCTTTGTATTTAAGTACTGTTTATGCTAAAACATCATTGTCAATTCAGTAAGACCTGGCATGCCCAGAAATGGCACAACGCATGTATGATCTTCGTTTCGCATATGTGTAATCTAACAAAATCGACAATTCTGGTTTAATATAAAGTCTGTTTCACACCTTTGCATCGTACTACCGAGGGAAACCTTAAGTAAACAAGAAATTTTCGATGAGTAATGGAGTTTTATCTTCCATTGTAAGTACAACAGTTTTATAGGGTCGAGTTACCTCCATTTCAAAAAAGAAAAGTATCTTCTACGGACACTTCAGTGCAAGAAGTTGGGGCGTGGAGGGAAGAAGCTCATTATTTATTGGCCACAGACCTTCAATTCTCACCTTCCTCTGTCATAAGTACCATCAATTAATCTATCTCGGGTACCAAAGTGGAATGGTGGCACCTCTTTTGTAAATAATATAATTTTATATGTTTATTTGCAAAGCTAAAAAAAACCCAAACAAGATGGTAGAAGATTTGAAGGCAACTAAATATAATTTTGAAAGTGACAAAAATTATTCTTAAAAGAAATATATAAATATCATTTAATAAAAATATCATTTATTAAAAATTATCACTTTTTTAATTTATTCTATAAATTATTTTTTTAAATTGAGCAAATTCTGAATTGCAGCTCATCATTTTTCTTCAAAAATGGAAACCTCTAAATATTTGTAAATAACTTTGGATGCTGTCTATTCTCAGACATGGAAACCGTCTGCTCTTTTGCGCTTCCGCCGAAAGACGTTGATTTTACTAAAATAAATGGAATTCAAAGATGAAGAATGAGATGTTTACTTTTTAGTTTGTAATACTATAACCCTTGATAATCAACGGAATTAGAAAGCATTGTGGAATTAGGGAATCGATTATCTCCAGAATTAAATTTTATATATAAACAATAAGTACACAACTTTCAAATTAAAATAAAATTTCTAATAAAATTATAAACGGAAAATAATAACTTAAAAAAGCATCAAATGGAATCAGAATCAAGGCTAAGTAAAGAACTCAAGAAATGTCCTCAGCTTATTCTCTGTACATCATTCCTCTGTGAAGTAAAATCTTTAAAAAAGAACAATTTTAGATGCCTCAAATGAACAGTGTATCTTAAGAAAGAGCTAAATATTAAAAAAAAAATGGTGGTTCCGTAAGAAACCACCATTCTTCTAGAGACAAAACATTATAATTCAATTTTAGTTACATTTGGTTATTTTTTTACAAGGGTCTTACATTTCCGGCCGTATCTCATGCTATGAGTAATTGGTCACCGAAATTTGAAAGAAGCCGGGTGTCTACAATAATATTTTTGGGAATTCCAATTGGAAGTATCATCGGATCACCAATATCCGGATACCTGAGTAGTACCGATCTATTTGGAGGCTGGCCATCGACGTTTTATTTATTCGGTAAGAATTTATTGACAATGTAGTAAATTATTATGCACAATAGAAATGTTTTTAGTAGAAACTATTATTTTGAGGGAAAAAATATATGATTTTTGAAGCGTAAGAAATATAAGAAACCAGCGGCAGTGTTCTCCCAAAAAGGTTTCTCGTATACTCTCTAATAAACTTGTTGTGCTTGTGCCACCAATGCCTTACAATGCACTGTCATACAAATACAATAGTTACAAAATATTATTTGGCATGAATTTCGCCTTTTTACTGAATCTATCATGCCATTCTTGGCGACAATCATTGGCTATTAATCACTGGAATTGTATTACAACTATATGAAAACTGAATTTATATTTTAGACTTGAATTTTCCGACTGAAACAAAAATTTGTCATAGAACTACATTTAGAGCCATAAAAATCTCGTATAAAATTTAATATATTTAATAAGTCATTGCGTCTTTGAACAATCACGTTTACATGTTTCTGAAAATACAGACAGATAGACAGTCAGCCATTAGTTGGATTTGGCTTAATATTTGATAGATATCTACGTTGTAGATTTTAAATCTGTGCATCGAATTTTATTTATCTAGCTCTCTTTATTTTATAATTATCATGAAAAATTATATTAGAACCATCTAACAGATAGACTTCCTGTGAGCGGAGTTTGATAGAAATCTACAAATGGAGTGTAAAGACCGTATGCCAATTTTCAACCGTCTAGTTCAAAGTGTTCTTGACTTATTTTTATCACAGATACAGACGGACGGACATGTTCCAAATATGTGTTTTTCGAACTCAAGGTGGTCTAAAACGTGGATATTCATCAAAATGTCGAGTTCGAATTTTTTGATGATGACTATACTTTCTATATATTACGTATATGAGAAAGTAAAATTTTCTTTGCATTTTTTAGGAACCATTGGATGTGTTTGGTTTCTTTTGTGGTGCCTTTTGGCTTACGAAACTCCAGAGATTCATCCCAGTATTTCCAAAGCAGAACTTTTACATATTCAGCAAAATAAAAGTGAAAAACTGCAGACGGTTAGTTTACACAATGTTTAATTTCTTACTTATCGCAAACATATTCCAATACTCAATTAATACGAAGGAAATATTTCAAAACATTCATAATTACACCGTTTAGTAGTTTTTTTGCACCGATATTATTTGATACAGCTTTGCATATGATAATTTTTAATATGAGAATTCTGTCTATTGTATACGAGTTAAGTTTGTCTATTTACTTTTCTTTGTATAATTAACTTATTTGTTAATTTATTATTCTCATCGTACTAACTATATTTGATATGTTTTTGTTAAATCCTAGTGCCACGGAGGCTATGTATTTCGGTTGCTTAATTTTTTGATCTAGTAAAATTCTATTTTTTTTCGAAAAATCGCTTTTTATTGTACTATTAGAATCTACAATTCCAGAGTAATGGTACTGAATTTCAGTTCTTGGTAAAACGATTTGGTGAATAGAGTACCAACTTCCGCACGCACTCTTTCTTTTTTTTATTATTGGTAGAGATAGAATATGTTTGCATTTTACCCGTATTCTGATTGCTATGTCGACTAAGTTTTAATCGAAGGCGACAACTAATTGATGATCTTATAGTTATAGTTTGGGAATAGGGCTTGTATTACGAACGTATTACTATATTACTATAAAATTATGTTAGTAATTATTTTTCAATTCACTATTAGCACAAAACGTCCAAGAATATTGTTTCGTTATCTTCACGATATTGCCTAGTATTCAGAATATTTTTAAGATGTCTTACAATATCTTGTGCTAATGGGGTTAGGTCTAACTTCCGTAGAAATACGTTAGGGAACACAGAGACAAGGTAGAATCATACAGGAATATGGTATCAAAAACACGAGCACAACATGAGCTGAAAATTAATGAAAATGCAAAAATGACATGACAAAAACCGTTGGCAATACTTTATTGATACTTAACGTTGGAATAGTGTTTGCACCCGTATAATTTTATGACAAATATTGCTCAAATTATAATGATTAACTATTGATATTCAAAGTTCATCAGGGATGTTTTAATACCGTTAGAGAGACGCCAGAACATTCTATTTTGCGTACCGTCAACATCTGTGATGGCTCAGCAAGGGTACATAGCGCACAGATTATTAATATTTAAAGTTATCAATGGCTGATTTAATGCCGTAGAGAGAGATGCTAAACATTCTAATTTACGTACAGTCGGCAATATCTGATGGATCAGCAAGGTTAATTAGCGCACACATTATTAATATTTAAAGTTATCAATGGCTGATTTGATGCCGTAGAGAGAGATGCGAAACATTCTATTTTACGTACAGTCGGCATCTGTGACGACTCAGCAAGGGTAAAATAGCGCATTAATAAGGTTTAACGTTATCAATCGTTGATTTAATGTTGTAGAGACAGATGCTAAACATTCTATTTTGCGTACAGTCGAAATCTGTGATTGCTCAGCAAGGGTAAATAGAGCACAGATTATTAACTTTTAAAGTTATCAATGGCTGATTTAATGCCATTGAGTGAAGCTAGAACAATCTATTTTCCTTACAGTCGACATCTGTGACGGCTCAGCATGGGTAAATAGCGCGCAGATTATTAATGATTAAAGTTATCAATGGCTGATTTAATGCCATAGAGAGACACTAGAACATTCTATTTTGCGTACAGTCGGCATCAGTAATGGCCCAGCAATGGTAAATAGGGCACAGATTAATAATATTCAAAGTTATCAATGGCTGATTTAATGCCTTAGAGAGAGATGCTAAACATTTTATTTTACATAGAGTCGGTATCTGTGCTGACTCAGGGGGGGTAAATAGCGAACAGATTATTAATGTTTAGTGTTATCAATGGCTGATTTAATGCCGTAGAGAGAGAGATGCTAAACATTCTATTTTACGTACAGTCGGCACCAGTGATTGCTTAGCAAGGGTAAATAGCGCACAGATTATTAATATTTAAAGTTATCAATGGCTGATTTAATGACGCAGAGAGAGATGCTAAACATTCTAATTTACGTACAGTCGGCAATATCTGATGGATCAGCAAAGTTAATTAGCGCACAGATTATTAATATTTAAAGTTATCAATGGCTGATTTAATGCCGTAGAGAGAGATGCGAAACATTCTATTTTACGTACTGTCGGCATCTGTGATGGTTCAGCAAGGGTAAATAACGCACAGATTATTAATGTATTAAGTTATCAATGGCTGATTTAATGCTATATAGAGCGCTATAACATTC